>JAWHQI010000271.1:3375000-3871945 GCA_033032865.1 Dactylorhiza incarnata
GGCCCACACCTGTTCCGAGGTCCCAAGCCAAAGGCTAAATGTGGGATGTCACTGCCCTAGCGGGATCCCCACCTCTCCAGTTGACTCGCGCCTGTGTTTCATAATAACTCTTCTCTCCATGCGCCCAAAGGAAGTGTGTGAGGTGTGCTCAGACATGATCGCCATGATGCTAGAGGCATCAGCCTTGCACTTCTCCATGTAAGCGACGAGGCGAGCTAAAATTTCCTTTGAGGGAGGCATGTTAATCAGGAAGAGAATGGTCGAGGGGTAGCGAGAGGGAGGGGTACTGGGGTGTCCTTGAAGTTCCCCCAACTCAGCATATATATAGCCATCTGGAGGGGCCCGCCAAAAGATTCACTGAAGTTCGAGTGTTCGCCAAATAGGGGGTTGACCTGTTTTTTCGAGTTTGAGACAAACTCGAAAAGAGCGGGAATTGTGTACAATCATGTATAATTATTTGCCTAGTAAACTCACTGAACCAGCTAGTAGAGGGAAGTAACTAACATGAGGGGGAGTACAGTCTTGGCCACCGGGGTACTCGCCGACTACGGGCGAGTACACCCTAGGAGGCATGTACTTGCCCCCAATCTCGGGTAGAGCGTGAGTACCCAGTACCATCGGGTTATCGCCGCCACCGGGGTGTAAGACCCCCCTCCCCTAACCGCAACCGGGTCGGGTCGGAGATGGGCCTTACCGCCCAAGACGGCCACCCTATGCTTTCTGAGGGGCAATAACTCACTCCCCAAGCATAGAATGATCGTCTTGTTAGGCTATGAAAAGTCAACACATCACATCGCATCACAGTGCAGAAGCAATCATAAGAAAAACCAACCAGACATACATATATATATAAGCAAAAGGCTGTAGTTGACTATTTACAAAAGTGGCTCTGTGGGCTAAGGGTAGCTACTACAACCATACATTTCTCACATAGTCTTATACCCCCAGACTCACATCTCAGAAGACGGGAGGGGAGACCCGCGGTGTGACTGCTCGGGCGGTCTCTAAAGTCGGTACGTTGTCACGCAATGTGGGGGCCTCACACTGTCACATCTCCTGTGAATGGTTAAATAAACAATCATTAGTCACAGAGCTAAGCGGAGCCACATCTCCTCCCCGGATCCGTATCCTGGGGACGAGCCTAAGCACTCAACCAATAAATAAATAGCTGAAGCAAAAGGGTTAGCAGTATATAAACAACTGGTGGCGATAATAATAACATCAGTTATAAATAAAAGAATAGCTCGACTAGTAGCAGTAATATCACTAATACCCACAATTTGCACACGCTACAGGTGTTCAAAACCTGCTTACACAACCCTGTGTCGACACAGTTTGGACAGCTTCTCTTCCAGCAAGGTAGCGAACCCCGCGGGCCTCACCGATGTGGCCGTCGGTGACAGTGGACAGTGTAACGGCCCAAAACTAGAAAAGGAAAGTAAAATCATTAATAGAATTCCAGATGATGAAATAATAATAAAAATCAGTGTCGAGACGACGTCGCACTTTAAGTTTAAAGTTTTGGATTTTTCGATGATTTTGCGACGCTCGTTTCGTTTTAAGTTTAATTTGTTTATGTTGATTTATTTTTATGCTATTGGCACCATTATTATGTCTATATTGGTATGACGGCGGTGAAGTTGTCTGCATTGCTTTACTGTTGGCTTTGGGGTTCATTTGAGTTTGGGTTGTTGAATCAATTACTGGTTATTATCTTTTATGCATGCTGCTGATTTTGGGCTGTTTTGGGCTGGCTGGTTTCTAATATTGCTGCTGAAATCCTTATATTTGTTAATATACTGGCCGGTTATTATATATAATATATTATTATAAGACGTATGAGGCGGTGGATTTCATTTATTATGCATCAATTCCTTCTCCCGTCTCTTGAAAAGCTCGACAGCGCCGATGAAGCTAGGGCTGGCTGCTTCTCTTCTTCCTCATCAACGATCCCTCCCTCTCCTCTTGTCGTGGTGCTGGAAGACCTGATGCTACCTCCTCTTAGTAGCTCTATTGTTGCTGCTGCTGTTTTCCTGCGGTGCTGCTGTATTTGGCCGGCGGCTTTGGGAGAAATCCCTCCACTGTGAGCTCCTCTTTCATCTTCTTTTCCCTCATCTTCTTCTTATAATTAGTGAAGTGGAGTTTTATTTGAAGTCTATACTTTGACTCTAGCTGGCTAGGGATCTTTTAGGGGCTTGATCGATCTTGATATTGCTCAAATATTTGGGGGCTTGTTGTGTTGTAGCCCTTCCTTCACTTGCTTGTGATTTCCATTTAATTTTCCTAGTACTGTTGTTGTGGGAATATTTGTGCCTTTGAAGATTGATCAGGATATGGGGCTTTGCTCAGCTTGCGTTATTTTATTTTGATGTGGCTTTTCTTACTAGAGGTCGGCTGTGTTGTTACCTGTTTTGGCCAACTATTTCCTTGGGCCTTTACCTGCTGATGTTTCCTTTTTGTGGGCTTGCTGGCTGATGTCGTAGTAGCTGTATAGTGGACTGCTGTTAACAGCCCTTGGAGCTACGGTTTCAGCAGCCCTTGGAGTTGTTAATAGTAGCAAGATTAGGGCTGTTTTTGCCCCTTTGTATGGGCTGATTTATGCTATATTTCTTTGGATTTTGAAGAGTTTTGCTTTCGTTTTTCGTCACCAAAGTTTGTCTTTCCCTAGGCAACTCCTATCGAGTCGTAGTTGTAATCGTTGTAGGAAGTAAACAGTAACTAATTCGCGACGCAACCCTAAAGTAAATGATTTCACTGATACTGCAGAGGATGGCATCCGGAGATAGACCCGATGAAAATTCGGGTACGATTAAAGGCAAAGGACACGTGGTGAGTACTTATTTCTTTAATTATGCATAATTTTGAATTATTTTCAATATTCCTATGATTAGATTTTATACAGAAAATAATTTAGTGATTGTGCATTGACATGAAATTGAAATTGTTCGATTTTGAATCACTGATAAATCCAAGAATTGCTAGAAAATGTTGAATTGGCAATTAATATAAGCGATGGATAAATTCTGAGGGAAATATTTTAAATAAAACTACTACATAATTGAATAAGAAGATTGCATCGATGCATAAGAATAATTGAAATGATAAGGGTTAACCCAGTAGCCGTAGTGGGGGTGTGAATACGCTACGTCGGAATGTGTTTTTGAGAATGATTTGAGGTCGTTGAAGACCAGAGGCCGTTGAAGGCCAAAAGGTCGTTGAAGACCAAATAGGGATGAATCTACAGCTACCCTTATGATTTCCCAATTAAATTAAATTAAAGATAAACGAGAAATCTGATTGAGAAAATGAAACAAATTGAATTAGCTATGATGCGAAAGAATATGAAATCTGATTCCGAAACTGAATTGATGGAATGTTTGATACGAATGAACGAAATGACTTTTAAGAACTAATGAATAGATCGAATACCAGAATTTGAAACAGAAAATATTATAGTACGAATATAGATTGTAGTTACTGTTATGAAATATTGTTGATACGTTATAGCATTTTGTACACTAGAATGGAATACCATACTGTTATTAATATACACTGAATTGAATATGTATGCATATTGCTACTAACGTTTGTTCCTTGCATGTACAGCAGTTAAAGAGGTATGTTACTCGCTTAGTCATATTCGTTATGACTAAACCCGTCGTGGTTTATATTTTTAGGTAACGGATGCGACTCCGAGTGCTCCGAGGAAAGCTAGACGGACTAGAACCGAAGAACGAGCAAAGGTATGAGTTTTGTTTATGTATTTTCATTGTACTCATGTTGTACTGTGCTGCGATAAATGCTTACAAAGAAACTCAGATACATAATTTCTGTGAGGTCTGGCTCGGGGCCTCACAATTTGGTATCAGAACCAGGTTTATCAAGCAAGTAGATAGCTATGAGTACATGATACATAAACGATCTCGAAAATGTTTATGAAATTCTAATGTCATTGTTTTCCAAGGACCCCGTCCATGTTTATGCAAGTAAGCGAGTCCGTGAAGGTCGAGACGAACAAGAGATAAATAAAGATACGTTGTCAGCGGAGAGTGATAATGGAGATCAGCCGCGTCCCCCAGTGAATGACATTACCCAAGCTCTTGCTGAAGCTTTAAAGCTGGTCTTGCCAACCCTACTTGCAACTGGTCCAGCTGCCCCTCGGGTTGATCCTGTACCTCCACCCGTGCATTTGCCTCCTGGGATCTTGCCTTCCGTAAATCCAGTTCCTGTTCAGTTGTCGATAGGTCCTGTAATTCCTGCAATGCCTGCAGTTCCGCCTCAGCGTCGTCAATTAGATGTGGATCTTAATCAATTCCTAGAATTGAAGCCGCCACCGTTTAGAGGAGGTTTACCCCCGCTTGAAACCGAAGATTGGATTTTGCGAATGGAAACGATTTTCGAAGTAATGGAGTGCCCTGAGAATAGGAAGGTGAGTTTAGCTGCATTTATTTTGGAAGGGGAGGCGAAGCGATGGTGGACTAGTATCATGAAGAGAAAGTATGAAGTTCGTGGTACGCCAGTAATTACTTGGAGAGTTTCTGCAAGAATTTACGTCGTGGTTTGTTCCGATATCTGAAAAAAGGTTGTTGCACGATCAATTCCTCCGTTTAGTTTAAGGAAGTAAATCCGTACTGCAGTATGAAGCAGAATTTACCAAGTTAGGTTATTATGCAGACTCCTTAATTGCAACAGAAGAAGATAGGTGCAAGGTCTTCGCGATGAAATTCGTGCTCTTTTGGTACCTTTGGATATCCTTGAGTATGGAAAATTAGTGGAAAGAGCCAGGCTGGTTGGAATTGATGCAGAAAAATCTCGGTGGAGATGGGAACAAGCCAGAAAGCGGTTTAGAGAAGGTTCGAATAAAGAAGTGATTGAAAATGTGAGTGAGCCGCAGTGGAAAGAAATGAAGGTGTCGCAAGCTGCGCCTGCAGTAAGTAGCAATGTATCCCAGTCATCCCAGACATCACAAGTATCTGTAACATGTGTAAAATGTGGAAAGAATCATAAGGGAGAATGTCTCACAGGCGTTTGTTTTTATTGTCGTCAACCAGGGCATAGGCGAGTCGATTGCCCAAAGTTGAATCAATCGAAAGAAGGTAGAGGCGCTCCAAGGCCTCCGCAGCAGAAACTATTCCAGATCGGAGCTGAATCGTTTGCATCCACCCCGGCACAAGAAGAAGCAGTTCCAGAAGAACGTCGTATCGAGCCCCGAGCTTTCAACTTAGGCCAGCCTTGGGAAGGAAGGAAGTGAGACCGTCTCGTTCTATTATGTATAAGGAATGTTATAAACTTAGTATGGTTTTTGCTTAATGATATGTAAATTATGCGCACTCTTGACTAGATCTTTTGTTTCAAAGAAAGTTGGTTTTGTTAGAAGTATTATACTGTTGTCGGCATTTTCGAGGACGAAAATTTCTATTCGAAGGGAAGAGTTTGTAACGGCCCAAAACTCGAAAAGGAAAGTAAAATCATTAATAGAATTCCCGATGATGAAATAATAATAAAAATCAGTGTCGAGACGACGTCGCACTTTATGTTTGAAGTTTTGGATTTTTCGATGATTTTGCGACGTTCATTTCGTTTTAAGTTTAATTCGTTTATGTTGATTTATTTTTATGCTATTGTCACCATTATTATGTCTATATTGGTATAACGGCAGTGAAGTTGGCTGCATTGTTTTACTGTTGGCTTTGGGGTTCATTTGAGTCTGGGCTGTTGAATCAATTACTGGTTATTATCTTTTATGGCTGCTGCTGATTTTGGGCAGTTTTGGGCTGGCTGGTTTCTAATATTGCTGCTGAAATCCTTATATTTGTTAATATACTGGTCGGTTAGTATATATAATATATTATTATAAGACGTATGAGGCGGTGGATTTCATTTCTTATGCATATATTCCTTCTCACGTCTCTTGAAAAGCTCAACAGCGCCGATGAAGCTAGGGTTGGCTGCTTCTCTTCTTCCTCATCAACGATCCCTCCCTCTCCTCTTGTCGTGGTTCTGGAAGACCTGCTGCTACCTCCTCTTAGTAGCTCTGTTGTTGCTGCTGCTGTTTTCCTGCGGTGCTGTTGTATTTGGCCGGCGGCTTTGGGAGAAATCCCTCCACTGTGAGCTCCTCTTTCATCTTCTTTTCCCTCATCTTCTTCTTATAATTAGTGAAGTGGAGTTTTATTTGAAGTCTATACTTTGACTCTAGCTGGCTAGGGATCTTTTAGGGGCTTGATCTTGATATTGCTCAAATATTTGGGGGCTTGTTGTGATGTAGCCCTTCCTTCACTTGCTTGTGATTTCCAGTTAATTTTCCTAGTACTGTTGCTGTGGGAATATTTGTGCCTTTGAAGATTGATCAGGATATGGGGCTTTGCTCAGCTTGCGTTATTTTATTTTGATGTGGATTTTCTTACTAGAGGTCGGCTGTGCTGTTACCTGTTTTGGCCAACTGTTTCCTTGGGCTTTTACCTGCTGTTGTTTCCTTTTTGTGGGCTTGCTGGCTGATGTCGTAGTAGCTGTATAGTGGACTGCTGTTAACAGCCGTTGGAGCTACGGTTTCAGCAGCCCTTGGAGTTGTTAATAGTAGCAAGATTAGGGCTGTTTTTGCCCTTTTGTATGGGCTGATTTATGCTATATTTCTTTGGATTTTGAAGAGTTTTGCTTTCGTTTTTCGTCACCAAAGTTTATCTTTCCCTAGGCAACTCCTATCGAGTCGTAGTTGTAATCGTTGTAGGGAGTAAACAGTAACTAATTCGCGACGCAACCCTAAAGTAAATGATTTCACTGATACTGCAGAGGATGGCGTCCGGAGATAGACCCGATGAAAATCCTGGTACGATTAAAGGCAAAGGACACGTGGTGAGTACTTATATCTTTAATTATGCATAGCTTTGAATTATTTTCAATATTCCTATGATTAGATTTTATACAGAAAATAATTTAGTGATTGTGCATTGACATGAAATTGAAATTGTTCGATTTTGAATCACTGATAAATCCAAGAATCGCTAGAAAATGTTGAATTGGCAATGAATATAAGCGATGAATAAATTCTGAGGGAAATATTTTAAATAAAACTACTACATAATTGAATAAGAAGATTGCATCGATGCATAAGAATAATTGAAATGATAAGGGTTAACCCAATAGCCGTAGTGAGGGTGTGAATACGCTACGGCGGAATGTGTTTTTTAGATTGATTTGAGGTCGTTGAAGGCCAGAGGCCGTTGAAGGCCAAGAGGTCGTTGAAGACCAAGAAGGGATGAATCTACAGCTACCCTTATGATTTCCCAATTAAATTAAATTAAAGATAAACGAGAAATCTGATTGAGAAAATGAAACAAATTGAATTAGCTATGCTGCGAAATAATATGAAATTTGATTCCGAAACTGAATTGATGGAATGTTTGATACGAATGAACGAAATGACTTTTAAGAACTAATGAATAGATCGAATACCAGAATTTGAAACAGAAATCATTATAGTACGAATATAGATTGTAGTTACTGTTATGAAATATTGTTGATACGTTATAGCATTTTGTACACTGGAATGGAATACCATACTGTTATTAATATACAATGAATTGAATATGTATGCATATTGCTACTAACGTTTGTTCCTTGCATGTACAGCAGTTAAAGATGTATGTTATTCGCTTAGTCATATTCCTTATGACTAAACCCGTCGTGGTTTATCTTTTTAGGTAACGGATGCGACTCCGAGTGCTCCGAGGAAAACTAGACGGACTAGAACCGAAGAACGAGCAAAGGTATGAGTTTTGTTTATGTATTTTCATTGTACTCATGTTGTACTGTGCTGCGATAAATGCTTACAAAGAAACTCAGATACATAATTTCTGTGAGGTCTGGCTCGGGGCCTCACGGACAGTCCTCCACTTCTGGGTGTGGTCGTACCACACCACTCATGCCCCACTGTACAACCTAGTGTACTCCTTGGATGTGAGGGACATCCGGCGAATTTCCAAATTTTAGGCCGACTAGTGGAGGCACCCCGCAGGTATAAAACAGTGAACACCCGGGGTACACATCTCCCTATCGTCATGAGTTGTCAACCCTCCCGCACCGGTATGAACAGTCTACGGGCGTGACCGACCCACCACTTGTTACTGTAAGCATTTCACAAATAGTTTAATTAATTAAAGGTACAATTCGGGTCTGCGACGGCCTTCTTAACTCAACGGGTTGCTTAACTTTTAGCTGGGAGGCGCAACGGGCGCGAGAGCAGGTTATTTGGGGCTAACCCTAGAGGAAATACTGAACTCTCGGTTATCCCCAACTAACGCTCTACCAGAAAATCAACCTCTTGTCAGGCGGGACCAGGTTTAGAAATGCAGGAGCAGTAAATTGCAGTAATTGAGTGTGGTAAGAAAAAATGGTGCAAAATAAACTGCAGAAATGAAGTACTTAATTGTAAAGGTACTGAATTGAGCGAACTGAAATAAAGTGCCGAAATAATCTGGATCAGTATGAGGCTGGAGTAGTACTGAAAAGAAACTGAATGGAAAGTACTGAAACTGAAATACTGAAAGGAACGGAACCAATATGAGACTGGAGTAAAAGAAAGTGCAATAGAATAAAAGGGTTAGTAGTCTTTCGCTCCATATATAGGAGGCTTTAGTTCCGTCTCCGTTCATAGGAGCTTCTTCTAAATTCTGCCATTTATTGAGGTCCGGCCATAGGTTTAATTGCGTCTTTTTAAACATGGCTTAAGCGGACTCGAGAAACGTTATTATGAGTTCTTAAATTTCTCCAAAAAGAGACGACTTCCAATGTCTGAGAATTATTCTAAACGCAGCTCGATGATTCGTAAAAACCCTACATCGCTTCGAGCTTGGGATTTCATCTTCATACATCTAGTCATTATTTATTTATAAAATCATTCATCAATTATAACATGATCGCGTACTATGCTCCATTTTTTCGATCTTTTAATAATTTGATATTTTAAAGCGCGGCCCTTTTTATTCCTAACACTCGGCAATTACACAATTCTCATCCAAATGGCCCCATCTTTTGATAGTACACCCAAGATAGCCTATTATGGGTCTACAAATTTTTCAAAATTTTCCAACTTCTTTAGGGGGTTAATTTTGGCCAAACCAGTCTTATTTATGCCTATAAAAATATCAAAGTAATTTATAAAAATCCCAAAAAAATTGTGAAGTTAGCCTTCATGATAGGGAACATTTTTCATGTTCAAATATTTTTGCCTAGGAGCATAGATTGGCCTCAGAAAAATAGTTAAAATTTTGTGGGGGTTGGTTTGCGGATAGAGAGTTCTGAGAGCCGGAGAGGGGCCGAACCGCGAGCTGCTCTTCTTCCCCCACATCGGATCTGGGGCCGATTCGTTGTGGGGGCGGGGATGCTGAGGCGGAGGGCGGGAATTAAGATTCCCGTCGCCGTCCGATCTCATCATGGAGATCGGACGGCAGCTGCTGCTCCCCGGCGGTGCAGAGTGTGGCGGCCTCTACCACCGCAGGCCAGTAGCTGCTCGCCGCCAGTGCCTCCCCCAATCGACTCACCGAGGGCTGGCGAACCATTTTGCGGTGGTCTGGCGGCCTGTCGTCGCCGTCCACTGCCGGATTTCATCAACCCGACTGCGGGTGGCGCGGCCTACCCAGTTCCCGATGGTACCGCGCCACCCTGTCCCCCTGGTGGCCACGCTACTGCCCCCGGCCGGCTCGTCGGGGGTCCGTCTTCTCCCGGCGGTGGCCCACCGGCCTGGCGTCGTCGGCCGCCGCCGGAAGCTGGAAACAGAGCCCGTCAGAATGGCGAGCTTAATGGGTGCCGTCGGAGACGCGTTCTCCGGCGGCGTCATTGCATGCCTCTGTCGGGGGGGTCTCTAGGCCAGTACCACCCTCTCAGCGCCACTACCGGCGAAGGGCAGGGGGTACCCAGCGTGGCCACTACCCGAGCCTGGAGCTTGGCTCGGGTGGTGGCGGCGGCGCTCCGGCGGCCGGGGAGGCATGCGTGACGATGGGGGAGTGGGGAAGGGGAGGGGAAGAGTTTCCACCTGTAGTGGAGGTGCTCGGGAGTTCTCATGGAGGTTGGCCTTGAGAGGGTGGTGAGGGATCGGGTGCGGGTTTTTCGGCGAGGCAGCTCCAGCAAGGGGAGGCTCTGGTGAGGGTGGTGTGTCCTTAGTAGAGGGGGAGGGGGTCGTCTTATAGGCATGTGAGGAGTCCCCTCCTTCATTCTCCCGATGTGGGATTAAGAGAGGAGTGAGGAGGAGATTTTTCTCCACCTCCAGCTGTCCTGGGCAGCTGGCCACCCCATGAGGGGGTGGTGGCATACCCTCCAAGACTATTAAAAGAAAGCCAAGCCCACTCAAGGTCTAGCTTGGGTGGTGGCCTTGGATTATTTTCCTTTGAAAGGAGAGGGGAAAGTCCCTAGCTTCTTGGGCTTGTGTCAAGGCCTAATTAGAGTCTATGTGGGGTATGGGAGGTGGGGCCCAAGTGGTTTGGTGTGTTGGTTTGTGTGAGTCTCTCCTTAAAATTTCCAAAAAATGTTATTTTAAGAAAGTTTGACCAAAGTCAACTCTTGGGTGGGTCCCCCATGTGGGTTAAGGTCATAGTGGATCCAAGTCGTCGAGTGACTGGTCAACGTTGGGTATTAAACTAATATGGGTGCGCGCACACTTTTCGGTGTGTCATAAAGCTTGATTTGCCTGTAGTTTGACCTCTTGACGTCAAAATTGGTCGTAACGAACTTTGTTGGTCTAGTTTTGACTTTATGAGTCAAATGCAACTGACCGTGATCGATTCCGAGTTTATTTGCTTAATATTTTAAAAAATGTGTGTCGTCGTGACGCGCTACGATACTCAGAATAGTCGTTTTCTCTAAATGACCTTAGATTGAAACAAAATGAGTTATGTCGCACTCGTATTGATTATACGAGTTTAACGCAACTGGCAGAAGTCGATTCGAAGTACATATGGTCATTATACTAAAATGACTCTGAACTTTCAAAAAGATATATTCAATATATGCATAGATACCGAGGGTCGTTTTATAATCTATATAAAATTTATCTATACTAATATATAAAGATATTAAGTTATGGTGTAACCCGGTCCACCAACGAATATAAGCCGTCAGATGAAGATTCAAATAATCTTATCCATTCGCAGGTGGTCTGTGAATAGTCTTTCAGTTTTGCGCTGGTTGGCTATTCGCAGACCACCATAGTCTGCGAATAGCCAAACAGTTTTGCGGGTTGGCTATTCGCAGATCACCTGCGTAGAGTTTTTTTTCGAAAAATTATAATAAAATATCGTATAAATAATTTAAAAATAAAAAAATTATTAAAAAAGGCAAAAAAAAAATGATATAATTTTAAAAAATAAATTATTAAAAAAATAAATTTAACCAAAAATTTAAAATAAGCTCATCGATTGGGTGCGGGCGAAGCACGCCACTGAGGGACGGGTACTGTCGTGCGGGGCACGGGGGCCCGTTTAAATATATGATTACAAATTTGAAAAAACATCTCAAAGACAGTATTTTGAAGTTCTCCCCTTGCTCTTCTTCTTCCTCAACTATTTTTTCGCGGGCTCTATTAATCCGAATAAAAAAGCCTAAAAATAGTTAAAATGTTGAAAAAAATCCGATGGGAGTTGTCGAAGATGGTTGGAGGGACGACTGAAGGGCGGTATATAAATAAATAAATAAATATTGATTATAATTAATTATCTTGTTCTCTACACACATTATAATCTCATAGTATAAAACAACTTTTATAAAAGTTTTTTTTCCAATCTGAGTTCTATTCTTAAATCTACGTTCGGGGCCTCACAATGTGACACGTGGCGCAGAAAAAACACAGCCACAGAGCTGCATGGAAAATTGCTCTCTGTGATCTCCAAGGAGTCACGCGCTCAATAAAGGCGGCGCCGAAGGAGGTTCATTCGTCCGAGGGATGAAGTTTTGATCAGTTCACGGCCGCCACCGCTGTGACAAACTACCCTTGGTCTTATTTGGGAATGACACTTTAATGACCTTTATTTGGGATGCAAAAGGATTATCATATAATGGATTTTCATAAGAATCTCATGATTAATAGATAGTATATCATGGTATTACTTCTAATTCGATTAAATATGGATGTGATCAAACTAGTGCTGATCTAGCAGTTGAATAAATCATAAATGTATAATTATCTAGGTTATTTAAACTGAAAAACAGCATTGAGTATCTTCAAAAACACAACGGAGAAAAAAACGCTCAAACTAAGTGTAACGCCCCAAATTGATTTAACTTGGATTTGGTGTGTGTATAGAGGGTTTGGGGTGCGGATAGGGGTGTGGTCTCTCTCTCTCTCTCTCTCTCTCTCTCTCTCTCTCTCTCTCTCTCTCTCTCTCTCTCTCTCTCTCTCTCTCCCGAGCCCTTTGCTCACACTCCTCCCCGTCGGCCTGGAGCAAGGAGAAGCCGCCCTGATCCCCTCTCGCCTCACTCTCTCCCGTCGGCGTGGACGAGGACCCGAGCCCCTCTCCTCTTCCTCTCTCTCTCGAGCTCTCTCTAGGGTTGCCGCAAGGGGAGACCGCAAGCCGCGACGGTGTGCGCCGCTTGGCGGAAGAGGAAGCTTCGGCGTAAGCTTGGAGGGCGATTTCGTGCGTGGACATCCACTACGTTCGCTAGCCGTCAAATACGGGCACGTTCCTATGGCTCCGAAACGCGCGTCAAGGGTAATGACTTTTCTTCTTGGGCAGGTGAAGCACTTATTTAGCATACTTGCATGGAAGCCTCTCTCCACCGACAGGTGGGGGAAGGGTGCCCTCTGACGGATCGATGTATACATCCTCGCGATTAATTGCATTAGTGTCCGGAAGCGCGAGCACGAATTAGGCATGCTGTGTGAAGCCCATCCGGATATGTTGGTCTGGATTGGTGATGTTCTGGGGTTCCCAGAGAAGACTCCGTGGAATTTGTATGTTTGGAATCTGGAGGTTTGCACGGAGCTGCGGTTAGTACTGGAGGTGTGCTCCAGGAAACACCCTAGTGTTTGCACTGGATCGTTGACATTAGTTCCCGGGTAACTTTTGTTGTGTTTATGTGAAGCCCGTCTCTCGGAGACCGTTGGGCTAGCATGTGGAGTTGTGCGCCTAGGGTGCCCAACTTAGGTGGCCGCGAGTGCCACCCTTGTTACATAACAAACGGTTATGCATGCGGTAAGAGGCAATGGGGGGCTGACACGTGTCGTGCGTGTTGGGTACGACGACTTGAGCAACGGGCTTGGCTGAACTGTACCTGCCCTATGTGGTGTAGTTCGACTACCTAAGAAAACTGGTGTGTTGCTGCAGACATATAAGAGAGCCGGGGACCTTGGGTCACGGTTAGCGAAGTCTCAATTTTGGGACATCCAGACTAGGACTAAGGATGATGGTAGGACCCGGGGAAATCCAGTACACCATTAAGGTGCCCTAAGTGCACGAGACGTTGGGCCGATCGAGTCAACGTTTATGATGATTGATGCTTAAATGGCACATTCTGACTTTATGTGATTATGCTAATTTGTTTGCAGGGAAGAAGCACCGCCACCCCAAGAAAGGGGTGTGGTCGTTATAATTTGGTCAGCTATAATGACCGTTGTTTTGTTTGACACCATTTGGTGGAATGTTCTTATGCAGGAGCAGGTGAGCCGAGCGGGAAATAACAGGCTGAAGCCCTTTTGCTGAGTCGGCCCTTGAAGGCCTGAATGTTTTTAATGTGTTGCCGATCTACGTGCCGAAATATGCAAAACACTATTTGATTAAACATTATTGAAGGCCTTAAAGCCAAACTTTTGATTTAAGTCTTTTCATTCCCGGTTTCCTTTTATTAGTGGACATTCCTTGTTAGGGATCGTTTTGAAATTAAAAGAATTTATGGTTTCATTTAGTAATGCGTTCATCTGTCCGTATAATATGGCATGGGACCCCGGCCGGACCTTCAATTATATTATTTGTGACGTGTGGGGGTGTTACACAAAGAGTCGCCCGTGATCTCCATGAAGATCGCTCGTGATTTCGCGTGAAACTCCAAGATTGTTTTTTCTGCGCCACATGCAGACATCGTGGGCCTAGCGCATGCAAATTTAATTGGATATTCGTCGTTTTAAGCAGCAATTACAATTTACCTTTTTTGAGCACAATAACAAAATCATCTACACATTGCATCCTATATCTCAGATCGATAAAAACACGTGAATTTTCCGACGGCGATGAGGCGAAAAAATAGAAGCCAGCAGAGGAAAGAAGATATGGCATAACCAAGAACTTCAGTATACCTCCTGATACTAACGATTCACAACCAACGGCATAAAATAAGACGAGTAGAAAATTAAGTTAGTTTTCTCCACTGCATACAAACATGAATGAATGTTCAAATGTTTTCCATTTCATAAAGCAAAATAATAATACAACCCTGCAAAAGCCTAAAACAAGGTTAGGGGAAACTGCTACTAAGCTATGTACCTTTGAGAGCCACCTGGCCACCCTACAAAAGCTAGTAGGATGGATGGGCTATCGAGTTACCCGCGTCATTTAGCAGATTCAATAACACGTCGGCTGTATACAAAGCTGCTGTCACCGAGCGAGTCATCTAGCCGCAAAACTCCGCGGAGCAGCTGCGACGTCCGAAGAGGAGCAAAAGAATATGAGATTCCAAAAATTTCAAGACGCGGAAATAAAGGAATGGTCGTGTTCATCGACGTCTTACAATGGGGGCGTGCGGGATCAGTCATTTGATTATCGACTGCATCTTTGCGGATAATCGTGGAGTGCGGCGATTCTTCGGCGTAATTCCCACCGCATATTTCACCTGCATGGCGGGGATTCGACATTGGAGAAGAATTCATCTTCTTTGCAGCCGGACCGGCTGTGTTGTGCGACGGCTTGTCCTGCCCAGACATCTGCAAAAAATGGCATATGTTATTGATTAAAACGACTGGGAGATCCTTGAAGTTGTGCTAAAAGATTTGCATGGTAAGAAATTAACACCTCAAACGGCAAAACTAAACTAGATTTATCGTTTGAGCAATTATATGTTTCGCAACCACTAAACTAAATTTATTGTCAAAATCTATGATTAGCTCGTGGAGTTGTGCGGGTACGAAATTTTGTTGTCTAAATGCATTTTTAATCTAAATTGTTAGGATTCAAACTAAACTCCTTTATGATAAACCTACCAGGAGGTGACCAGAACTCGACATCCGATGTTTTGGATTCAATGGATCAGGTTGTGTTTGCGGTAAAGCTTGTTTTTCACTATAAGGAATGGATTATGTTGGATAATCTAGAGTTTGCCTAGTCATCTAAGTCTATCATCTAGTCTAGCAGTCTAGGAGGATTCCGGCGCAGCTCCCCTTGCAATATGGTGAATAAACCTTCAAATGCTTGAAGAGATTATAGTTTGTCCATGGTAATAAGACTAAAAAGGGCAGCCCGGTGCACAAAGCATCCCCGCGCAGCGAGGGTCCAGGGAAGGGTCCCACCGCAAGGGTGAAATGTAGGCAAACTAAAGGAAAAAAAACTAGCATCTTTCAAGTTCATAGAAGATACTGCAGTATTATAGAAACCATAGTCGCTGTCAAAAGACGATTCCATTCCACATTTTTAAGTGGTGGATAGCCTAATGTTTTTTGTCAGCGTGTCCCTCATTTCGAGGCTTCATCAAACACGTCAGTTTGGGATTTCTCACATCGAGGCTGCTGCACTTGACTGAATTATCCGGCTGTTCTACGCGCCTTCGTCGTTGACGAATAAGAAACCCGCTTCTTCACGTCTGAGAAGAAAACTTCATCTACTTCTTGAAGGACAGTCCACAGACTCTCTTCCTTCATAGATTGTGTTTAAAGCAGGTTAAAACCGATTCCGATTGTGGGTCTTCCAGCAAATTTGTTTGGGCGAGATGCTAGCCTTTTGAGTTTGTATCGCATTCATCTCCACCTTGATCTTCTCCTCAAATATCAAATCACCTATGTAGTCCATTCATCTTGGCAATGTGAGACCTGCAGATAGCTCTTTAGCATGCCCTATAAGGGAATGTGGGATGAAGCGGTCCTTAATGCTACCAATATGATTAATCAGATGCCCTTTAACACACCTGTGTGTGTCAAATGATACAAATGTTATAATCCCCACATATTTAGGAGGTTCATCTATAAAAATATGTTTGACACTTTTTGAGTATTCAATTTTATTCAAAGAAAGAAAGATCTTTAGTTACTCTGGATAGTGGAGACTCTTATGTTGAGGTTGTTTCTCCTATTTTTTATATGGAAAATGTGGATTATGAAGAGATGGCAGTTTATTTCCAAATGATGTCTTAAATCCTAATAAAAAAAAGTTATGATTGTTGATATGGAAGCTAGAATTTGCAAAATATTTGGAAGTTTTGCGTGTCCCCAAGGGGAAACAAATAGTAGGCTATAGGTGGGTTTATAGTACCAGTTTATTAGTTCCTACATGATGGCAATCTTGATCTCTAGGCTTGTTGTGAAGGGATTCACTCATATTGATAGGATTGACTTCCATGAAACATATGTTTTTGTTGCTAAATTACTTTATTAAAAAAGTGTTCATTGATGCACATAAGATGTTGCACTAGTTAAGGTGCTGCCGTGTAACCTTGAGGTCACAGGTTCGAGTCCTAGAAGCGGTCTCTTGTAAAATTGCAGGGTGAGGTTTACCTACATTTCACCCTTGCGGTGAGACCCTTCCCCTGACCCTCGTTGCACGGGGATGCTTTGTGCACTGGGCTGACTCTCTTTGATGCACATAAGATATGACCCCTCCACATTCCTGATGTGAAATTTGTGCATCGGCAAAGAAATTGAAATAATATGCAATGACAGGTTGGTTGAAGCAGTGAGCGGTTGGGTAATTTGGGTTTGGGCTAATTTGATAGTAGGATTCTAAGGAACGCAAGTCTGTTGTGATGCTGGGAGCGTGGAGGCCGATGGTATTAGAAGTGAGAAATGATGTGTGGGAGAAGTGTTGGGTGATTGACATGTTAAGGTGATGTTGCAATAAAGGCAGAGCGTGTAACAAAAGAAGTGTTGGATAGGAAAATGAGTAAGGATCTTTGAGCTTGAGCAGGTTCGAGGACCGTGCGCTAGGCAACAACAGAATCTTAGACGGGGGTATGGTCATTTTTGATGCTAGGAGACTGCGTCGATCAGCGGCATTGGAATTTTGGGAGGGTGGACAATTGCTGTAGTTTAATGGGGAAAGAAGTTGACGGAAACCACAAGGTTTGTCGGCTGCGTAGAAGCGGGTGTGTGAAAAACACAGGAATAGAGGAGTTGTAGTTGGCGTCTAGTTGGATGCATCGACTAATAGTGGCTATGTTGTAATTTAATGGGGAAAGAGAAACCACAAGGTTTGTCAGCGGTGCAATGCGTAGAAGCGAGTGTGTGAAAAACATGGGAATAGAGTTGTAGTTGGCGTCTAGTTGGATGTGTCGACTATTAGTGGCTCTATTTATGGTCAGCAAAGCTAGGGACGAGTGGTTTTGGGACGTATTAGAAGTTAGGGGTTCCTAGTAATGGAGGAGTTATGGGGTCACTCATAACACGTCGGTAGAGTCGCTGATAGATGGCTAGAGGTGGGGATGACACCGGCAAAGGATACTCTAGAGCCGGAACCGTGACTGCCTAGGCGGGGTGTGCTCAGAGAGAGAGAACTACGGCAATCTTTTGAAAACAAGGAAATATAACCAACATTAGGCATACCATTTGACTAGCCCAAGGGGCCCATAAATAAGAGATATAAGGGGCATAGACATAATTAAGTCATCCTGATCAAGTTGTAGACGATGTTCGCACAATCTGGCTAAACTAATAGCAGTCACCAAGTCCCGAGGAGCCTCGAATTCAACGTCCAATCATGGTCGATCGCGAAGCCCGACTGTAAAGATGAAGACCTGCATCTTTGGGGGTATCGTGACGTGAGCCAGCATAATCTGAAACTGTTGGAGATATCCATCAATCGACCCGGTCTGACGTAATGTCGTGAGGGCGCCAAGAGGTTTGTTGCAAATCGGTGGGCCAAAGTACAAGTTGCAAGCCTTCTTAAAGTCGCGGCAGATCATCCCAGGATTGTCGGTTTGCAAACGGGCGAACCATAACTGAGCTATGTCAAGCATGTGGAAAGAGGCCAAAATGATCCATTCTGTCACCGGTGTCTGTTGATGGTTAAAAAAATGTTCGCATTTGGTGAGACATCCTAAGGGATAGTCCTTCCACATCATAAGTTGGGAAGGCCAACTTGGTGTAACGGGGCACGATATTGACTTCATGTGGTACCATGGTTGGGGGATCAGGCCGAAGAAGCAGCGGTGGAGGCGCCTGACTACTGTAAGCTTGCTTATGGGCGGAATTGATGGAGATTGGCAGAGCGGATGTGATATCATCGAAGCGCTTGGAGAGGCAAACAATGGTGTCTCCTGATGACACGCCTCGACGACAGTTTGATGTGCCATGAGCGCTTGCATCATGGTCAGAAGATGCCTCAACTGATCCAAAGAGTCTACCAAGTTGTGC
The DNA here is from genome assembly GCA_033032865.1 of Dactylorhiza incarnata. NCBI lineage: Eukaryota > Viridiplantae > Streptophyta > Magnoliopsida > Asparagales > Orchidaceae > Dactylorhiza > Dactylorhiza incarnata. The sequence goes on from JAWHQI010000271.1 coordinate 3,393,533, forward strand.
GAGGAGAGAGAAATGGAGCGAGTCATGGGTTGGCCTGATTCCCCTTAAGCGGTTGGAATATTTGAGTTGTCACGAGAGTCGCGACTCTTCCCCATGACAATTAAAAAAAGAAACACTCTCTTTCTTCTTTTTTCCCTCTTTTTTTAATAAAACACTTAATAAACTACTTCTAAAGAAAGGATTCTGGAAGGTATCTGGCTCGAGGGGAGAACACTGAGCTCGATGGTGCTGCGCGCGTGACAGGAGAGGTGCGAGGGCATCGATGCAGAGACAGGCGGCTCGAGGAGTTGAGGGTGTGGGCTGCTCTGTGTGCGGCTCGAGGAGAGGAAGGGGTGAAAGGACGCAGAAGACGAGCGCACGCGGCTTCACAGAGGAGTTTTGATTCACCTGCACTATGAGGTTGGTTGGACGAGTCAGATGTAGACGACGAAGAAGGCGGTGCGGTCCGTCGAAGAAGACGAGCATACGCAGCTTCACGGAGGAGTTACGATTTGACTTTACTATGAGGCTAGTTGGACGCGTCAGTTGCAGACGACAAGGAATAGGGTACAATCCATCGAGCACACGTGGCTTCACGGAAGAGTTTCGACTCTGTAGATCCTGTTGTAATGACGATGCGATTGTTGTCGCAAAAGGAGCGACTACCAACAGAGATGGAATGTTGTCAAACGGTGATGGGAACTGTGGCTGGGTGGAACGAAAAAGGTCGAAACCGAAAGGTTGATGGTCGGGTGGGCTGTCGAGGAAGACGATGCGGGAGTTGAGAGCGGAGACAGAAAGTGCTTCAACGGTGGTCTTTGTGGAAGTGAGGAAGAGGAAGGTGGTGTCGAAGGAAGGGTCTACGGTCTACCCAATACCAAGTTGTTATGGGCTCGCCCATAACACGTCGGTAGAGTCGTCGGAGGATGGACGGAGGCGGGGATGATGGTGGCGAAGGATACTATGGAGACGGAACCGTAGCTTCCTAGGTGAGGTGTGCTCGGAGAGAGAGAGAGAGAGCTACCACAATCTCTTGGAGACAAGGAAATAGAATTAACTCTCGGCATGTCATTCCACTAGCCCAAGAGGCCCTTAAATAAGAGATACAAGGGGCATAGACGTAATTAAGTCACCGACACTTAATAATAAAACATAATGAAGAACACATAATAAAACTCGATAATAACGGAGCGGAGCCCATAACAGGAGGCTTCAAAGGTCGTTGCTTGGGTGATTAGTAAGGGACTAATGAGTGACTTTAGTTGCATAGGAAGAGTCGAGATTGAGGTTAATAATGGGTGTTGAGCGACTGTGATGTGTTGAAGGGCAACGATGGGTCTGTTGACGTGAGCAAGGGACGTGTGCTTGACTGAGCAGCCACTGGTTGCTGCGGGAAGCAGTAAAGCAGAGCGGTTTCTTAATGTGAGCAAGGGACGCGTGCTTGACTCGGCAGCCGCTGGTGGATGCGGAAATCAATAAGGCAGAGCGGGGAGCAGCGAAAGCTGCTGGTGTTTGTGTCAGAAGAAATGAAGGAGCCGGTGGTGAATCTCGTGAGCCATTGCCAGGATGTCAACGAAGGGCAGCGTCCATCTGATCGAATCTTTAGTGCATCAATATCATCTTTAGTGCATCAATATCACGTTAATGGATATGTCTTGAGAGGAAGAATGCAGCGTGGTTGCTTATTTCTGGGGAGTGAAGAGTAGTATGTTATACCAAACATACTCTATGAAGAGATTGCATTATAAACAAAAGAGATTCAAACTCATGAAAAATGCTCACCCCAACGCTCCAGAGGGTCACTTCCCTCTAAGAGTTCCTTTCCAAGATAACTTACAAAAGACTTCACACGATAACCATAAGACTCACCTCACACTCCCTTATATAGGCAGAGAACACTCCCCTAAAAAATTACTAAAATGCCACTGGAGGTAAAATATAACACTTCATTGAAAATACAATAAGATAGGCTCGGAGAGGAGGCATTGAATCATCTATCATCGCAAGTGGTCGTCTGAGAGTGCATATGTGTATACGTATCCAATCCTCCATGAGGGCATATTGAGATTGATTGCCACTTCATTAAGAAGAAGGTTCAGGTCTAGGCAATCCCCACGGGTTTCAACGGGTGCTCAATTGGCAGATGTATTGACAAGGTTGTATCTGGTAAAAAACTTGATGGAAGTTTTTTGTCTTAAAATTATAGAAGCTTATGTTGTTGACTTGCGGAGGGGTGTTAAGACTGAAGCCAACCTTTCTGCAATAAACCTACAACTGAAGCCAACCTTTCTGCAATAAACCTACAAGGAGACCATAACTGGGCTCCGAATATTTTTATTTCCCAAGATCAAGTCGTGTAAATGCTCAATCAAAATGTTGTGATGTTATTGATGGTTCGAAAGCTATTGTCAATGTTACCTAAAATGGTCGGAGTAAAACCAACAAAAGAATCATCATAGGGTTGGCACTATACGAGTAATGAAAGCTTGGTAGAATAGACTCCAACAAAAGAATCATCATAGGGTTGGCACTTGGCACTATATGAGTAATGAAAGCTTGGTAAAAGAGCATGTATCTATTTTTTTTTGCATTCCAACAAAATTTCATTACAAACCAAAAATGGAGGCACTTCATGAAGTTTTGAGCGCTTTGTTAGTAGTGTTAATTATTATTCTTGTATTACTTGTATTGCTCCTCATATAAGAGGAGTCGTCACATTATGAAATTTTAATCATAATTTTATTTCTTTCTTCATGGTATCAGAGCTCACTCCTCCCGTGCCCTAAGCAGCACGTTTCATCTTCCGCTCGCCGTTTCCGACCAACCACCGCCGGAGATCACTCGTTCCACATCAGCTCGCCGTCCCTGACTACCCTAGTCCTCCTCGCTTCCGTAGAAGCAGTGCGACCGGCTCGTGAGATAGATCTCGTCAGTCGATTAGCGCTAGCTAACGAGATGAAACTTCAGGGTCCGATTGACTCCAAATCTGGAGGAATGATTCGCTTTGATCTTCCTATCATCATACTGGATTTCTAGACAATTTTAACGATTGGATGCCCCCCAAAATCAGATCTAGGTATTTATTTTCATTCCGAGAAGAGGAAGGCTCCTAACTCCAAAATGGTGTCTTATCTGACCTCCGCTCTCTAAAGACTTGTTCTTCGTAGCCCTCTATTGTTCTCTTGGCACAGTTTTGTTGGACTTCTTATGTCAGACATGATTGATTCTAGTAGCTCCATGACCCCGCTTAATCTACCCGGACTAATCAGAATCACAATCTCTCAGATCACTACGATTTGATTGGATGACACAAATTACTTGTCATGGTTACGCTCTATTACCCTAGCCTTAAAGAGTCGGGGTCTCTTTAGCTATATCAGTGGCACCACCAACAAACCAGCTAGGAACTCTACAAGTTGGCCTCAACGGGAGTCTGAGAACTCTCTTGTTATGTCATGGCTCACGAATTCCATGCAAGAGTCCATAGCTAGAAATTACCTTTTCCTGTAAACTGCTCCTGACATATGGAAACATGCTAAGTCTAACTACTTTCGCAAGGGGAATGCGGCACAGATTTACCTGTTACGCAGCAAAATATTTCTTCAACAAGGTGACCGCTCTCCATAAGCTTACTATCTTGAGTTAACTCAGTTGTATCAGGAGTACGATTATTTTGACTTTCTTGTCATGGTCTATAATGTCGATGAGATCTTGATCAGGACAAGTGAGGATCATAATCGCTGGTTTGAGTTCTTACATGGTCTGCATGGGGATTTTGATCAGATTACCGTCTATATTCTAAGATGTGTTATTATCCCTTCTCTTCCTGAAGTTTATACCATTGTACAACAGGAGTTTGACTGCAGACAGTCTTAGAACACCACCATTATTACTAAGGGATCGAAATTAGTGGCTCATCAACCCAATTTTGGAAGCAGGGTCTCTCATGATTTCAAGCCAAAGCCTACAGATAAGGATCATTTGACTTGTGATTATCGTGGAAAGCCTCGTCATACTCGGGATACGTGCTTCAGTTTACATGGCTCTCCTCCTCCAAGGGGTGTATCAGCATCATGCAGTGTTCGCGGTCATGATAAAACTCCAAGGAGAAACTCTCCATATCACTCAGCTCATCTGACTAAGGTTCCCAATGACAGTTCTCCTCAGTCATCCTCTTTTACTGCAAAAGAGATATATGCTCTTTGTTGGTTGATGCATGGCCTTACTCCTGATACTACCACCGCCTCTACTTCCTCATCTTCCCTTGCCCACACAGGTACACGAGGTGCCTAGTCTGCTACTACTTGCAACTGATCACATGACTGGATCAGCTTCAAGTTTTGTGTCTTATTCCCCTCTTACTGGAAGGGATAAAGTGAGTATTATGGAGGGTTATTTCTCCTCTAATGCTGGAAAAGGATTCATCCCTTGTTCCTCTCTCAGTTTATCTTTTGTACTTCATGTTCCAAATTTTACCCACAATTTACTTACATTTTTCCATCTCATTGTGTTTTTCAAGATCTAAAGACGGGAAAGGTGATTGGCATGGTAGCATGCATGTTGGCATGTGTGTTTGACTCCTCTAGTGGGTCTTAATCTCTGCAAGCTCTCCACACTATGCAAACCTCTACCTTGCTCACTTGGCATCGTCGTTTCGGTCATCTCTCTGTTGCTATCATGCAACGTTTATTTCCTGCTATGTGTTTTAAAAATCTTATTTGTGATGTGTGTGTTGTTGCCAAATATCATCGTACTTTTGTTAATCATGTATCGTTATCCAGGACTACTACTACTGATTATATCATTCACACTGATGTTTGAGAGCTCTACCGCATTGCCTCAATTTATGGATGTCATTAGTTTGTTATTTGTATTGACTATTTTTCTCGCACTAGTTAGGTATATAAGTATATTTGATGAAAAATAAGAGTATAGTGTTTTTTTATTTTTCAGAAATTTCGTAGCATAATTTCTACCCAATTCTCCGCCACCATCAAAACTTTACGCAGTGATAATGGTCTAGAGTATATCACCCCCCACCCCTGAACACTACCATGTTGATCATGGCATTATCTACCGAGCTTCATGTGTTCACTCACCTTCTCAGAATGAAGTAGCTGAGTGAAAAAATCGTCACCTCTAAGAAGTTGATCGGTGTTTACTATTTACTATGAACCTTCCTAAATTCTATTGGAGTGATCTCATTCTCACGGTTGCCTATCTCATCAACTGCGTGCCCTCTCGTGCCTTGGAGCCATGATCTTCCAACCAAAAATATTTGGTTGTGTGTGCTTTGCTCACAAACATTTGTCGGACCAGTCTAAACTTGCTCTCAAGTGTGTTCCTTGGCTACACTCATAAAGGGCATAAATGATATCATCCTCCTACCAAGAAAATCTTTGTCACCGTGGATATTAGCTTTTGTGAATCAAAATCTTATTATGTGATCGCACTTCAGGGGGAATCTACACGTACAGAAGAAGTGAGCTCTCATATATCATTACTGATTCCTCCACCATATTTCATTCCTCCACATACTCAGACTCATGACGAGACTCCCAACCTGGGGTAGCTTCCTCGTAAAGAACAGGAATTACATGTGTACATGTTACGGACCTTCGTTTGAGATCTCGTTCGCGGGGGAAGGAGAGGGAAGTCGCGTAGAGGATCGGTGTTGACCTTGCGAGATCCTCTCGAACCTATCGCGTCGGAGAGGTAGCGACGGAGGAGGAAGGGAAGGGGACCGACGATCGGTGAGATCGTTGCTGGAGTTGGCAAAACGGGAGCGAGCGGGCGTCAGATAGGGCGTCGGCTAGGGAGTCGGCGTGCGTTCCTTGTGATAGAGAGAGATATAGAAAGTTAGAGAGAGATTTTGATAATTGATTTCATACCTCTCCAACCAAAGCCCACCCAACCATATAACCGGTTGAGCCCAAACCAAACCAAGGTTTTCCAAAATACAAACCCAAATTAAAAGATACAAGCGGAAACATAAAATAGATGACTAGGAGGTCTGTGCCGAGGCACGGCGCTTGTACGTGGGTCCGTAACAACTCCGCCTGCGTCGTCATCAAGCTTGTCCTCAAGCTTGTCCTGGAGCTGTGGGGGTAAGCGGGCCAAGGGTTCCGGAGGTGGCACCCCCACGAACGGTTTCAACTGCGAGATTTGGAACACGTCATGAATCCGGGTCTCGGAAGGGAGTTGGAGATGGTATGCCACTTCTCCAATGCGCTCTGAAATCGTGAATGACCCGTAGAACTTGGGCCCCAACTTGTTGTAGGAACTCTGAGTTATGGTCGTCTGTCGGTAGGGGCGGCGTCTAAGCCACACCCAATCTCCTGAAGCGGAGAACAGCTCATGGTGCCCCCAGTTGTAGGCAGTCTCCATGCAGGCCTGAGCCTGAAGCAGTCGGTCATGGGCCAAAGCGAGGATCTGGTCACGAGTCGATAGCTCGGTATCAATCGTGGGTGAGCGGGAGGAGGCGTTGACATATGTAAGGAGGCGAGGCGGATCACGGCCATAGACAATTCGAAAGGGCGTGGTCTACAATACGGAATGGTAGGAAGTGTTGTAACAATACTCCACCCATGGAAGCCACCGTTCCCAATCCTTAGGGCGGTCCCCGGTAATACAATGCAAGTACATCTCGAGTGTCTGATTGACCACCTCCGTCTGCCCGTCCAATTGCGGGTGGTATGCTGAAGAAAGAGCCAATTTGGTGCCACATAACGCGAATAGCTCCTGCCAAAATAGGGAGGTGAAATCTTGTCCTTGTCGGACACTATACTCTCCGGAATGCCGTGTAGACGGAACACCTGGTCGAAGAAGATGCAGGCCACCACGTCCCTTATAGTAGGGCGACTCATCGCCATGAAGTGCGCGCCTTTGGACAGGCGATCGACGACCACAAAGATGATGGATCGACCCTTCGAAGTAGGTAACCCCTCAATGAAATCCATAGATATGTCGGCCCAAATCTGTGTAGGGGCGGGAAGAGGCTGGAGCAACCCGGCTGGTAGGAGGTGGTCGGCCTTGTTGCGCTGGCAGGCAGGTCAAAGGGCGATGAAGCCTTGGACCCCACGTTAGAGTCCCTTCCAAAAGAACTCAGCTCAGATCCGCTGAAGGGTCTTATGAACCCCCTGATGGGTGGTGTTGTGGAACCCTGTCAGTATATTCGGAATCAGGGGCGAGGTGGCTGAAAGATTGAGGTGATTCTTGTGCAGGATGGGGCCGTCCCGAACTGTCCAATTTGAGGGAAAACTCCCCTCCTCAATGCGGTGAAGTAACTCGCGTAGAGCAGGCGTGTCTTGAATCTCCCTCTGCAGGCGGTGGCGAATGGTCGAGGTCGGGTAAGAAATGGCCAACAAGGATCCCTCCTGATGGTCACGGCGGGAGAGGGCATCGACGGCCCGGTTCAAGGCCCCCGCCTTATATTCCACACGAAAGTCAAAGCCCAACAGTTTACTGATCCAACGCTGGTGCGGTGTAGTGATGAGGCCCTGCTCCAATAGGTACTTGAGGCTGAAATGATCAGAGCAAATAAGGAAGGGGCGCCCCCATAAGTACGGTCGCCAACGTTGGCGGCTTTGGCCAGTCCAATTAGCTCATGCTCGTAAGCCTGCAGCTTCTGATGATGAATGGCGGTCCGGCGGCTAAAATATGCAATCGGGTGACTCCCTTGCTGGAGCACCGCACTGCACCTCTGTCTGGATGCGTCACACTCTATCTGGAACTCCGGGCCGAAATTCAGTAGGCGCAGCATTGGGGCCGACACCAGGGACTGCTGAAGAGCACGAAAAGCAATCATCGATGCATCCCCTTACTCAAAGGACTGTTTCTTCAAGAGGGGAAACAGTGGTGTTGCAATAATGTTGTACCCTAGTATAAAACGCCAATAATAGTCTGCCATGCCGAGAAAGCCACGAATTTCCCGTTGGGCATGGGTAGTGGGCCAATCAGTCACGCTCTGGATATCTTGAGGGAGTCAGCGGACACCCCTGTACTGTCAACCACATGCCCAAAGTAGGAGACCTGATCCGTCCCAAAAGAACACTTGTCGCGCTTCAAGAAAAGCCTGTGAATACGGACTAACTGAAAAACTACTTGAAGGTGGCTCAGATGGGACTCTCAAGTAGCGTTGTAGACCAAAATGTCGTCAAAGAAAACAAGTACGCAGCGACGTAACAGGTCATGAAATACCTCATTCATAAGGGCCTGGAAGGTGGAGGGGGCGTTGGTGAGCCCGAAGGGCATCACGAGGAACTCGAAGTGGCCGTGGTGGGTGCGGAAAGCTATCTTCTCTGCATCCTCGGGGGTCATGCGCATCTGATGGTACCCGAAGCAAAGATCCAGCTTGGAGAAAATGCGGGCGCCATGTAACTCGTCCAGGAGTTCCTCCACGACCGGAATGGGAAACTTATCCTTCACTGTCCGCGCATTCAGCTTGTGGTAATCGACGCAGAAACGTCATGTGCCATCCTCCTTGTTGACCAACGTCATGTGGCAGATGATGTCCTGCTGCAGCATAGCGTCGCACTGTCGCTCAATCTCGTCCTTCTACCGAAATGGGTAGCGGTAAGGGCGAACCACTACGGGAGCCGTACCCAGCAAGAGGCAAATACGGTGATCTCGGCGCCGCAAAGGAGGAAGACCAGTCGAAGTTGTGGTAGTGTCGGTGTACTCCTGTAAGAGAGCCTCGAGGTCGGAGGGCCCGGTCTGGTCAGCACAGGCGAGAAAAACTTGTTGGGTGGTAGTTGTCGAGCGGCCCTGCCACACTGTCTAGTGGGGGTGACATCCTCAGGTCATCGTTAGTGTGTCAATATCCCACAAAAGCGGTCCCAAGGTGCGGAGCGAGCGGACTCCCAGCAAGGCCTCGAAACCCCGTAAGGCGGTCACATAAAAGTCCACGTGGGAATGGTAGCCCTCCACAATCGGCACCGCGCGGCAAACTCCCTTGCACATCAAGGTCTTGCCATTGGCAACAGAAACTCAGAGGCTCGAACGGGCCGTAACCGGCAAGTGAAGTTGCTGCGCTGTGTCGTCGCTAAGAAAACTGTGTACTTCCCGAGTCCATAAGAGTGACTAGTTGATGGCCCACCACGGAAATCTGTAGCTGAATCGTATCCCCTGACTGAGGTCCCGTCATAGCATGAATAGAAATCTTGGGATCTCCCGGGTCCTCGTCCCCGATGTTCTCGTCAGAGGGATCCTCCACCTCAAGCCAGAAAAGGCGCTTGCACTGATGTCCACGGGTAAAGGCCTCATCACAATTAAAACAAAGGCCCTTGGCCCGGCGGTCCGCCGTGTCTTGAGGGGAGAGCCGCTGAATGGTAGACGGTCGGTCCCCCTCCTTTCCCTTGCCCGCTCCAGTGCTAAACGTAGAAGAAGTAGGGTCAAAACCTCTAGAGGGACCATCGCCAGATCGAAGTCCCAAATACTGGCGGTCCATCAGTATGTGTTTCTCAAAAGCGCGGGATAAACTCATGGCGGTCGAAAGGTCCTGAGGAGATTGTAACTCCACGTACAGACGAAGTCTCTCGTGGAGGCCTATCGTGAAGAAGGGCACCTGTTGTGACGCTGGGACGGATGGGGTGCGAGAAAAGAGCACCTAAAACTACTCGATATAGTCATCAATGGACCCCGACTGTCTGTGAGATATGAGATCTCCAAGGGGATTCCCGCGAAGGGGAGGTCCGAAGCGAAGGGTGCACTGCGTTTTGAAATATTCCCAAACACTGTTTTAAATGTCGGCCGACATGTCCGACATGTCCTGTTTCAACCAAAAACGACTTGCATAATGAAAATTTAAAGGTTATGACGTTTTTCATTATGTCGGCCGACATATCCGATTAAATCCGATATATCGGCCGCCGCCGACATTTCTAAATGTCGCCGACATTTCTAAATGTCTCACGATCAGAGATTTCTCTCCGCTTATTCTCCGCCCTCGCCGTTGGAAGAGTTTTTTGCCAAGTTTTTTCCATTTTATTGATTGCACATTTCCGAGCACGTGGATTATACTTGATTTTCACTTGTCTCCTTCCAATGCTTTCTTCTTGCATGCTTTATGTATGGAGTATCAGTTGCGTATTTGATTGCTGCAATTTATTCCATGAAGTTTTGTCATTGTCACCAAGACTGCCACATTTATTCTTAGTATTGTACAGTTAATTTGCATGTTTATATGGAAGTAAAAAAAAACATTATTTAATGCAGGTTGATATCATTTCCGTTTCCAACAATGAGGAAGAATGATAAAATAATTTTCAACATTTAAGTGCTTAAAAATGAAAATAATAAATGGAGATATACATACAAAGAAAATAGATACATGGTTAGAAGATAATGGTAATTGAAGATAGATTTGAGTATTTTGAAAGTAATACAACTAAGTAGAAAATGTGTCCATTGAGTAGAACAAATTAATGTAGTTTATAGAGCTAAGGTAATATGGTATAACCTATAATATAAATATTTTTTAGGAATCCGACATATTAAAATATCCCCGACATGTCTCCGACATCTAAAAACCCAATCCGACATGTCTCCGACATCCGACATTTAAAACCTTGTTCCCAAACCAGGAAGGGATGCTCCCGACGGAGCTGCGAAAACCACTACTGCGCAGAATCCATGAGATAAAAGGATGCAATACCAAGCCAATCCTCTTCCGGCGTGGGTTGGGTTGCAAAGAACTGTTCGCAGCATGTGAGCCACATGAGAGGGTCCTCCCGACCATCAAAAAGCGGAAAGTCCATCTTCACAAAACGAGGAAAACCGTTTCCTGCTCGCGGTGCCGGAGCTCATGTTACCGTTTGCGACGAATCTGAAACGGCGTGCGGAGCCGGTGGTGAAGCGTGCGGAGCCGGTGGTGAGGCGTCCGGTCGAAGGGCCTCGATGAGGGCCTTATTGTTGGTCACCATCGTATGTTGAAAGGATTCCAAAATCTGGGCCAAAGTGAGGCCTCCCGTGTTCCCGTCGTCCATGGTAGCGGTCCGAACGAAGGTTGAAGGGGTAGGGGGAGTGGGCAATGTGCTGTTCGATAACAGCGGAAGACCGGTGGTAGAGGACCGGCGAGCTCACATCGAGTGGAGGGAGTGAGGAACCGGGTGCGGTTCAAGCGGAGCTGGCTGAGAAGGGCGGTCGGCGGCCGAAAGAGGAGCGGCGGACGGCGGTGAGTGCAGCGAAGGAGATGTGGAGGAGAGCTTTGATACCAAGTTGTTACGGGCCTTTGCTTGAGATCTCGTTCACGGGGGAAGGAGAGGGAAGTCCCGTAGAGGATCGGTGCTGACCATGCGAGATCCTCCCGAACCTATCGCGCCGGAGAGGTTGCGACGAAGGAGGAGGAAGGGAAGGGGACCGACGATCGGTGAGATAGTCGTTGGAGTTGGCGGAAACGGGAGCGAGCGGGCGTCGGGTAGGGAGTCGGTGTGCGTTCTGTAAGATAGAGAGAAATAGAAAGTTAGAGAGAGAAAGATTTTGATAATTGATTTCATACCTCTCCAACCAAAGCCCACCCAACCATATCGGTTGAGCCCAAACCAAACCAAGGTTTTCCAAAATACAACATACAAACTCAAATTAAAAGATACAAGCGGAAACATAAAATAGATACTAGGCGGTGTGTGCCGAGGCGCGGCGCTTGTACTTGATCCCCCAACGTGGGTCCGTAACAGTACACTAGAAGGTGTAAAGGTCCTAACACGCAAGCGCATCTCATGCTTCTAGTGCTAGTGCCAGTGCCAAATACATCAGCAGATTCCTCTGAGCTTCCCATTTCCCTCAGTAAAGGTATCAGATCTTGCACTCAACACTCATTGTCTCATTATGTTTTCTATAATACTCTAACTCCTCCACATAGAGCTTTTGTATCTTCTCTTGCATTTGTTTCCATTCCATCTTCATGACAGGAGGCACTTGGGCATCAAAAGTGGAAAAAGACAATGATTGAGGAAATGTCTGCTTTTGAAAAACATCATACATGAGATTTAACACACCTCCCACACGAAAAGAAGACCGTTGGTTGTAAGTGGGTATTCACCATGAAGCAGAACTCGGAAGGCTTGGTGGAACATTTCAAAGCGAGACTCGTGGCAAGGGGATATACTCAAACCCCGGGGATCGATTATCAAGTAACTTTAGACACTATAGTAAAAAGAACTTTACAAAAATCTTGCTTTCTTGTGTTGCGTGTAAGGGATGTAATCTTACCCAATTAGGCGTGAAGAATGCATTCCTTCATGGAAACATAGAAGAAGAGGTATATATGTCTCTCCCTCCCGATTTTTCTCCCCACGATTCTGAAAGGGAAAATGTGCAAACTTAGCAAAGCCTTCCATGGTCTGAAGCAATCTCTGAGGGCTTAGTTTGGTCGTATTCACAAAGTCACGATCTCTCTTGGATACAGACAAAGTCATGTCGACCATACTTTGTTTATCAAACATAGGGACAATATGTTAACAACTCTCATTATCTATGTTGATGGCATCATCATAATAAGTGACGATGTTGAAGCAATGAAAGTTTTAAAGGGGAATCTGGCAAAAGAGTTTGAAGTAAAAGATCTAGGAAAACTAGAGTATTTTCTGGGATTGAAGTTGCTAGATCTAAATGTGGTATTTCCATCTCTCAGATAAAATATATCCTTGATTTACTAGAGCGATCAGATATGAGTGGGTTTAGACCTGTTGATACTCCTATGGAGGCAAATCACAGTCCTGATATAGCTTATGTTATGGGAGTCGTTAACCAATATATGCATTCCCCTAAGACAAGACATCTCGATGTTGCTCATAGAATCTTGAGGTACCTGAAGACCTCGTCGGGAAGAGGCATTGATGGGGATCGGACCACCCAACCCGTCCAGGTCTATTCACGCCAACCACAAGCACAATGACGATCGAAACTGCTCATCATGAGTGGATCGCCGATCTTAGCATTAGTAGTTCTTTATATTTTTTTTTATTTTGAGTTGTATTTTATTTATTTTGGGGATCGCAACAAACAACAAATCATGACCGTTTGTTGTCCTCCCTAGTGTCTATATATTGGGGATGGGGGCTTTCATTTTAGGGTATTGAATATTTGAGTGTTGAAGCCTTATTTTCGATCACCCTGGTGCCGAAGCTGGGTTATTGGCGAGAAGCCTACCCCCTCCCCTCTTCCTCTTATCATGAATCTCTCTCCTCCCAGGCCCTCTCATAGCATCCGGCCTCCCTTTTTATCCTCCCCATCCCTCAGCCAACCACCCACGACCCTCCTCTTGTCGTGGAACCACTTCCCTAACAACCCCCTACTTAAATTCCCAAAATAGCCCCCATTTCCCCTCCCAAATCCTCATATACCCACCTCCGGCGATCACCGAAAACCATCTCCGGCCACCTCCGGTAATTCCCCTTCATTTCCCCTCCATTACATCCATTTTCAGTTTTCCGGCGATCGCCGAAAAACATCTCCGGCGGCCAACTTCAGCCACCACCATCCACCTCCGGCCAGCCACCTCCACCACCACCCCATAACTACCTCCCAATTTCCTCCACCACCCAACTTTCCCCTCTCCCCTAAATTTTAGGATCCATTCCTAAAATATAGCCCACATCCTCTCCCCACTCCCTCCTTAGCAGCCGCCCACTAGTTCCCCACCCTTCTCTTCACGTGGAGCCACAACTTCCCCCAATCGAGCCCCACCTCCCTACACTCAGCCGGCCTAACTCCTTCCAAAAATCACTCTCTCCTCTCAAATTCCCCACTCCACCATTACTCTTTTCCCCCTATTCCAGACGGCCCTTCCTCTCCATGCGCTGAACACACATGGAACCTCCTCCCCTCCAATTCCCTCTCCAACCGAGCTCCCCTCTTTTCACATTCCAGCAGCCCCACCTCGATTCCCCTCTCAACCGGCCACCTCCTGCTGCAGGGAACCTCCTGGACAGCAGTTTACAGTCCCCATACTCCTCTCAGCTGCTGTCCAGGCCCCATACTCGCCTACTAGCAAGACACCCTGCAGCCTGGAAGCCTCCCCGAGCCTCCCAGCTCCCTGCCGATCCTCTCCCAGCAGCTGGTTGCTGAATTCCAGCCCCTTCCGGCCACAGAACAGCCGTTTGAAACTTTATTGGAACCTGAATCCAGCCCCGGGTGGCTCTCCCGGCTACTACACAACTCTCCAAATACACCCCCAGCCCTCCCCCTTCAGTATTGTGCGAGTTCAAGGTTTGTTAATTCTTTTAGTTGAATATTGTGTTTATTCTCTACTTGATGAGATATTAGTTTGTAAGCTTTGAATTCAATTGTTTAAGTCTTTGTATTTTCTCATTTAATTTGTCATTTCGTTTCTGCGCACTCTTGCATTTTTACTTCCCTCTTGTTTCCTTAATTTAATAGCTTTATTTTTCTGTGGTAAATCATATCAAAATTGTTTTATAAAAAGTACTTTATTGCTAGCTTAATTCCGTTGGAGATTTTATCTGCATCTATCCTTAGTCTCTTAGGACCTTACCCTGCGTCAGGCATCCTCTTCACTCATAGTACTGAGTTGAAATTTGATATTTATACTGATGTGGATTGGGTTGGATGATTGGATCTGTTGAAAACAGACGATCTATATCTAGGTATCTTGTTATTTGGAGAAGCAAAAAAACAATATGTTATCTCAAGGTCTAATGCATAAGCCAAATTTAGAGCTATGACACATGGATTGTGGTTGTGCTCCGTTATGGGTGATCTGAGACTGGGCGAGGCCAGTCTCATCAGATTATATTGTAACAACAAAGCTGCAATGAGTATTGCCAACAATCGCGTTTAGCATGATTGCGCAAAATATATTGAGGTGGACAGACACTTATCAAAGAGAATATTGAGAGAAAAATTATTTGTACTCCATTTGTTCCTTCAGAGGGACAATTAGTTGATATTCTCACTAAGAGTCTGGGGGTGAATATTTTTTGTGATTTTATTGACAAGTTGGGTATGAGAAATACAACATGCCCAACTTGAAGGAGAGTGTTAGAAGTAGCAACTTGAGGGAGAGTGTTAGAAGAAGTGTTCATTAATATCCTTGTATTACTTGTATTACTCCTCTATATATAAGAGACCTCACATTATTAATTTTAATCGTGAATTTATTTCGTTCTTCACACTTAATAGTTCATTTGTTGCTTGCGTATAGGAAAAATGTTTCATTATTTTACAAAACATGTTTTTTTTATTTCGTCAACTACACAACCCCTCAGTTACAATGAAAGCTGAAAACTATAAATACAATTAATCTTCACAATAATATATAAATACAATTAATCCTCACAGAAATCTATAAATAAAATTAATCTTCACAGAAAACTAGAAATACAATCAATCTTTACAATAAATAAACCAAATTGAAGGTCCTAAGAGCTTTCGCCCCTGCAAGTGAAATTATCAGGAAAATAAAGGGAAAATACTTTATTGTGTCAGCATACTGAATGTAAAATGTAAGAGATCCAAGAATAAAGATATTTTAAATGAACCTAGAAGCATCAACAACAACAAGAGCACTGCAAACAGAGGTAACTAGGCACGGGTAACAATAAATTAAGGGGATCCAAACAAAACAAAATGGATGGAAAGTTTTCTAGTATTCCATTATTAGCAGTACAAGGCATATATAAGTTTTAAAAAATGGATGGAAAGTTGCCTAGTAATCCATTATTAGTACTCAGCAAAGGGCAGCAATGTATATAACTATAAATAATTAAGCAATGGTCTTACAAAATCTGATTTTGACCAAGAGAATCAAACAATTTACTGGAATGTTTCAAGCCACCATGGATGATATGACATATTAAACCAAGATAACAAAAACGCACCGCAAATCTAAGAATTTTGTTATGCAGTCGAACAAGTCCGGAGAAGAGCCTAATAGCATAATTAGCAACCTCCTCTGTTTCATATTCAGCGAAAGCATAGCCCTTGTGATTTTTAGATTCTTTATCCCGAGGCATATGTAGGTCAACAAGATAACCAGCCTGTATAAGTATCTCATATAATACTCTTTCAGTCACCTTTTCATCCAAGTTACCTGCCGAAAATGAATAAAGAAAATGAAGCAGGAAAATACAGGCTTGTGCATATTTAACAGTACCTTAAAAGTTGCACATTCACTCTGCATGAGATAAACTAGATATAACTAGATTTCAAACAACAAACACATTAAAACGGAAAGCAGACTATGCAAGAAGTGGCATACGCATTGCAACAAGAAATAACATATAATAGATGGAGGACACATCAGAAAAAAAAACATACAAAATAAATAACATATAATAGATGGAGGACATATCAAAAAAGAACATACAACATGACAAGGATGATAGTGTTTTCCAATTACCATGTTAATGGAAATTGCAGATGCTACAAATCCCGATCATCCTTTCCACTTTAGATGGCGAAAATTGGATCTAATTATACCGGGGGTTGCTTCGTAAAAGTAAAGTGGTTTCAATCATAACCATCTAACTTATATTATTTTTATTAGCACCTACGTTATCAAGGCGCGCGCCTAGGCGCGCCTGAGGCGCCAGGCGCACAGGGCGCAAGCGGTTGTGCCTAGGGGAGGGCTAGGTGGGCGACGTGCGCTAGGCGCGCCTAGGCGAGCGCCTAGCGTGCCTTAAGGCGCAAATTAGGCGAGCGCCTAGCGTGCAGGATCATTATTTAGGTTTTGGATTTCAGTTCGAAACCCGCATTTCCGCATTTCCGCTGCTCCTCTCGGAATTTTCGTTGCTGCTCCTCTCTCCGCCGCCAGGTAAGTGCTCCGCTGCTGCTCCTCTCGCCGCCGCTGGGTAAGTGCTCCGTTGCTGCTCCTCTCGCCGCCGCCTGGTAGGCGCTCCGCTGCTGGTCCTCTCGCCCGACGGCTCCAGGCTCCACCTCTCAGAGTGCTCGACGGCTCCATTGCTCCTCGTTGCTGCGTGCTCGACGGCGATCTACACGAGCCGGATAACTCCTCGTTGTTGCATGCTCGAAGGCTCCATTGCTCCTCGTCGGCATAGTCGTTACCTCGCATCCACACCGTCGTTAGTGCTTGAAGGTGAATTATTTTCTCCCCTTTTTGAGCGCATTATATGAAGTCCATCCATCAATTTCCAATCAGTCATTAGCTTCAAAAGAATATGTCTACCAATTTGATCCATCTAGAAATAAAGAACGAAAAGTCTGTGGATGTATCAGATCATTGCCACAACAAAAAATGCATAAAGTTGGCTTTTCGATTCCATGAGAACTTCTCAAAGAAAGTGTACTATTTTTCTGGAAAGGAAGGAGATCTTATACTAGGGCATCTTCCTGTTCTAAAACATATTCCAAATTTCTAATGTCATCATCTGCAAGAAGTTGTTTAACTTCACTGTGTTGAAAACCAAAAGTGTAATCTGTTCCAGAAAGTCCAGGGAGAGACACTCCATTTTGGATATTGAAATTTGCATCGGAAATACTAAGATCTTGTGTGTGTGCTTTTTGTAATGCCTATTGTTTATTTTGAAAATTATGCAATTGATCTGTTTAATAGGATTTAATGGAAGCGAGCGGCTCTGGTTCATC
This sequence comes from Dactylorhiza incarnata, assembly GCA_033032865.1. Taxonomy (NCBI): domain Eukaryota; kingdom Viridiplantae; phylum Streptophyta; class Magnoliopsida; order Asparagales; family Orchidaceae; genus Dactylorhiza; species Dactylorhiza incarnata. Next base: position 3,411,077 of record JAWHQI010000271.1, read on the forward strand.
GACTGCTCAATCAAACAAAGATCCGTGTTGGAAATATGTGCGACCACAAAATCCAAACAACAAAAATGATTTGATTTGTAATTTCTGCGAAAAAGTTACAAAGGGAGGAATTTATCGTGTCAAGCAACACATCGTTGGGGGCTTTAGGAATATCAAAGCATGTCTCAAATGCCCCGAACATGTACGCTTGGAATTGCAGTTCATGGACAAAAAATCTAGTGCAAGCAACACAGACAAGCGCGCATTTCCTGATTTTGCAGATGTAGATACGTTCGAAGGTGATGAAGAAATGGATGACAATGTGGATAAGATTCATAGAATAGAAGGTTTCTCCAAGAAGCCCCGGTCGAAAGGACCGATAAATGCTTTCTTTGCACCAAATATTGAAAAGATGGTGCCAAAAAAAAGAGCTGAACAAAAAATGAAACAAACTTCTATTAATGAAGCTTGTAAGAAGGAGCTAAGAGGGCGAGCTTGTAAACAGATAGCTCAATGGATGTATGATGCAGCTATCCCATTCAATGTTGTAACCCATTCTAGTTTTGTGGTGATGGTGGAGTCCATTGGACAGTTTGGTTGGATTGAAGCCACCAAGTTATCATGAGATTCGCGTGCTTTTGCTGAATAATGAAGTCACTGAAGTGAAAGACATGATGAAGGCGTATGAGGATGAGTGGAAGATCTTTGGTTGTTCTATTATGTCTGACGGATGGACAGATCGGAAACAAAGAACTTTGAGAAATTTTTTGGTGAATTCACCCAAAGGGACATTTTTCCTAGAATCTGTCGATGCATCCGACTACTCAAAGAAGGGGGAGAAAATGTTTGAGTTACTAGATAGGGTGGTAGAAAGGGTTGGAGAGGCGAATGTGGTGCAGATTTTTACGGACAGTGCCAGCAATAATGTACTCGCCGGTAATTTATAAAGAAATCAGTAATTATTCATTATTAATATCATCTTATTCAATTTTAGTTATTCAATTTTAACATGTAAATTATTGGAAGCAAAGCGCCCACATTTATATTGGACGCCATGCGCTGCGCATTGTGTTGATTTAATGCTAGAGGATATTGGAAAGATGCCCAATATTAGTCGCACACTTAAGCGAGCAATGACCATAAATGGTTATATTTATGTTCGCCCTTGACTTGTGAACATGCTAAGGAGTTTTACATGGCAAGTGGAGCTTGTTAGGCCCGCTGTGACGAGGTTTGCAACTTCTTTCTTAACGATTCAGCACATTCACAAGCAAAGGAACAATCTAAGAAAGATGTTCACCTCAACTGAGTGGTCTTCAAGCAAGTGGGGAAAGGAAAGTGGAGGTAAACAAGTGCAAGGGATTATACTAATGATCTCTTTTTGGAGAAGTATTGTGAATATTTTGAATTTAAAATATTTGGCCCTTTAGTTCGCATATTAAGATTGGTGGATGGTGAGAAAAAACCTGTCATGGGTTATATTTATGAAGCGATGGACAGAGCTAAAGAGGCGATCATTAAGTCTTTCAATGAGAAAGAGGACAAATACACGGATAACCTAAAAATTGTGGATAGAAGATTGGAAAGTCAACTTCATGGACCTCTTCATGATGCGGGTCATTATTTAAATCCGGGATTTTTTTATTCAAACCTCGCTATTGCAGAAGATAGAGAAGTTATGGAGGGTTTATACAAAACAATGCAAAGGCTAATTCCAAGACATGGAGATCAAGATAAAATCATTGACCAATTAACTCTATATAAGAATGTTGAAGGGCTATTTGGAATGGAATTTGCAATTAGACATAGAAAAACAAAATCCTCAGGTAAGTTAGTCAATATTCAAAAAGTTTGCTTTAATTTTTCAATTTCTAAATATTTATTATCTTAACAGCTGAATGGTGGCAAGCTTGCGGGGCTTCAACTCCTGAGTCCTGACCTAAGAAGATTTGTCATAAAAGTGCTTAGCCTTACATGCAGTGCATCTAGTTGTGAGCGAAATTGGAGTTTTTTTGAACATGTAAGCATTTAAAATTTATTATCGGTGATTTATATATTGATGAAAGCTTATTGATTTATTTAAATGATTATTTTTATTGCAGATTCATAGCAAAAAAAGAAACAGACTAGCTCAACAACACTTGAATGATTTAGTATTTGTGAAGTACAATAGAGCGTTGAGGCGTCGATATGATGCACGTGATCGTATAGATCCGATTTCGTTGACAGATATTGATGATAGCAATGAATGGTTGATCGGCAGAATGGAGGCAGATACCGAGGCTGAGCAGGAGGAGGAATTGGTCTTTGATGATGAGTTTTTGACTTGGGGTATCGTTGCTAGAGCCACTGGAGTAGAAGAGGAAAGAAATCGCACACGTTTATCAAAAGGAAAGAATGCGCTTCGTACAAAGATATTTGAGAAAGAGAACAAATCTAAGACGAAGGTTCCTACTCCTGTAGTCCTTAGAGATGATGTTGAAGTCGATGAAGAAGAAGCTGAATACAACGAAGAAGAAGAAGATTATAGTGACAACAAAGAAGATGATGAAAACATGGTCTTTTCTAAGGATGAGTAGCTAGGTGAGAAATAGATTATTTAAATTCCAGAATACTTTATTGTTGGGAATCGTACCCACATGATTCCTGATTTGAAGAAGTCATCATGTCAAGAATACTTCACTTTGTATTTGATCAAGATATCTAGCTCAAAATCTCAGGAAAATACAAGTACATGTCGTCGAGAAGGACAGAAGGGATGGCCGACAAAGTATGCTTATCGCTGTAATGACAAGCAAAGCAGACGCAGAGAAACTGTCAAAGAAAGACATGTCGTCGAAAAGAATGGAGTATCGTCGACATCAAAATAGCGGTCATGTCGACAAGACAATACTACAATTACAACGACAGAATGAACAAAGGAAGGTCCCAACGACACAGACAAAGGAAGCATATCGTCGTATATGCAGGAACGCCAGCATGTCCCGTATCGTTGAAATACAAGCATCAAAAGCAGAAGCAAGGAGACCTGAAGAATTACCAAAGCACAAGGGGCCGACAAAGACATGTCGTCGAGATACATTCCATGTCGTCGTAACGATGGAATATATCGTCGAGACAAATTCAAATCTCGCGGATGCGCTGTCAGAAATTAATACCGCCGCCTGATTGTCCAATCAGGGGCCTGCTATGATGGCTGGGCGTCTGACAGGAAAGGAAAGCTATTGTGACCGTTATACGGCTTGTCCTCTCTATAAAAGGCAACAGGGTTGCCCTACAAAAGATAACTTCGCGTGCAAGAAAGAAAAAGAAAAAAGTATCCCGCCGTTCAATAGAACAGTACATTCTTGCGGAGAAGAAGAAGAAGTTCTCAAGAAGCAGTCATCCTCACCGACTGCTAAGAAGCCAATCCACATCCGGCTAAGAAAGAATTGAAGAAGAACCGTGCATTCAAGATCTGATTCAGAGGCATTCTCTTCATTCTCAAGAAGCTGATCATCATCAGGCTAAAGTTGTCGATCAACATCAGGCAGAAGAAACAGTTTATATCTGTAATCTCTTGTAAGGCTTGCGGGCCATATTGTCTAGCTTGAGGGCTGGAGAGCTGTGAGGCTTGAGGGTCAGGGCAGTGCACTCGCGGGTGCGATTTGTCGAGCTTGCGGGCTCGGGGGCAGTAGGGACTTGCGGGTCTAGGCTGTTGGGACTTGCGGGTCCGAAAGGTAGGGCTTGAGAGCCTGAGTGTCGAGCTTGCGGGCTCGGGGGTAGTAGGGGCTTGCGGGCCTAGGCTGTTGGGACTTGCGGGTCCGAAAGGTAGGGCTTGAGGGCCTGAGTGTCGAGCTTGCGGGCTCGGGGTCAGTAGGGGCTTGAGGGCCTAGGCTGTTGGGACTTGCGGGTCCGTGGTGTAAGGCTTGAGGGCCGGAAGATTTTGGCGGAGTTTGCCGAGCCTAGCGGATCGCTGGGTAGGCGCAGAGGGACAGAGGACTACTCAAGACGCCCGGTCTTGAGGAACCTCTATAGATCGATTGTGTGATTTCTATGATTAGTTCTTTACATTATGCAAATCCGTTAATCACAATCGAGAAATAACTAAAGGGGATAGTATAAATTAGAAAAACCTATTCACCCCCCCCCCCCCCCTCTAGGTGATCTGGGTAGACACCCCCATAAACAACATTTATCTTTTATTTAAATTATATATTAATAAGTGTTTTTCTGATTACTTTAGTGCATATTATGCGTATGGAAAATAAATAAAGCAATATGATAAGCTGCAAATCCAGGTATGTTGATCGCCTGATCCATGTTACATTTCCATTTTCCTCCATATGACTTCATATATGAATATTCATGTTTTTGTTGTATTGACTGTCTATTATACATTTCCTATATGGCTACATATATGAATATCTATGTTTTTGTTTTATTGAACATCTATTATAGATTCGTGTTACATTTCCTTTATGTGTTAATATGGTAGTAGATGTTTTTATATGTATTTGATATTTAAAAAATAATATTTGGTCATTTATTCTTTTTTGCGCCTCACGTGCCTCAGGCGCGCGCCTGCGCCTTGCGCCTAGGCTCCAGGACCCATGTGCGCCTTGGTGCGCCTTGCGCCTTTGATAAGCATGATTAGCATGTGTGTCTATATCTCTATACTAATATATAAAGGTATTTCCTTATGGTGTAATGGTGTGGACCATCAAAACAATCCTAGCCCTCCATTCAATCATCCCCTCCTCTTTTTATTTTTTATTTCATTAAATAAAAATTCCCTCCTCCTCACGGTGCCCTTGGAACTGCAATCGTGCTCTTAGGGGACTGCGAGTAGCGGGAGTGTCGTCGCGCCGGGGCACTATCGCGGCCGGGGTACTATCGTTGGCCGCACGGAGGGGGCCCCGTGCACTGTTGAGCATTGGAAGCTTGGAGCCCAACGCTTGACATTATCATCATTCATTGATAATAAATATTTTAAATCTTGGAAATAAAACTCCGACCAGCGCTTGAAAAATTAAAAGAGAGGAAGGGAGAAACAGCATTTTGGACAACTTTTTCATAGTGTTGTGGTATAATTGATCAACAAAAGACCCTCAATTCCTGTAGGTTACAAGCTACTTGGAATGGTGTGAACAGATAAAAAATAAAAAATGCCTTAGAAGGCTTACAAATGCATTTATATTGTGTGGTGGATTCGATTACTTCATTGGTTATGGAGTTCATAGTCTTGAATGTATATTTTAAAATGAAGCGAATTAAAAAGCTCAGTAGGAGTAGGAGTACGCAATTTAAGATAGTGAAGCTTCAAGGTTAAGGCTATCAAGCAAGATGAATGATCAATAAATGGTAAACAAGTTGAGCTTGACAAGATATTTATTGATGATGTGCAAGATAAAGGCATGGTAATTGAGGATATTGAAATACAGACAAAGTTAAGCATGCATGTTGTTGAGTTGAGAAGTTCTTAAGGAATGAAAAGATTAGCACACCAATAATCTCTCATCTTCCTTTATATATCGTTTAAATATGCAAGCGTGCCTAACAAAGCAAGATTTCTCTGTCAATTGAGAGATACCAAAAAATGAATGGCATTGTGTACAAGGTTTTAGGATCAGCATGAGAATTGTGACATAATGGCTATAATTTAAAATAAAAATTACCTCTTGCAAGTTTATCATTAACAAACTCGTATGCTAACCAATAACCATGAGTAATCATGATGAGGTCTCACATATAGATACCAATTATATTTCCCTATAATTTATTATAAAATTTGAATCTGATTTATTTATTTTGAGCCTATATGCACGTGTTAAATTAATTGAAATGTAGCTATTTTTAAGAGTGATGTTATAAGCAGTCCTAATATATGGCTATTTGCACCCACAAAACAACCTAAATCTCTAAATATAATCGCAGTCCTAATATTGCTATTCTCAACCCAAAAAATATATATAATCTCTAATGTGGCTTTTGTCTCCGTTATTCTCGTTCGCTGCGATGCTCTATCGCGGAGGCCTCACGAGGTTGGAGGTATTTCGCCTTGCTCTGTTTCTTTCCGACCGTGCATGTGAACACATCAAATACCACCGGAATAGGCGGCTTGCTCACCGGAAAGGAGCCGTGATCGTCGGAGAGGAGCCCGTGAAACCCATTGGCTCATATTAACGATAAAAATAGAATCACAACCTCCCCTCACTCATAATCGTAAATATTACAATTTCAATCCCAAGGTTTTTAATATAGAGCATAAATGACATAAAATAAAAATAAACTGGATCGGTAGGTCCAGGAATTGACGGCAAACAGTGGTTGGGAGCTAGCTGCCACCACATGTGTTGGAACCAAGAAAATGGCTCTCAAAGTTCGGACCAAAGAGATGGTCGGAGGTTACTAGCCTTTGAATTAGCAAGCATAGGCACGAAGCAAACATGAAAGAGGTCGCAACTATTTTATTACAAAACGAGGTGGTCGGGTTAAATTGTGGAAGTCCTGCCGTATACCCAGGAGTGTATAGGAACTCCCCCTCCCGAACCAAGTGTTGTGTGAGTTCGGGAGAAAGTAGGCGAGGTTGTCAAATCTTCAAATGGGCGACTCTTCGCAGGTTGTGAACTGTCTTCCACCCGTAACAATGAAGTCGTATTTATAGACAAAGGTAGGGGTTCCCCCCACCCCACCCCGACGAGGTGAATTTTCCCAAGTTGAAGGCAGACGAGGTGAATTCTGCCGAGCCGAAGGCTAACAAGGTGAATTATCCTGAGATGAAAGTTGACAAACTGAATTCTACCGAGTTGAAGACTGACGAGCTGAATTATACCGAGTTGAAGGCTGACGAGCTAAATTCTGTCGAGCTAAATTCTACTGAGCTGAATTAGGGTGAATTATGTCGAGTTGGAGGCTGACGAGCTGAACTATACCGAGTTGAAGGCTGACAAGCTGAATTCTATCGAGTTGAATTCTGCCGAGTTGAAGGCTGACGAGCTGAATTATGCTGAGCTGAAAGCTGACGAGTTGAAGGCCGACGATCTGAATTCTGCCAAGCTGAAGGTTGTCGAGCTGAATTCTGTCGAGTTGAAGACCGATGAGCTAAATTCTGCCGAGATGAAGGCTAGAGAGACGAATTATGCCGAGTTGAAGCTAGAGCCCGCCGAGCTGGGCTCCTGGAGTCTCTTCCTTATGCATTTCTGATCTCGACGAATCGCGGGTTATACAACCTGCACCAATGAAAGAGTTCCGACACGTGTCTTCCTTCCACCTTGACCTGAAAGAGCTTCTCCTGCCTCTTTCGTTTTGGTGCTTGTTTGGTCTTCCTCCTTGTTTCTTCAATGGAATGATGAATCCGAAAATGCATCATTTCCTATTGGATATTCATTTGCTTTTTAAATGATCTGTAACCCTAATCCATAAATAGATGTTATTGGATTAAAAAAATTGACTGTGAATATCAATGGACTGTGTATAGCGTAATTCAAACTGCTTATAACATTGCTCTTTTTTAATCATATAGATGACTCGCCTATAGACGACTCTATCAAGACAATCATTCTCCAAGTTGAAGATAACATTTATATTTCCCCATAATTAATTATCAAATTTTACAAGATTCTGATTTATTTATTTTGAACTTATATGTATATATGTTAAATTAAATAAAGCTTTTTAACAATCAATGGGTCAAAATATGATCAATAATTAATGCCCAGATCAGGCCCAATGACTTGTCTTAAATTGTTTTCTATTGCAATGAACTTGTTCAGGGTTACTTTCTACACACACAAAAACATACCTAATTTTGATTTTTACCTCAAAAGATCACATAAAAAACTCAAATGCTAATTCTTCTATACCAAAAAAGTAAAAGCGGAGCTTGAAGGCAGGGCATGTTATCTGCAAATGAAAACAACAGCGTAGTGTTGGACATGTTGGCAGGAAGGAAGGGAGATAATTGAACAAGCATGGTAAGCATTAGATTTATGCACATCTTGCAGCTCTAGAGACATCTTGGCAAGGGCTCATCAGCTCCACCATTAGAACCCTATCGAGAGTGATTATGGGGGCCCAGGTACACAAGGCATGTCTGAGTCAGACAAGTCTAAGAATGAGGCATGTCGAGTAATGGCTTTACAGCAATTGTGAGTGTTGCTTGTGCATGTGTGGCATGGTACTTAGCCATACGTGGTGGTGTTTCGATGCCAAAGCAATCAACAAGGCTACAAACACATTGGAAAATGCAGATGAACAATGATACGAGGAACTGATGAGCTAGAGGCAATAACACACGTAAACAAAGGTGATTGACTACACACACCAGGTAACCAAATATGCCCGATGTGCAACAAGAGATAAGCCAACCGATGAGATTAAAGATAAAGCAATAAGATACTGGAAAGGAGGCAATAAGATACTGGAAAGGAGGCAATAAGATATTGGAAAGGAGACGACAAAACGAGATGGCAATCTAGACATGATGTTTGAGTTGGCCTTGGGCCTGGAGTAAGAAGACAAGTGTAAAAGATTTTGATAAGGAAAATGAAAGAGGAATTCTAGAGGGAGATAACTTTAGCGCATATTGATCATCTACTTGTCACGAACCTAGTGGAGTATCTGTCTTCACGTCCTTAGCATAGACGTCAACAAGCAACATAATTTGTCACATACTTTTTGTCTTTCTAGTAGATATTTTCCATCCACCTTGCACATGCCATGACTCGAGAACCACACTTTTCCCTAACACTATATGTGACGCAGTGGAAGGTCGACTCAGGGTGGACGCTCTAAATGCAACCCTACATGCAATGGAAAATGTTGTAATTGCAAGAGTAGGTCCGTTTGAACATTAGCAGGAGCAATTTATTAATATAAAAAAAACAGAGGGACAAGCGATCACAAATAATAATTAGGGAAAATAAGTTTCAAATATTCAAACTATAGAGGCGCAAATATTTTAAGCGTGCGCGGAATAAACCCTGCAAATTACACGGAGTCCAGTACTAATGCAAATGACAATAAACATCCACTATAGATAGAGTGCCAAATACACAACGATAGAAAATAAAACTTCAACAACAACTTACGCGTGCAGGCGGTGGTAACGACGGTTGATGGTGGGCATCCGAAGTCGCGGCAGAGTGGGAAGGTGCCGGAGAGGGTTCTGGCTTCGTGGGAAGGCTCGGGTGGTGTGTGCGTGGCTACTTTGGTAGGCTGGAATCAGAATGTGGAGGGGCTGAATTTTAGGACAGCTTGCTGGATTGGCTTAGGAGCAGTACACAGGGGCAGTGGGAGGCAGATTCCGGTGGCTGGAAACCAAAACAGGAGGCTAGGCGGTTAGGGAGAGGCGCGGGAACTGGGATTGGGACGCAGGGAGGAAGTTCTGGGAGGTGGGGTTAACGGGGAGTGATAGGAATGGGATTTCTGGGCTGCAGCTAGCAAGACGGGGCCAAGGTGGGAAGGATTCTGGCTGTGGACTCACGGGAAGAGCAGATCTGGGCGGATGCGGGTAGAGGAGGGAGATAGAGGTGTGGGGTGCTGAAGAGGTTAGGGGAAATTCGAGGGTGAAGGAAGGAGTACTTACTTACGGTGGCCTGGAGGTGGAGGGGAGAGGTTGCCTTGGTGTCGCACCAAGGGGGGAAGATCTCCCGGAGTCGCACCTAGAAGAAACCCACAACCGACGGTTTGCAAACTGCAAATCTACTTTCGATCCTCAATCCACTGGTTCCTGCATTTATTTATGCTTAAACAAACTTAGGGCACCCGAATCGAAAGGTTCATATTGTCAGGGCCGATCGGGCGTCAAATACAACTCAAAACATATAAAGTAATATATTAAATCGACTCGGAACGATCATCCGGACGCAACCACAGACTCGAATCGTCCGAACGGGTAGCGGATCACCTCCTCCTGCGGGAATAGACGTGTGTCAAGCGTTGCGCGTCATCGACTCCCCCCGACTTGAAAGCACTCATCTCCGGTGAGTGAAGACAGGCGTACTCTCTATTTACCTGTGGGGCAAGTCTCTCGAGCTCCTCTGAAGAAATCCATGTCGCGTCGTAAAGCGGGCGATCACTCCAACGAACAAAATAGCATACAATATCTTGTCCGCCGGCGGTATAGAAGTAGTGACCCATGATCTGAAGTATGTCGCCGGTAGGAGTATGTGGCTCTGATTGTAATGTATCTCCGTCTGACTGTTGGATCGGTGGAACCGTCGATGCCGGGTGAACCTCATGGAGCGACTCCTCGAGTGGGGACAGGGAAGGAGTGGCAGGGACCAAAGGAGGCAAAGGCTCAGGTACGGGTGTGGAGAAATGGTCCACATACATGCACTCCTCATAGTAAGGAGTCAAATCTTATACGTTGAATACTCGGTTGATGCACATACCATGAGGGATGTCAATCTCATATGCGTTCGTACCGATCTATCGCACGATTGTATAGGGGTCCATTCGGCGTGCGCTTAATTTCTTTCATGGTCCTTGCGGGACCCTCTCAGGTCAAATGTGAATCATCACTTGCTCTCCGGCCTCAAAAATTTGTTCTCACCTGTGCTGGTCTGCTCGATTTTTATAATAATCATTATTATATGCCATTTTCTTACGGACCAACTCATGTAGCACATGCAAATGATAAACAAACGACTCAACAAACTTATGCAAATGATGTGAATGATGCAAATGAAGCACGACATAATCGACGCACTTCCTAAGGGAAAGCCTGACAATGACTTGGATATCTCTAACATAGGGCGGCCGATCAAGAGGCTCCCTGGGTGGTCGATAGAAAAATTCGGCGTGAATGACGCCATCACCCATAGGAACGTCGTGGATGGTGACAAAAGAGCGCGACGCATGGGTGTGATGGGTACCTCTGAAATGATAATGCACGTCAGATGGCTCACCGGGGGGTGTATACGAAAATTCATCACGCACGTGATGACACAGACCATCCAAACTAGAGTGAATGCATTTTGGGAGGAGAAGCTCGTCAAATGAGCCTCTTGGGGATTTAATCCCGAGGAGGTCAATAATGGCAGGATGGCCCTCCAAGAAGAAGGCACCAATAACGGTAGTGTCTGTGGGAGCAAGTAAGACACCCACAATAAAGTCAATGCTAGCCCCTTGACCCTCACAAGGGAGCGGTGGCTCATCAGGAATTTTGTCAGGGGATTCATCAAAGCATCCATCAATATGGTCATGATCCTCCAGATGAGTGTTATCAAAAGGTGTGGTGTTCCCAAAAACGGGTGAGGCAACCACTAAGAGATCGACACTAGGCCCTCGGCTCTCAGTCATGATGTGACTTGAGACAATATTGTGGGAAGAGTGGGAAGAGCCCATACTCAAGTGTGGGTCAATCGGTATAATGTCGAGAACTGGATCTCTAGCCGAAGGGGACACTAGGCCTAAGTGAGATGCGGAGGATGGATATACCATCACAGTGTTGATGGGCCGCTCATCCTCACTCTCGTGACCACGCTCACTAGCCATACTAGTATCACTCCCCACCTGTATCAAACAGTCATGATCGGACTCGACTCCAAAATCAAGTGGAAAATGAGTCTTATCCAGACAAGATGAATCAAAATCAGGTGTCGGGCCTCTCATGTTAGTGGGAGCACTACTAGACGCATCGATGACTTGACCTAACTCTCTAGGCTTTCTCCTATTGATTCTTCCTAAGACAGATTTCATGTGATCAAAATGAGGATCTAAGCGATCAAACTGGTTAAGAACTAACCGCTGAAATTCGGCCTCAGGTATCTCTATTTGCGGGACACTGGGAGGGTCTTGACTTGTGATGTGATCCTGGCAATGGTGACCTCTATAGGGCTCCTGAGGGTCAACTAGACGATCGTTCCTAACATAATCAGATCGTGCTCATAGGTGGACGTGATCCCTACGAACGTGCGGTGGTGGTCGCGTATATTCAGACTCAGGTTCCTCAAACAGAGGGGATGCATAGCGTCGATGACCCGAACAATATTCAACTCTACCATCATAAAGTCTTTGAGAGGTGTAATGATGATAACGTGAGGACCTCTCATCGTGGTGATCGTCTTTAGCATAATGGAATCGCGTCGAGGGGTCGACACGATCTCTAGGAGTGGTGTTCGACGAGCAATAATAATCATCATAATAACATGAGGGTTGCTCTAAAAGGGATCTATGGGATCGGATATATGTAGACTCGGGATCCCCAAATAGAGAAGACGAGCGACGAGGATAACTAGCCATAAATGAACCTAAAGATTATATAAGGCATACCACTATGTTTATAAGTGTGGCCCACACCTTGGGCTCTGATACCAATTTGATGCAGTGGAAGGTCGACTCGGGGTGAACGCTCTAAAATGCAACCCTAAATGCAATGGAAATGTTGTAATTGCAAGAGTAGGCCCGTTTTAATATTAGCAGCAGCAATTCATTGATATAAAAATTAACAAAGACACAGGCGATCACAAACAATAATTAGGGAAAACAAGTTTCAATTCTTAAAACGATAGAAGCGCAAATATTTTAAGCGTGCGTGGAATAAACCCTGAAATTACACGGAGTACTAAAGCAAATGACAATAAACATCCATTATAGATAGAGTATCAAATACACAACGATAGAAAATAAAACTTCAACAACAACTTACGCGTGCAGGCGATGGTAACGACGGTTGATGGTGGGCATCCAAAGTCGCAGCAGAGTGGGAAGGTGTCGGGAGAGGGTTCTGGATAGGTGGGAAGGCTCGGGTGGCGTGTGCGTGGCTGGTTTGGTAGGCTGGAATCCGAATGTGGAGGGAGGAAGGGCTGGATTTTAGGACAGATTGCTGGATTGGCTTAGGAGCAGTACACAAGGGCAGTGGGAGGCAGATTCCGGTGGCTGGAAACCAAAACAGCATGTTAGGCGGTTAGGGAGAGGCGCGTGAACTGGGATTGGGACGCGAGGAGGGAGTTCTAGGAGGTGGGGTTAACGGGGAGTGATAGGAATGTGATTTTCGGGCTGCAACTAGCAAGACAGGGCCAAGGTGGGAAGGATTCTGGCTGTGGACTCACGGGAAGAGCAGATCTGGGCGGACGCGGGTGGATCTGGCGGGTAGGAGAGGGAGATGGAGGCGTGAGGGGTGCTGAAGAGGTTAGGGGAAACTCGAGGGTGAAGAAAGGAGTACTTACGGTGTCATGGAGGTGGAGGGGTGAGGCTGTCTTGGCGTCGCACCAAGGGGGGAAGATCTCTCGGAGTCGCACCGAGAAGAAACCCACGACCGACAGTTTGCAAACTGCAAATCTACCTTTGATCCTCAATCCAACGGATCCTGAATTTATTTATGCTTAAACAAACTTAGGGCACCCGAATCGGACGACTCATATTGTTCGGGTTGATCGGGCGTCAAATACAACCCAAAGCATATAAAGTAATATATCAAATCGACTCAGAACAATCATCCGGACGCAACCACGGACTCGGATCATCCGAATGGGTAGCGGATCACCGCCTCCTGCGGAAATAGACGTGTGTCGGGCGTTGCGTGTCATCAATATGCACATCAATTGGATACGCTTCAACTCAACCATCTCCAAAATCTGCTACCTTGAAACTAACATTTATAGGGTATATGACCCACTTTAAAGTACCTCATGAGCACTCAATTCACTAAGAAAGTAAGTTGGGTTCTCATTTATGAACTTAGGAGAGAGGAAGGGAGCAATTTTTTTTAAAGACAATTTAAAAATTGAAAGTGAAAGAAGTTAATATATATTATTAATCATCATTCATAACCCTATCCCAAAAATATGCATTAGGATGAATCCTCGTTTTTCACTAGTTCTTATTGAGTGTTGTCTTGGGTGTTAAACTTACATTACAAATCATCTTCAACGTCCTTCATCTATTCTGCATTGGGACTTACCATTATTTTATACATAATTTGTTATGGGCCAACACTTTGGGCAGACATATCAACGCTGCAATCTGCCCGAGGCCACATGATTGCGTTTTTATTACTTTCATTCTATTATGTTTTGTTTCCATATAAATTTAGTAATATGTGCTCACTTATAGTATGCTCAGGTGAGTGGCGCGAACTCTTAGGCCTCGTTTGGCGCGGATTTCATCAGCGCCGCACAACCGCGACCGCGGTTTCCGCGGTGCGGATGAAATCCTCGGGAAATCCACACAAAATAGAGGTGGGGCTGATCCCCGACGCCCGACCGCTGCCCCGCCAAACGGCGCGGAACTGCGGCCGGGCGGTGTCGTCCGCCTAACACGGTTTTCACGAGCAAGTTCTGGAAGGAGCTTTTCACCCTTAGCGGCACTAAGTTGTCCTTCTCCTCGGACTTCCATCCTCAGTCAGATGGTCAGACCGAAGTTGTGAACCGCACGGTGGAGATGTATTTGTGTTGCATTACGGGTGACCGCTCAAGGCCGAGGGATTGGACCAAATGGTTGTCGTGGGTCGAATATTGTTACAACACTTCCTACCACACAGCACTCCAAACGACACCATTTCACCTTATCTATGGTCGCGACCCTCCCCGACTCTTATCCTATAGTGGCGGCACGGCTGTGTTGGACACAGTTGATCGTGAGCTTGTAGACCGCGATCTCTTTTTACCGTCCGCCTGAGAGCACCTTCTCCAAGCTCAAAACCACATGGAGGTTGCCTACAACAAGGGCCACCACGAGCTCTCCTTCACCGTGGACGATTGGGTATGGTTGAAGCGCCGACCATACCGCCAGCTTTCCACCCCGCGGCTGCCCTCCGCCAAATTGGGGCCCAAATACTACGGGTCGTTTCAGATTCACCAACGCATTGGCGAGGTGGCCTACCAACTACATCTTCCTCTGGAGGCACGCAGTCATAATGTCTTTTACGTCTCTCAGCTCAAGCCATTTGTCGGCACTCCCTCGTCCGCTCCCTTGGTCGTTATCCCGTCACAACTTGAGGAAAAGCTGTCTTTCGATGGGGAAGGAGCTGTTATGGGCCAATGCTTTGGGCGGACATATGAACGCCGCAATCCGCCCGAGGCCGCATTATTGCATTTTTATTACTTTCATTTTTAATATGTTTTGTTTCCACGTTTTAATTTTTGTAATATGTGCTCACTTGTAGTATGCCCAGGTGAGGGGCGCGAACTCTTGGGCTCCGTTCGTTTGGAAGGAATTCAGAGGTGAGAATTGGAATTGGCCCAATTCCAATTCTAGCAGGAATTGGAATTGAAGTCAATTCCAATCCGGTTGTTCGGCTGAAGACAGGAATTCTGTCACAGAAATTGGAATGAGTAATTCCACTATTCGGCTACATGTTAGAATTCAGTGGATAAAATTGAAATTTAATCCAAACATACAAACATACATCCACACACATATTAATCCAATTATTCTTCAGTAATATGCAAAAGTGTAGATGATGGATCGCAAGTATAACATACGAGAAAGCATAGAATGAACAAATTCCCGTTTAAACAGGAATAATTCATAACTAATATGGCGTTCAGCAAGAAAACATAAGCCTTTAGCAGCTTGGATTTAGTAAAACAAAAAGCTTACCATTTAAGAAAACTTACCATTTATGCATCACAACAAGACGCCCATGTTCTGAAGAATGATATCAGATATCAACAGTTCTAAACACAAACAGTAGACCCAACAACCAACTAGAGCCAACCAGCAGCAGAATCCTATCCCTTGTTATCATGCAAAATGAACCCCTCATTCTTCCATTGCCCATGCCACTATTAAAGGAATAGCCTATGCCACTATCAAAGGAATATTCTATGCCACTATCATGCAAAATGAACCCCTCATTCTTGAACTAATGCAAGTCCGGGGATTTGGCAACCGGTGGTTCCTCAATTAATGGAACCATGTGGATAGACTGTATGCAAATGTGGAACTCGTAAATTAATGCTCACATCTTCAGCTTCAATAGACAATATCTGTCGAAATTTGATTTGGGAAAGAACATAAATCTGCTCTGGACATATCGTGTAGTATCCAGAATTTCAGTGAACCAGATCTTCCTGCACGACCACTCCATCAAAATTTCACAGAATGCCTATACCACTCTGGACAATTTGATTTGGGAAAAAACATAAATCTACTATGTTGAATGTTCACAGAATGCCATTGAACAACCAGATCTTGGAAGATAACCTATTTGATTCAGCAGTTTCCCGTTGGGCAAGGGCACAAACAAGAGATGTGAAGGTAATTTCTTTTGTTCATTCTCATTAAGGCATCAATTTTGCGGCTTTGCGAGAGGCACTCGGTCTTCCTGCATGACCTCTCCATCAGATGGAACCCTAGATTCCGCCTCTGCCGAATTGAGATAGATCTTAGCACTTTGGAAGAGCTTTGAGGGCGCGAGAGAGGGATGTGATACTTGTTTTCACTTCATTGAGAGTCAGCAGCGAAGCGAATCCTCGAAGTGCGACGACGAAGTTCTTCCCCCGTCGTTCGTCACCCTTGCTTGGGATACAGTTAAAATGCTTCTTCAACGCGAGCAGACGAGCGGGGAAGAGGAGAGGGGGCTTCGTGCAAGAGCACGCCGGAAACTTGAATTCTTACCTCGGGAGGTAAGAATTGGGGGTGAGAGTTCCTAGGCAAAATTAAATTCCTATAGAATTCAACCGAATTCCAATTCCATCCAAAAATAGGCGCGTCGAACAACGGAAATGGAATTGGCAATTCCAATTCTTTTCTCCACTTCCACCCAAACGAACGGGGCCTTAATGTTTTGAACCGTGTTTGAGCCCTTACGTGGGGGCCGGTTGGCTTGGAAAGGAAACAACAATTAATTCCCCTCTTTTATTTCTCTCTCTTCTCTCTCCTCTCTCTATCTTCCCCTCTTTTTCCCACTCCCGAACGCCCGGCATACCCCCCTTCCTCCGATCGTCCTCTCGCGCCTCACACGAAACCCGTCGGCTCTCCCCTCATCGTTCTTGGAGAGTTCTTCTCCTACCTCCAACGTAGCGCCTCCAAGATCGAAGAAAGGCCTTGTGGGAGTTTCCGCTTGCTCTCCCTCATACCCAGTCCCAATCCAGAGCACATAACATAATCTTTTGATACTAACTATATCTACTTGTCTAATTAATAAATTCTCTAATATAATCATTCTTCAGTCTATACTTTCTAATTTTCCACACAATTATCTTGGTGTTCTCATTTTTACCACACTCAACTTAGATTTAAAACAACTTTTTACTACCCAACCTTCAAATTTATATAACATCGACAACCTAAAAACATTTTTATAAAATTTATCTTTTAATTGTCCAAGGACTCCTTTTTACATAGTGCTCAGGAGGAGCTTCTCCATTTTCATAAATGACCCTTAACTCTAGAGACTATATCTATATTTATATCCTCATTCTTATGAATAGTATATTCAACATACATAAATATATCGTTCTATTTATTTTCTAATAAAATAGATTGATAAGATAATATCACCCCCCCCCCCCCCCCCGCTAAAATTCCAAATCATATAGTCGCTCTTTGCTTTGCTAATTTGAAGTCACTTCTAAGTAATCTCCATTCAAAATAAAATTATCTACTAGTATTGAACAAAATAATGAAGGACAAAACCATGAAACAACAATATAAGGAATAATCTAATCTAAAAAATGGATGAGAAAATCTTCAATTGCATTCCCCACAGATGTAATCACATGGCGGGCAGCCGGGCATGCACGCGCAGCATATACACGTTGCAATGCAAATCAAAATTTTCAAACGCTAGAGTTTCTATCAAAGCCAAATAAACAAATTATTGAATGAAGCTTAAAACCTTAATTTAAGATTTCTAATTTTCATGTGCTAGACCCTCAATCAAATTCAAAAATGATAATTACTGAATGAAGCTCAATACCTCAATTTAAGATTTCTAATTATACTCTATGATAATCTAGTGTGGCCTTTTGGAGGCGCCCAAATTCAGACATATACAACATCTAAAGCGTATTTCACATATTTACAAAGATTTCTGCTAAAATCTCTACCGCCCAAACTGTTTTCCGCCAACAGATCCTCATTAGGAAAGGAGTAAGAAGCAAGATCTGCACAGGTATTTCTCCGCAGCATGATTCCAAATCCCTAAGAACGAAAGGAGGGGAAAGGAACGTATGAAAAGGGGAAAATCAAAACAAAAACCTAAAACTATATTATAAGATTGTTCTAAAACCAGATCTTATCATCCTACAGAAACTCTCAACAGTATCGTATAAATATATCATGAAGATTCGATCAAAACCTAGCTAACTCGGATAAGAGAAGGATGATTCATAGATAACAAACTAATCGCCATTAAAACGAAAAAAATATCCGCATCCAAACCTATAAAAATAGTGCAGGCTGTATTCCGCGCCATGATGCCCAACTCCGTCTCAATCAGCAGCACCTGCACTACCAGCACAACAAACCCTTTGGATGAGAGAGAAACCACAAAGACCCGAGAGAACCTTCTCGATATATAAAAAGATCTGGGCTCCGTTTGGCGCGGCGGTCAGAAACGCCGTGGTTATGATCGAACGTCCAAACTCACCAAAGAGATTATTTTTACGTTAAAAACTAGTTTTTTTAAGGCAATTGTTATTAGCACACCAGTTTTGACTATTCGCACACCAATTTCTATGAGTTATTACGCGCCTTTTGAAAATACGTCATGTACATGCATCTTTAGGAAAAGTGTTCAACGCAAAGATTGTATATCTCGTCGAGATCTACAATTTTCATGTTGAATACTTTTCCTAAAAATGCATGTACAAGGTGTATTTTCAAAAATTCGTCAAAAATTTATTATAGTTACGATCAGGGAGGCAATACGTCTGGTGTGTGCATTTTTAGGAAAAGTGTTCAACACAAAAGTTGTAGATCTCGACGAGATCTACAATTTTTGTGTTGAACACTTTTCCTAAAAATACATGTACAAGTCGTAGTATCAAAAGGCGCTTAATAACTCATAGAAATTGGTGTGCGAATAGCCAAAACTGATGTGCTAATAACAATTGCCAAAAAAAAATAGTGGGGTCCATGTGCATCTCCTGTATTGTATTTCATTGGTCCCGTACCTACTTCTAGGTTCGAGCATCGGACCAAAATTTTGCTCGGCAAAATGGGATGAGTCCGGAAAGACGAAACTACTACTTCTGTGCTTTGAGTTAAAGAGGGAGGCCCCTGACCGGGAAAGGAGCGGGCGCGCCGGCTAGAGGAAAAGAGAAGCCGATGGCAACAACGCCGCCGAAGACGGTAATGATCACGGGGGTGAGTCGAGGATTGGGACGGGTGCTGGCCCTTGAGATAGCTCGCCTCGGCCACACCGTGGTTGGCTGCTCTCGTTCGCAGGAGAAAGTCCAAGCCCTAATGGCGGAGTTGACACGGGATGGATCGGCTTCTTCTTCTTCCAAGCACCTTCTTAAACATCTTGACGTGGTCAGTGCCCTATCCATCTGCTCCATCCTCCAGTCACATCCGTCCTTTCCCTTCAATGCTTGATTCCTTAATAAGTGTATAATTTTTTCTTACCATTTTCGTTTCTGTAAATATCCATTCATTCGCGTAACCGAGGTAGATGTATTCTTTTAGTTTTGAGAGTTCTATGCTCGTTTTGGCTGTATGATTTCGGACACAGTGCAATTAGAGAAACGTGATTTTTTTGTTTTTGTATGTTCACAACCTTGAAGGAGAAAATCAATTGACCAGATCTAAAATGCTACTATTGTATTAGTTTGTATAAATTTTGTCACGTCTAAGTAACGGTGTAACGATTCGGTTTGGTTGGATTTTTTAGCAAAACTGCAACCTGAAACACCCTTAGGGTCCGTTCGGATCGCAGATTTTTGTTTTAAAGAATTGAAATTCAGTCAAAACTAAAACCAACAGGTTTTGATTTTGCCTGAATTCAATTACGCAGTTTGGCTGCAAGAAGGTTTTGAGCTGCAAGTATTGGAATTGAGCAATTCTACTGTTCGGATGCATGATGGAATTCATCTACAGGAATTGCATGAAATCTGAAATTATGTTTAGAAGTATAAAAATGCACACAACACGAACTTAAATGCAACATTATGAGCTTATCCATGCTTGTGAATAGTATTTTGATTGATAATAGCAAAGCTTAGTAGAAACCTCATTATTATCATATAAAGGAAGAATAGAGAACTGGGAGTAAAATATTTGAGAATAAACATAATTTCCACCGATCAAAATAAAGGAAATATTTAAATGATAGAGGAAAGGTTCAGTTTATGAATTGCAAAATAAAGATTCGGCTTAAGGGTATCGGCGCCAGGCATAATCTCAAAATAAAGATACTACTAAGCCAAAACGAGGATTCATATAGCCATCTAAACCAAAAAAAGTGCAGAAGGAAGGAAGAAGAAAGCTAACATTCATCTCATATAGCAATCTAAACCAAAACGAAGAAGGATAACATTCATCTCATACATATGCTACTCCCATCTAAACTAGAACGAAGAAGGAAGGAAGAAGAAGGCTATTACCCGATGCAAATCTATAGTATGGGTTTTACATCTTCAGATCTAGGGTTTAAAAAAAACGAAGAGGACTGTACATGTAGATGGAGGTGTGAGGATGAAGAAGGCTGAAATAGTTATTGGTGGCGAGGAAATCTTCGGCGGCAGAGGTCGACGGCGAGGGAGGATGGAGGAAATCACGGCTTCTTCGCTTGCGCCGTCCAAAACCGAGAAAACCCTACAGAATAGATGTTTTTTCGGGTTAGGCTATTATGAAAACAAAGGGTTTTCCAGCAAAACCAAAATCGGGTTCATTTCATTTGAACCGAACAACTGTAAATGATTTATTAAAGCCCAAAACCAAAACCAGGGTCCAATTCCTTTAATAAACCAAACGGACCCTTACATGTTCCAAAAACCTGGAACCGATCGAAACGCACAAAACCTTGGATTTAAGACCGGGAATAAAAATTAAACGACATATATGATGTTTATACATGTAAAAAATTGAAATATAAATACATGTAACATTTATATGGTTTGGTTCGGTTTAGTATTAAAAAACCGTGAACCGAACCACGTGGTTTTCAAAATTTGAGACCGTAATCGAACCGCCGCCAATGAAAATCAAACCGAACCGTTTGGTTTGGTGGTTCGGTCGGTTTTTAATTACACCCGTACGTCTAAGTAAAAGGGCAGCCTGGTGCACAAAGCATCCCCGCGCAGCGAGGGTCCGGGGAAGGGTCCCACCGCAAGGGTGAAATGTAGGCACACCTTACCCTGCATTTTTGCAAGAGTCTGCTTCCAGGACTCGAACCCGTGACCTCAAGGTCACACGACGACACCTTAACCGGTGTGCCAAGGCTTCCCTCCCCTACGTCTAAGTAATTGAAGAAGAACAAAGCCTCTAAGGTTATCAAGATGATAGCCACCCGGGGAACCAATAATGATGGCCACTAGTGACAATACTAGGATTTCACCCAGCTCGAGCACCAAGTAAAAAAAATCAAAATATTGCAGTCCGAGTAAGGCTCTCACAAGTCTGCAAAGTGGGTCATCTTAACTCAAGAAACTAATTTGCGCACACAGTTAAAATAGAGTTGAGAATAATTTTTTATAATGTGGAAAGCTTAACAATTACAAAAACAACACTCAAGCCTTTATCCCACTATAGCGGGGCCGGCTATATGGATCCTTTGTAGAAAGCTTAAAACTTGAAAAAATATTAAAGGGCCAGACCCAATGTTGAAGGATCTACTATTTTTTCATGACAAAATAAATATAATTTTGCTCTCAAAATTGACATGTTGGCTGATATGCAATAAACATTTTTCTCTCAAACTTGAATGCATATAACTAGACTTTTTCCTGGATCATAAATCATTTCAAATTCCCAGTCTCTGATCCACTGTCATAATCTTTAGTCTAAATTTTCTTATGACGGTCGCTAGGTTAGTTCAGATGAAAATAATGAGTGTGGAGTTGTCACTTTTATAAAACTTGAGTGGGGTGGTCCGGAAAAATCACTTAAAGTATTGATGATAACCAATAAGAGTATTCAAATTGGATCACCACCTTCTTTATGGTAGAAGTTTTTGCCGCCTCCAGTCAAAGCTGACTAGTATGGTCGGATGTGGCAGTTGGAGGAGCATCGTACTGAAAAATAAAAGCTTTCTGATTAGGAAAGAATTTGAATCTTTGTCTAGTCCTCACCAGCCTAATGATGTCGACAAATTTTCAATTCGATCATCATATCCCTGGCAACCAGCTCCGGAAGTTTGTTTTGCGAGAAATTGAAGCTCCATTAATACTCTATGAAAACCATCAATTGATGACTCTATCTTGTGCATTTTTTCGATAAGAGATCAACGATCCTTTCATATTTAAATTTCGTTGAGCGATTGATGAGAAACCGAGTTCTAAAGATTTCTAGGTCGTATAAACCAAAGAAATTATGTTTTCCCTTGAAAATTGGACCGAGGCAGTTGCTCGTATGTGCTCCTGCATAGTTTCACCCCTAACGACCACGTACATAATCTTCAGGTGCGATGGAGATGCATGAGAGTGCTTACATATTAAGGGCTCTTCAGGTGTCGACATGAATGATGACTTTTTCATGTAGTGTCGACACATGTAGTTACACATTTTTAAAGACAATCACGAAGCCTTACCATTGTGAGCATCTCCAAACGCTTCTGCAAATTGAATATGTCATCTTCATCAAATAATAACATCAATGTTATAAATGTTTTCTGACATGTCTGAGATGTCATAGGTTTTGAGGGGAAACCAATAATTTTTTTCTTCTGAAAATTTGGTTGGGCCATTTAGTAAAATATAGACTAACATATTTGATTTTTCCCGACATTATCCAATACTATTTTTGAAAATATCGCATGCTATCTTATTTTAGATTATATTAACAATATACATTCTAAATCACATTTATGCATTGCATTATGTATGCTTAACTAAATTAGACTTATTGTTTTGCCTTTTCCATAGATGTAATTCTTACAATCAAGTTTGTAGTCATTTCACTTATTTATTTATTAGTATATATTTGACAAAATATTAAAATATTATGCGCCTTATTAGTTAATAATTTTAATGGTTTTAACACAATTTTATTAAGCACAAGACTTATTATTCACTTAGGATATTTAATTTTTAAATCTTCTTTACTTACTATAATGAAAAACCCATTGGCCTTTGCCCTTCTTTTCTATCAGATGGAAGGGCAGAGGCCTTTGACGCTCCTTCCAGTCAAGAATCGAGGCCTCACAATCACTAGACAATATTTATCTCATGTATTTATTCGTTCATGGTTCGATATTCTGGTGTTCTAGGCGTAGAGGAACCACACCAATCCATCCCGAACTCGTTGAAACTCTACTGCAGTGAGTCGGTGACGATACTGTGAGGGGGCCCTGTGAAAAAATAGCTCATTGCCAAAATGATAAAAAGCTTAACACCTCTTCTTTTACTTTTTATATTCATATTCCAAAAGATCAAAATAAAAAAATACAAATGTCATCTCATTCAAAATCCCAATTAGAACATCACTTCTCTCCCACTTCACGCCTACGAATGCACTATTCTTCTAGAGAGAGACGCTTTCACACCTTAACCCGAAATGGCTGAGGAGAGGAAAAGTTTCTTTTTGAAGGTACTCCCCGGAGGCTGGAACAGATCCAGTGGAGACGGGGTGGAGCCTATAGTTCAGAGGATTAGAGCACGTGGCTACGAACCACGATGTCGGGGGTTTGAATCCCTCCTTGCCCACAATCGTCTCATCTAAATAAAATTATTCTACAATTGTAAATATATTTCACAGTTTATTTATTTGTACTTATTTTTTATACTTGTTACTAGTCGTAGTTTGCTATTAATATTGTATTTTGGATACTCTTCAATTTTATTTTGGGAGATATATATAGCTTATTATTTGTCTACTTTCTTGATAATTTATATTTAAGAATATAATTATACTAAAGATATATTTTTATTTATGAGATATAAAAAACGATATTTTAAAATAACTCTGACATGTCTCCAACGTCCGTCATCCAACATTTTAAAACTTATTCCGATATGTCATATATATCAGATATTTACAACCTTGAATAACATATATCATTGCGGAGCAACACCATGCCATTAGTTGCGGGGATCACATGTTGTCTTGGGATTAAGAACCTTATCAAAAGTTGTGGATTGTAATGAATCCTCCTGAGTGAATAAATTTTTGGTACATTTATAAATTGCCATTATGGTCACATTCAGTTTCAAGTTTTATTACTAATTGGATGAGCTTGACCCTTGGGTCAGCCTATCTGGATTCTTATGATCCAATTGGCCGAAGAACAATTTTAAGGCTCCATCCGTGATGCGATGATATGAACACGTGGAATGTTGTTTTAAGACTAGTGGATTGATGTGAGTTATTTCAAGTAAATTCACTTCTTCATTCAAATTCGACAGGAATGAGTGTTAATATTTGATTTTTTTTATATTGACAAGTTCTTCCCAGGGGTGCGTTAGAAATGAACAACTTGTGAAATTTTTATATTGCCAAGTTTTTCCTAGAGGTTGAAAATGTCGGATGTCGGGGACAAATAGTTTGAGTTTTTCATATCGATTTTAATATGTCGGGGGATATATGAGTATATTTCATATATCGGATTTCAATATTTAATTATTTATATGCATAATTAAATATAAATATAATCATTTTAATGTATATATATTAACAATTTTACATTTATTGAACTTTTAAATCTACTAAATCTGTATACATTTTATGTTGCAAGTAATAATAGTATAACGCAGGGAAGAACGTCAGATGAAGCAACAAGCCATGAAGTCTTCGTCGTTTATTGTCGATCTCTTATAATCGTCTCTGCCTCTCGATCCCCTGTCATTCTCCCCGTCTCTCTCCAACCCACCTTCGTTGAAGACCCTAAACAATGCTAACGTTGTGCGGTTTTTGAAGCCGCAAAACTGGAAGGCTCTGAATGTGCGCTAATCTCTATTGGAACCTGTTCTAGCGATTGTTCGCCTTCATTTTTTTGGGAATGACTTATCTCTTACCTCTCTACGTTCGTTCTTAATCTCTCCTTGATCATGGATATTTCTCTTGAAGCTATGGAGCTAGGGTTTGCCGTCTTGGTTTGAAAACCTATTTTTAGCCTTTTTTTTCTTCCCCCCGCATGCTCATTTCTATTGAGGCTATGTTGGAAGTGGAAGAATCTCAATCCACACCACCTTCAATCCTTCCTCTTGTATCACCTCCTCCCACCAACCTAACCTCGGGGAGTCATGATCATAATATACTGACCACACCCCAAATTACTACAAGTCGATTGGATGACATAAATTATATCTCATTGTCTCGATCGATTACGCTTACACCCAAAGGTCGGCGAATGTTCGGATATGTTAGCGAAACTACTCTCACGATACCGCAAGATTCTCCAGGATGGCTTCAATGGAATTCAAAAAACTACTTGGTTATGTCATGACTCATTAAGTCAATGCAAGAGACCATGACCCACGGCGATCTGTTCCTCGATACAACAACGAACATCTGGAAACAAACAAAGTCAACTTACTCACGGAAAGGTAATGTGCCACAAATTTTATAACTTCGTCATAAAATTGTTCTGCTTAGACAAGGCAACCGACATCCATCCACCTACTACTTGGAGTTTTCACAGTTCTATTGGGAGCATGATATCCTCTGATCATGGTCTACAACTCATATGCGCTACTTGTTAGGCCTAAGGAGTAACACAATAATGTGTTTTGAGTTTTTTACATGGACTTCATAGAGACTTCAAGCAGATTATTCTTCACATTCTTTGTCATCCCTAGCTACCCACCCTGTCAGAAGCATTCAACATCACCCACTGGAGTTTGACTGACAACATACATGGCACTCTGATACCGCTCTTGATGTCTCTGCTCTTGCTACATGGATCTGGTCACTACACTCCTCTTGACTCCCGATCCAAGTCGCTTGACAAAGTTTTCATGGTCTGCGATTACTATGAAAATCTATGACACACTCGTGATACTTGCTTCAAATTCATGGATTTCCACAGTAGAGGGGTGGCCCGGCTTCACGGGGCGGCCGCAGTAGTGGCAGATCACCGGGGAGGAATACTTATTATGTCCCTCCTCAATCTACCCATTTCTCTGACACTACTGAGGAGAGCTCTTTTATAGTGGGAGTTTCAGATTTTCTGCCATTGCTGGCTCCTTCTCTGCCGAAGAGACACAAATTCTACATCCCCTGGTGCAGGGTCTTTCCACTGACTCTCTGCCCACCTCCTCATTATTCTATATTCATTCAGGTATACCAGGTGCTCACTCTTTCACCACTCATCCTTCTACCCAATGGATTATTGACTCTGGAGTCGATGATCACATGACTGACTCCTCGGGTTATGTGTCCTTCCCCCTCTCAGAAAGTGGCCAAGTTAACATTGTTGATGACTCCTCTCCCATTACCAAAAAGGGATTCATCTTTGCTTTGTTCTTACTCTTTCCTTCGTTCTTACTCTTTCCTCTGTTCTTCATGTCCCTAGTTTTATTCGCAATCTAATGTCCATTTACCATATAAGAAACTCCATGAATTGCTTAGTATCTTTCTTCCGTCTTATTATGTTTTCAGGACCTGAAGACGGGAACAATGATTGGCTCTGGTAGATTGTGCAATAACCTATAAGTGTTTGACTCTTCCAGCACTGTTCCACCACCGTAGGCCTTACATTCATTCCAGATCTATTGTTTACTCCTAGCACCGTCGCCTAGGACACCATTCACTTTCTGTTTTGAAACACTTAATTTCTTTTATCCTGTCTTCATTGCTCAGAACTTGTGTGATGTATGTGAATTGGCAAAACACTGTGCTCTTCTTTTACTCACTTTTTTGTACCTAGTTCTATGCCTTCTCATATTATTCATACTAATGGATGGGTCTGTGTAAAATTCTCTCTTGCCGACTACTCTTGATTTGTTACTTTTATTGTCTGATGTTCTCGCACCAAGTGGATTCACTTGATAAAATATTTAGAATAAGGTTTTTCCTATTTTCAAAAATTTCATAAGATTGTTAACTAATTTGGTGCCATCATAAAAATTGACGCAATGACAATATGCGTGAATATGTTGATTCCTCTTTCGAGGGCTATTTGGGGAATCAGGGCACCATTAACCAAACATCATGTGTGAACTCTCCTGCTCATAATGGTGTGGCTGAGCGGAAGAACCTTTATCTTTTAGAAGTTGCTCGGTACCTTCTCCCCACTATGCAGGGGATGTGGTCTTCACTATTGCCCATCGGAATAACCCTATGCCCACTCCTGTTTGAGGAATAAAACTCCTCTTGCTAACCTTAACATCTCGACCGCACCTCTTCCCCCCGTATCTTCGGATGCATTTGTTTTGTCCATGTACATCATATTCACCGCTCCATGCTTGATCCTCTTGCGCTGTGTATTTATTGGGTATTCTCCTACCCAGAAATGGTACAAGTGCTTCCATCCTCCTACAAAGAAGATTTTTATTACTAAGGATGTCACCTTCAGACCTTCTATGAGTCTCACCCTTTCCATGGGACCTCTCTTCAGGGGAATCTCTATCGTAGAATGAAGTGAGTTCCCCTACACTTCCCTTACATATTCCTCCAACCTATATAAACCTCCTACTCCTCCCACTGAAACTAGGGGAGGCTATTCATCTGAGCAGAAACAATTGCAAGTCTATACTAGGAGGACAAACACACGGAAATAAGCGACTACTGTGCCATCACCGAAACCGCCTTCAGAATCTGCTGAACTAGATCTTGTACCCCACATCCTATATCACATTATGTTTTATTATTTTATATGACTCATTCACCACTTTACATAAAGCTTTTGTGTCATCCCTAGGCTCGATTTCTATGCTCTCATCCCGACAGAATGTACTTGGTCATCTTGAATGAAGACATGCGATGATTGAGGAGACGGCAGCTATTGAAAAAAACTCTATTTGGGATATTGTTCCTCTTCCTGGAGAGAAGAAGACCGTTGAGTGAAAATTGATGTACTATATATATTAAGCAGAACTCACATGAAATTGTGGAAAGTTGGAATGCCAGATTGGTTGTCACAGGGTACACACAAACCCATGGAATTGATTACCAAGAAACCTTCATGTCAGTTGCCAAGATAAACCTGTCCTCTGCAGTTTGTAAAGGGTGGGACCTCAACCAATTAGATGTAAAAATTGTATTTCTCCACGGTGATTTGGAAGAGGAAGTATGTATGTCCCTTACACCAAGCTTCGCTCCTAAAGGATCAGAAAGCAAAGTCTGTAGGTTAAAGAACGCTCTCTATGAGCTAAAAAAATCTCCACGTGCCTGGTTTGGTTGGGTTCCCAAGACTATGGTATATTTTGGTTTCAAACAGAGGCATGGTGATTATACACTGCTTATAAAACACAAGGAAGGTAAAGTAACTATACTCATTGCGTATGTTGATGACATAGTGATAACTGATGATGATGATGCTAAAGAAAAACAAATCTTGAAACAACAACTTGCAAATGAGTTAGAGGTTAAAGACCTCAAAAATCTTAATATTTCTTGGGTATCGAAATTACACGATCAAAACATGAGATTTTCATTCTCAAAGGAAGTATGTTCTTGACCTCCCTGAACAAAGTGGAATGAGTAAGTGTAGACTTACCAATACACCTATCGAAGGAAAGGATGAAGGGGGGACTATGCAAGATATTACTCGATATCAGAGATTAGTGGGGCGTCTAATTTACATCGGGCGTCTAATTTACCTATCATACACCCGATTTGAGATTACATATGTTGTTGGAGTTGTTAACTAGTTCATGTACTTATCGAGGACCAGACATCTCGATGCTACCCATAGGATCCTGAGATACCTGAAGAGCTCACAGAGAAGGGGCATACTATGCACCCCAAACACAAAGTTAAATATTAAAGTGTATACTGATGTAGATTGGGCTGGGTTAGTAGATGACAAACGCTCTACCTCAAGATACTGTACTATGATTGGTTGGAACGTGGTCACATGAAGCATCAAGAAGCAACAAATATTTGCTCGATCTAGTACGGAAGCTGAGTTTTGGGCTATGACCCACTAGATTTGTGAAGAGCTATGACTACGCTCTTTGATGAGTGACAGGCCAAAACGAGGTGGGTCTCTCAAACTATTCTGTGACAATAAGGTTGTTGTTTTGCATCACTCATAATCATGTCCAACACGATCGTACTAAACAGGTGGGTCTCTCAAATTTGAGAACTGATTTATTTGTACCCCCCCCCCCCCCCCCGAAGGACAACTCGATGATGTTCTCATCAAGGGTCTTAGTGGAAATGATCTTGTGAAAGTTATTGGCAAGGTGGGCATGAACAACATATACAACCCAACTTGAGGGGGAGTGTTAAGAATGTTGGGTCTCCTTTTTGAGTTATTTTACTTTTCCCTCCTATGTATCTCTCTTATATACAGGACTCTCCTATAGTCCTATATAAGGAGGTGCCTCTTTGTTTTACCTAATGAAAAAGGAGGTGCCTCTTTGTTTTACCTAATGAAAAAGGAGGTGCCTCTTTGTTTTACCTAATGAAAAAGGAGGTGCCTCTTTGTTTTACCTAATAAGAAATGTTCTCTTTTTAGCCCACAATTAGTTTTCCTATCTTGAAATACATTGAGACACTTGAAATTTATTCCTAAGACAATGCTAAAAACAACCTCAAGGAGTCACACAAACAACAGTTGAAACCAACCCAATCAACCAATAAGCTGGTTGACTGAGAACAACATCAACAGTTTATGAAACAACTGACAATCACCAACATGACGAGGAACTGAAGACAAAAGATATAAGTTGCAGGGGAGAAGAACTGTGGAGGGAAAAAATAAGTAGAGGCAAAGGTGACAATTAAGAAGGAAGGGTAAAAGCAGGGAACCCACAAATCCAAAACACAATCATTAATGATGATTCAATTTCACATTTTAAGTATGGATTTGTTGTAGCTCCCCTATCATAGTATAGAGGTCAAAAATAGCTAGCAGGCAGCAACCTTCCCTGATAGGAATTAAGAAAAATAGCCTGAGGTCAAGTCAAGGAAAATCACTAACTGATTCAAAATTTAGTTTTGGATCTTAAACATATGTATACAGATATTCTTTTTTTATCAGCATCCCAATGATCCAATCAGAATAGGTGCCATGAGCTACAGTAGCAACCCAAGCTAGCCTAACAAGCCATAGAAGAAGTAAACCAGGTTATAACCAACTAACCAAGGGTCGTCTGACTGCAGATGAGATACTACTTGACGAGAGCGCAACTTGCAGAGTGTGTAGCTGTAAAAACGCTTGGCGAGGCTCAGCGTACGCAGACGACTAGTGTGTTCGATCTGCATGAGGTGTGGTTGCAGAGGGTCAATGAAGGCAATAGCTCACGCGGGCGAGCAGTGATGGCATCAGCCTGATGCGTATGGGCGCGCACCAACAAAATTTTGCGGAGGGCGGGGACGCGCTGTTGCGTGGACTGAATTGGGTAAGGGATCTCGTCGTCGACGCAGGCAGACAAGTGAATTTACTTGGTTGGATCAGGAAAGTCTTGACTTTGTCGATGCGGGCAGAACCGACGAAGCTATTGAGGACTGTTCGACGACATGAAGCTAGGGTTTGGGTCGGTGATCATATGTATCAGTGGGCGGCACAACCAGTCAGACCAATGTTAGGGTTTGGGGAAATAAACCCAACCTAATTGACTCTAAGGAGGAGGATGCAGGAGATGAGGGAATCTACAAAGAGCACTTAGGGAGCAACCTCAAAATTTTCTTAATGACATCCAAGTGCTTAAATAAGTTTCTCATATATATAAATATGTATATGGGTTAGATTGAAGCAACATATAATACATTTCCCCCATCCCTAAACAGAATAACGAATGAAGAATTAAAACAACATCAAGTACAACATTAATATAACATGGAAATAAAATAACAACTAAGTGTCTGTGCTTGAGGCCTGAGTATGCCTCGTATAGATCCTCCATGTACGTGTGTATTCCGCTTTCCCCCAACGGGGTCTCCATAACAATGGCATAATTGGATCGTCGGTCAGGAAAGACCCATTTGTGGAGAAGTCGAAGTCGTAGTCGTAGAGCCTTCTCATATATCCTTGGAAGGGTCCTTGCCCTGAGGTCTGTGATTCGAGATGCAACCTTGGAAGAGCGATCCTAACAACAATTCCTCCCGGACGGTAAGGCGACACAGGCAGTGCAAGCACAATTAATACACAAAATTCTCATTTAACATGACAACCCTTACATCATGCCGCCTCACCCAACCAACCGTTAAAGTCATTATATTCAAGTAGACACTCAATCCAAAACATCTTTCTGTCTCTAAATATACATGTAACATTGAAACAAAAGGAATTCAGATCCTATGCATGCTAATCTGTTATGGGCCTCGGGTGACGGGCCTAGTTATGGTTATCTTTTAATATTTTATTGTTATCATTTTGGGCCTTGTCCTTTAAATGTCGAGCCATTTAAATATTAGGGTTAGAAGTTAGGAGTTAGTCATTATGATGTGTTTTGTCTTTATGAGTTGTAGCCTATTTAAGGGCATGTTTGTTTGTATGAAGGCATCTAAGTATCAAGTTATCTATTCCTCATCCCCTTTTGAGATTGTGGTAGCTCATTCTTTACGAGCACACCCCACTTAGGCAGCCGTAGTTCCGACTCCACAGCAACCTCCGCCGTCATAATCTCTGCCTCCAGCCACTCCGGCGACGCTACTGCTGTTACGGGAGAAGCCCATGACAACTTGGTATCAGAGCTCCACATCCTCCCTCCTTCATCGTCTATGCACCGCAGAGATTCACATCCCACTTAAACTTGATTCACTCTGATTAACAACAGTTGATCGGATGCCTCAACGTAAGTCCATTTTGTCGTCGCACACTCAACTGGCATGACCGAGCCCGATTCCCACCTATGCTTCCATTTCTGACCAACAATCCACTGGTTCCAAGAGCCCCTTTTGACGAAATCCTGTTAAACCTCTCTGCAATGACGTCAATCTCCTTTGTGCATCGAGGCCCATCGTCGACTCCAACCATCTTCCTAGCGGCACCATGCTTAACCTCTGCTCGATCAAGAGAGATAGTTATTGCACAGTCGATGCCCTTCCCCGCGCAGTTGACGCCCTTCCAGCCTCCTTCGTCGCGTGCCTGGGTCGATACCAGGAGGGATAGCTTTTTCCCTGCGTATTCTTTCCTTCCGCAGCGAACTTCACGCTCCCGCGCGACTTCAACATCGACGACCACAAACATCGCCTCTTCGCATCCCCTTTGTCTGGATCAGAGCAGGTTTGAGCTGCATGCACGCCATCTTTGCCTGCACCCCTTTTTCGAGCCCCCTTTATCTCCACACAAGCCGTCACTTTTCGAGCCCCACGCTTAAAGCCATGTGCCTTTTTTTTTCCGCCGCTGCCTCCAAATTAACTAATGGATTGATTAATCAACTACTTGATTACTTAATTAATTATTACTTCATTAAAAAAATTAATCAATTACTTGGTAATTAATTAATTACATTTTTTCATGACATCTGAGGCGGTCCGACAAGAATATTGGGAGACCAAGATGACCTCCCACACCTCTACAATGGCATGTTGCACCTCTACCATCATCGCCAGATTCGACGACCTGATCACTGCACACAAACCTAAAAAACTGCTTGTTCGACTTCCGCTCTCTACGCTGTCATCGAGCTCGTTGATTGTTCCACCGCAACCCGTGCCAACCGTTCTGTCAGCCACCTCCATCCAACGCCCTCCGCTCCGGTTTACCTATTCCGCCAGCCTCTCTGGCGCCATTCTTTTCGGTGACCGCTCCCCAGCCGACGCCGCCATTTCTAATCGTCGTGATTCACATTCAGCAGACACACTTGCCTCGCCGCTGGCCATTATGCATCACAAGCTCTCCTCAACTAATGCCCGCGCCACGCCAAATCCATGCAGCCCTCCGTAACATTTGTGAGCATGGTGATGGTCTGCCACTCGCTGCGGCCTCCGCTACAGTGACTCGTCACCAGGAACTGTTCTGGCGGAAAATTAAGGAGCCAGATGATCAAATCGCTCGAGCTACGTCGAGCTTGAGGACAAGCTCGATTTGAAGCTCGGGTGAGATGTTATGGGCCTCGGGCGACGAGCCTAGTTATGGTTATCTTTTAATGTCTTTTATTGTTATCATTTTGGATCTTGTCCTTTAAATGTCGAGTCATTTAAATATTAGGGTTAGAAGTTAGGAGTTAGTCATTATGACGTGTGTGGAAATGAAATAAATCAGATTCCTTTTATTCACACTAAAAACTCTTAATTTCCTTTTACATTGATCTCCTATTTATACACACACAAGGGGGAATCAAATTCCTGATTGGAGATGTGGGACTAACTACAAAAGAAGGGAAGGCGTTAACCACACACCACTCAGCGCTAAACGCACACCAACACTCCCTCTCAAGGTGGGCAAAAGATATCCACTAAGCTCATCTTGTTACACAACCTGGATAAATCAAATGAGCTGAGTCCTTTAGTTAGACAATCACTTGCTCCTTCGTATCAACATATCCCAGTTTGAGCACCCCACTATCCAGCTTCTCCTTGATAAAGAACATGTCGATCTTTATATGCTTCGTTTGGTCATGGTGGACAGGGTTATTTGCAATGCTGATAGCTGACTTGTTGTCACACCATAATGTCATCTGCCCTTCTTGGTCTATCTTGAGTTCCATTAGCAGGGATTTCAACCACAACAACTCTCCCACACCTAAGTCCATGACTCTGTACTCCGCTTCGGCTGTAGACCTTGCAACTACTGTCTGCTTCTTGCTCCTCCAGGAGACTAGATTGCCTCGTTCAAACATGCAGTATCCTGACGTTGACCTTCTGTCATCAACGCAGCTAGCCCAGTCAGAGTCACAATAGCCTTCGATGTTTGAATGTCCATTCCTTCTGAAGATCAGTCTCTTTCCTGGTACACTCTTTAAATACCTGAGAATCTGATATACAACATCCATGTGACCCCCCTAGGATCATACATATAGCGGGCCACCACACTTACGACAAACGATATGTCGAGACGGGTGTGACCCAGATAGATCAGGCGGCCTAACAACCTCTGGTACCTTTCTTTATCAGTTGGCTCTCCTGCCTCAGCACCAAGCTTGGACTTCTGATCAATGGGAGCAACTGCAGGTCTGCACCCTAGCATACCCGTCTCTTTGAGCCGATCCAACACATATTTTCGTTGGGATAAAACAATCCCTTCTGCACCGTGGGCTACCTCAATCCCAAGAAAGTTTCTTAGTTGCCCCAAGTCTTTCACCTCAAATTCCTTTGTCAATCTCTTCTTCAGCTGAGTAATTTCACCTTCATCATCGCATGTGATGATCATGTCGTCCACATACACAGCAAGTATTGTAATGTGAGCTCCACGTTGCTGAAAGAACACTGTATGGTCCGCATTGGTCTGCTGATATCCCATAGCTACCATGACCCTCCTAAACCTATCAAATCAGGCTCGAGGAGACTGCTTCAGTCCATAAAGTGACTTCTTGAGCTACACACCTTCCCTGTTGTTTGCCTCGTGTCAAAGCCCGGTGGTACCTCCATATAAACTTATTCCAACAATTCCTCGTGAAGAAAGACATTCTTCACGTCCAGCTGGTGTAGTTGTGCTCATCTTTGTGACGGGTGCAAAGGTCTCCTCGTAGTCGATGTCATAAGTCTGACTATACCCCTTTGCAACTAATCGGGCTTTGTAGCGCTCAACCTGACCTTCCGGGTTCTGTTTCACCGTAAAAATCCACTTGCACCCAACCGCCATTTTTCCTGGTGGTAGAGATACAAGATTCCAGGTGTTATTCTTTTCCAATGCCCCGAGTTCTTCTAGCATTGCGGCTTTGCATTGTGGATCTTCCTTAGCAACCTGCCAACTCTTAGGAATAGAGACATTGTCCAAAGATGCAATGAATGCTCCATGTATAGGTGATATTTTAGAGTAAGAGACAAATTGGGCAATATCATGGGGAAAGCCATACCGATCAGGTGAAACTCCTGCATTCCTGCGGGAACTCCGCCTTACCGGTATGGGAGAGGTGGTAGGAATGGGAGGAATTATAACACCTGTGGATTCGGAGGCTGAAGTGGATGGAGTAGGTGTCTCAGGAGTCAGAGTAGCAGAAGACAAGGGACTCGACACAAGTGGCACTATAGGCATTGTAGCTTCATTATGCTGGCCTCTTCGTGTATACACTCTCAGCTCCCTCTGAACTTGATGATCATAAGTGACAGATTTATTCTCCTCATGTACTGGTGCAACAGCCAACTCCACACCCTTTTGTACAGGAGGGCAAGGGATACCTCACTATTCGCCTCTCACTACTGTTGGTATCTTCCCCTTCTCACCTCATACCGTCCGTAGCAAGCGGGTCCTCAAGAGGTGAGTCAATCAGAGAGGAATAATATGACTCAAACTCCCTAAATGTGACATTCATACTAATGAGTAATTTTCTCTCTACCGGGCTCCAACACACATACCCCTTTTGAGTGGTCGAATACCCAACAAAGACACTTCAGAGCCTTTAGATCCAACTTTCCCACATTTGGTCTCCGGTCCTGTACGAAGCACACGCAACCGAAGGTCTTGAGGGGAAGAATATATCCATTCTTCCCCCGTAGTATCTCAATTGGAGACTTCCATTCCAATACTCGTGAGGGCATAAGGACAGCTTGCCCCCACAAGTATTTTGGCACCTTCATCGATATCATCATGCTCCGAGTCACTTCCAAAAGGAGTGTTCTTCCGTTCCGCTACACCGTTCTGCTCTGGTGTGTACGGACAAGCCGTTTTGTATTGTATTCCCTGTGAGGACAAGTACTCTCCAAATGCTCTGTTGGTGTACTCTGTCTCATTGTCAGACCTCAATACTTTTCAACCGCACCATATTGAGTCTGAACCCCTTTGTGGAAATCCTTGAAGCATGCAAACACATCACTTTTATTTTTCATCAAGTAAAGTCAGGTCACACGAGAGAAACAATCAATGAAAGACACAAAATAACGAAACCCATTCACAGTAGTTGCGGAACAAGGTCCCCAAACATCAGAATGTATTAAATCAAAAGGAGCAACACTTTTATTATCCGAACTGGAATAAGAGTTTCTAGTGTGTTTCTCAAACTCGCATGCATCACAGACAAGTTTATCACGATGAGCTTTCTCAAATAAAGTGGGATACCACTGACTTAAAATATGAGAAGATGGATGTCCCAAACGCGGATGATAAAGAAGAAGCAACTATTCTATGCTCATCCCGACTCCTGCAACATCTTCTACCATTGTGGAAAGAGCTGAGTCCATATTTTCCTTATCCAGATACCACAAGAAACTATGCCATGTGCCAGTTCCAAGTCCTCTGTCGATCTACTTCTCTTGGAAGATCACCTTCGGAATATCAAACAAAACAACACATTTTAGTTGAGATATGATGACACTAATGGATAGGAGATTTACAAGAAAGGATGGAGCATGCAAAACATTGGACAGAGTCAAAGTATTGGTACATCGCATGGTACCCTTACCAGCCACTGGTTGAGCTGTGTCATCGGCAGTCTGGATGTTCTCTGGGACTACTAGGGGTGTATACGAAAGGAATTCCCTAGCATCCCCAGTAACATGTCGAGAAGCACCCAAATCGACTATCCAATCTGGTGATCTAGTATTAGATATAGCTGCGAGGGCAAGAGTTTCATCTGTACCTGAGGTTGAATGAGCGAACGAGACAATGTTACCCCTTGATGAAACTGGAGTGAGTGCGTCGTCCATCACACCCTTTTGCTTTCTCTGCATCAGCTGAGAGTAAGCGTTCACAATCTCCTGTTCTCTGAGTAACCTATATCAGTTATACTTCCGCCAACCTCGCCTTCGGCCATCATTAGATTTGCATGGTAACCTCCTCTTCCACCACCTATGCGCCCACCACGACTGCGACAGCGGTAGTCTCCTTTTCCCCGTCCACTTGCATCCTGCTCTTTTGGTTGCTTGGGACAAGCCAGTCACAAATGACCTATTTTGCCACAATTGTAACGCTGTCGTGTCTTGCCCTTGTATTCTGTGTGCCCAAGATTGGTTACCATTAGGGCTGATTTTACCCCAGTGGGTGCAGTCGTACCAGACTGATGCTTAATTCGGTTTTCCTCCTGCATCATAACTGAGATCGTCTCATCCAGGGTAGGAATTTTTGGCTGAGCGAGCAACATTGCACTCATTGGCTGAAAAGTCGGGTTCAATACCCTCATAAAGTGCATAGTCCTTCGTTGACCATCCCGCTACTCTTTTGTGCATTCAGGATCTTTGCAGCATGCAACTGGTGAGAAATAATCATAATCTGCCCACAGTCGCTCCAAATCTGCGACATACTCTTGAATCAAACGATCTCACTGGGTTACAGTCTCTATCTCCCGTTCGATCTGAAACACGCGCATGTTGTTGTTGATTCCTGCATAAAGCCTCTGTAGCTTCACCCAAACATTGCTTACAATCTCTATGTCATCCACAATGATAGCAATAGACGCGACCATCGAATTTTGGAGCCAAATGTGTAATAGACTATGTGTAGTCTTCTACTCATTGTACCCATCCGAGTCCTTTTCTGGCTCCCCCTTCTCGTCAGTTAGATAGCCCTCCAGGTTCCTTCTGGAGAGTGCCCTCTTCACCCGACGCGACCAGCTCAAGTATGTAGCTGACCCATCGAGCTTTAGCTCCACAGGGGGAAGATCCAACTTCATCAGAGGCGTCGACGACTGAGCTACCCCTCGCCTTTGGACATTCACAAGAATTCGAAAAACACCTTTAGATCCGCCTCCTCCATTTTTGCAACCAATTTCTCCATAAGCGTGTACCACTTTTGGAGAAACTATTTATTTTGACTAAGTTTGCACTATGCGAGCCTCCGTGCCGCCCCTAATTCTTCTGAATACCTCCACGCGAAGAAGAAGATCCTTCTCTCTGGCCTGTGTCGATTTCTTCCAAAAAAAGGACGGTTTCAAAAGTTGAAACTGCGAAAGGTCCCAAGTTCTCCTTGCGTAGACCCCTCCTGCGCTTGAGCAAGTGCAAACTCCGCACCGTGAGCTAGTGCAAACTGCTCCTGCACCTATGCGCAACTCCTGCGCAAACGCCGCATTGTGCGCCCCTGCCGCAGTCTCACTTCTCCTGCGCAAGTGCCGCAAACTTCTCTTGCGCAATTGCGCGATTGTTGCTGGAACCGGATCCCTGCCCTGTTGCGTTGGTGGCCAAGAAGGAGATGCCTACGTCGAGAAGGAGAATCTCCCTGCTGCCGTGGAAGCGTCGAGAGGAGCGTCGTGCAAGTGCAAGCTCTTGCGTCTGCGCAAATGTTGCACCCCTTCTGCGCGCAAGTGCCGCAACCGCACCCCCTCTGCGTGCAAGTGCCGCAACCGCACCCCTTCTGCGCGCGAGTTCTGCACCTCGTTTGCGCGCAAGTGCCGTAGTCGCACCCCTTCTGCGCTCGAGTTCCGCACCTATTCTGCGCGCGAGTGCCACACCCCCTCTGCGTGCGAGTGTCGTGCCTCCTGCCACAAGTGTCGCACCTCCTGTCGCGAAGCCGCGCCCTCCTGCGCAAGTGACGTGCCGCGCAAGTGACGCGCCGCGCAAGTGACGCACGCTCCTGCCGCACCTCCTGTCGCGCCTCTTCTGCGCTCCGCCGCAACCCTCGTGCTCCTGCCGCTCGAGCACGGTTCCTGAGCATGGTTCCTTCCTGCGCAAGCTCCGCTCGTCGTGGATGTTCCGTGGGCGAAGGAGAATTAAAGTTGCGGGCACGAAAGCGGAATTTCTCTGAAACCTCGCTCTGATACCATGTGGAAATGGAATACCGTTGGCGAAGGAGAATTAAAGTTGCGGGCACGGAAGCGGAATTTCTCCGAAACCTCGCTCTGATACCATGTGGAATTGGAATAAATCAGGTTCCTTCTATTCACACTAAAAAGTCTTAATTTCCTCTTACATTGATCCCCTATTTATACACACAAGAGGAATCAAATTCCTGATTGAAGATGTGAGACTAATTACAAAAGAAGGGAAGACGCTAACCGCACACCATTCAGCGCTAAATGCACACCAACAACGTGTTTTGTCTTTATGAGTCTTGTAGCCTATTTATGGTTATGACTGTTTGTATGAATGCATCAAAGTATCAAGTTATCTATTCCTCATCCCCTTATGAGATTGTGGTTGCTCTCTTCTTACAAGCACACCCCGCTTAGGCAGTCGCGACTCCGGCTCCATAGTACCCTCTGCCGCCGTCATCTCCGATCCGGTCACTCCTCTAGCGACACTACTGCTGTTACGAGAGAAACCCATAACATACTCTTCTCATCAAACAGTAGTTGGCAATCTTTGGTTCGTGGAGAGGAAGTTCTACACACTCTTGGGTCCGCGGAGGGTCCTCCAATAATAATACAAGTACTCATTTGCCATGGAGGTTGAGTAATACTCCACTAACATCCACATGGCATTTCGGGATGCAACAAATGTTTTCTAGTATTTCCTTCTGGACTCTTACTTGTGTTTACTAATTCCATCAACTTCAGAACTAATTCTGTGATGGTAAGGTATAAGGCACAGTTGAGGATATGAAGAATCAATTATTCATAAAATACCTTAAGAAGTGTTAGCTCAAATGGTGTTTTTACTTTTAGTGGATTATCTTATGATCGCGTGCAGGCAAAATAATGCTTGTGGAAGTATTAGTTCTCAATGGATTGGTCTTTTTTCTCGCCAAATCTTATTTCCACTGCTCAACTGAGTTATATTAAAATTTCTAGTCAAACTTCTAAGTGTCTTAGTATGTTAAGATATCTATCCATTTTATTTTGTGCAGCTGTTCTGCTTATCTGGTAGTCTACTTCAGATTTATTTGTTAGAATAATGCATATTACCATGTGTTGCAGAGTTCCGACAGGAGCGTGAAGGTGTTTGCGGAGCTTGTCGTCGAGGAAGGAAAGATACCAGATATTATAGGTTTGTCAAATACCGTTTATATCCTCGATTATTTTATGTCATCGTATGACTTTTAGGGTTTGGTTTTTTTCTTTATTCACACTCATTAAGTTATGCTAAGATTGCAATCAACTCCGACAATAGGAGGAAAGCTTGAATGATATTATTGGCTTTTGTTGTTTGATTTGAAGGCATAAGATAATGAATTGTTGCGTGAAATTGTTTCTTAATACTAGTCAAAAAAATTAGATACAATTTTTTAAAATGTGGTAGTTGGAAGTATTATCCCAAAATTAAAATTTATTGTTGTTGACCAAATAGGTGCAAGCAATCACAAACCTTTTAATTTCTAAATGATGTGATGTTACTCATTTCGAGCACCGTAAGATCTGATCTCCAGTTTACATGACCCTAAATGTAGGTTGTTTTAAAATTGTCGGTCTTGCCTAGGCCTAGTTATAGGTTTGTTTGACCAATCTCAATTTTATCTTGATTGCGCACATTTCTTGTGATAATGCTAATGAATCTGTTATTATTCCAAGGCTTGGATAAATTTTTGCATGTTTCCTTGCTTTCTTAACTGCAAATGATATACTTCACGCACATTATAAGTTCATGTACAACAACAACAACAGAACCCATATAGTCCCCAATCATTGGGGGTATGGGCGGGGGAAGATTGGAAACAAACCTAACCTTTGGCACTATGCACAAAGTGGCTTCTCTCAGAGGAGAAAGACCTAACCTTTGACAATAAATGCACATAGTGGCTACTCACAGAGTACCACTGAAATAGTGGCCCCATATACCGTCACGTTTGCTGCGGAATGCCCTCAAATCAAAGCCAAAGACATCAGAGAGGGCAGACTCAAGAATTCATTTTGATTTATGTGCACATAACCATGCTTCCTTCATTCAGCATCCAGAGCATTGGTGAAGCACATTATAAGTTCATGTATGTGGAATAAATTTTTTTGAACTCATCAAGATATATTATCCACTTGTTATTTATGATGGGGAACAATTGCCACAGTAAACAATGCGGGGGCTATCAACAAGAATAATAAAATATGGGCCGTGCCAGCTGAGGAGTTTGATATGGTTATAGATACCAATATAAAAGGTATTGCCAATGTACTCCGTCACTTCCTCCCACTTATGATAGCAAAAAAGCGAGGAGTTGTCGTGAACATATCGTCTGGGTGGGGAAGATCTGCTGCAGCCGAGGTAATGCGCAGTTTTAAAAAATTTATGGTGTTTGATATTAGTTTGTTTAATCTGTAAATTGTGCTCGATTTGGAATTTTTTAAAAAAAAAATTGCTCTTGATCTGCACAGGTGGCTCCATACTGTGCTTCCAAATGGGCAATTGAAGGTTTGTCGAAGTCGGTGGCCAAGGAATTACCTCCAGGTTTAGCAATTGTTGCACTGAACCCTGGTGTTGTTAATACAGACATGCTGGTCTCATGCTTTGGAAGTAATTCCGCTCTCTATCAGTCTCCCGAAGCATGGTATTTTTTGTCTACTCGCTGATCATTTTTTTAATTCACAAAACTGATCTTCTTTATATTTCGTAATAGCCTGTAGCCAAGATTTTGATACTATTAAATTGAATTGAACTTGCTCCATACTATTTATTAGGAGGATTTGATGATTTCATCAGATGATTATGCCTTTGGTTGCATACACCTTAATTTACTCTAAAGGATATTTGTTACGCGCACGCACTCACCGGAGGAGCCACGCATCATCAAAACTATCGAAGAGCACATGTGGAAACCTCCTTAGTTAATTAGTGTAATTAATTGGTATTAATTAATTAATTCGTATTAATTAATTAATATTGGAATTATTAGTTTTAAATTAATATGTCGAGTCAATGTCGGTTTATTAGAGTCTTTAGGGGTGTGGGGGTTTTGTCTCATATCTTGTGTCGGTGTTTATGAGTCTGATTGTAATCCTATAAAAAAAACCTTTGAGGATGAATAGATAACTTCTATTTTCCCTTTTATTTCTTACAACATGGTATCAGAGCCAAAAATCTGAAACCCTAAAATTTTCCTGTGTCCGCCACTTTAGTTCTGTTTTTTTTCCGCCCCTGCTCTCGTCGAGCGGTTCTGCCCGTGTTCCCGCCGAGGGATTTCTCTCCCGCTCCCGTCGATGGTCTCTGATTCAGTCGACGGGAGCGTTCCTTCCTTGCGTCGCTAGGGGCAGCGACATCGACTGTCCTTCTTATGCTGGCTCCGCCCATCTTCTGTCTGCGCTCTATCTCTGTTCATGTCGCCAACT
Organism: Dactylorhiza incarnata; assembly: GCA_033032865.1. NCBI lineage: Eukaryota > Viridiplantae > Streptophyta > Magnoliopsida > Asparagales > Orchidaceae > Dactylorhiza > Dactylorhiza incarnata. Next base: position 3,453,421 of record JAWHQI010000271.1, read on the forward strand.
GTTGCCGCTGTTTGCATGCTCGACCACATTCCCGTCCTGCTGCTAATCCCGTCTCTGCTTCTGGGCTCAACGGTGCCCCTTCTCGTCAATCTCGTCGCCTCTTCTATTCCTGTCGACAGATGCTGCTTCGTTCTTTCCCGTCGTCAGTCTTCTCCGACGATGATGCTTCCTATCAGCCGATCCAGAGGACATTTGGTTTCCTCTCATCTCTCGGTTGTTAATCCAGCTGTTGTGGTTGCTGCTGATGTTTGCTACTTTCGACGATAATCGACTCTGCTGCTCCGGACCAGCCAATGCCCTAATTTTTTCTGATGATTATGGACGACTCCAGCCACTGCATCTTGGATTTCTATCCGATCCTGCTACTTCCCCCCTTCTGGGCTGCTGATCTCTCGCTGGTGTTGCATCTTTGTGGTAGTTTAAGTAGTCTTTTTATGTGTCTTTCTTTGTCCTTGTTTAATTGTTGTTTGTATTTGCTTAGTATGGTCTCGGTTTGCCGATATGCACGTGTGTTCCACGTGAGGGGGAGTGTTTGGGATGTGGGCGACCTGGATGATCTTTTCCGTTGTTCGCCTTAGTCCCACACGGCCTCTAGGCCTATGTTGTATGTGGGTTTGTGTCTTCCCATATTTCTTTCGATTGGTCATGTGTTGGGGCGCGATTGTGTTTGTTGTTCTAATCTCAGCGGGTTATGTCGTGTGGGACCGTGTCGTGCGGGACCGTGTCGTGTGGGCCGCCCTTTGTACGGATTATCCCCGACAGATTATCCCCGATCACTCGTTTGATGATTTGTTCCACATCTTTCATTCTCTTCGCATGTTGTGTGTGTGGGTGATGTTGGTTCACCGGTTTCCAGTGAGTCCGCGTCGTGTGTGGGTCCTGGGTCGTGTGTGGGTCAGTGTCGTGTGTGGCTATGTCCCCGACTTGATTCCCCGGTTTGGAATTTCCCCCGGTGGCTCGTCTGATGTTTTGTCCCGCATAATCTACCTCCATTGCCATTATTTGTGGTGTCCAAGCTGAAGGGTCCCCCCCTTCAGCTTGAGGGGGAGTGTTAGAATTATTAGTTTTAAATTAATATATCGAGTCAATGTCGGTTTATTAGAGTTTTTAGGAGTGTGGGGGTTTTGTCCCACATCTTGTGTCGGTGTTTATGAGTCTGATTGTAATCCTATAAAAAGCCCCTTTGAGGATGAATATGATAACTTCTATTTTCCCTTTTATTTCTTACAGCAATTAATATTAATTAAGTATTTTTTAATGTTTATGGTCATGTGAGCCCCCCCCCCCCCCCCTCCCGATATAAGGAGTGGGTATGGGAGTGTTTGATTATCTTTGGATCATTAGGGTTTGGCTCTCATTTGAGAGAGGGGTCTTAGGGGGAACCGGCCTCCTAGATCTTGGTCGGAGTCCGCTCCAGATTGTATCCGGTTTCCCGTTTAATGCAAGCATGTCTCTTGATTTGTTCGATACTCCATTAATGGTCCGACCTGCCGCCCCCGTCCGCTCCTTCGAAGCCGTCGGGGATCATGCCACGATGGACAGCCGCCTCAACTCCATCGGCCGCCATCTCGCCTCCGTCGAACGTCGCTGCGACATCCACAACAACCTCCTCGTCTCGTTGTCTTCATCCTTGCAGGCCTTGCTCCACCACCCTGCCGACCAGCCACCCACAACAGCCGCACACACCAACAGCGGCCGGCCAGCAGCCGTACCTCCAGCAACCGTCGTAACAGACGCACCTCCAGCCGTCGTAGCCACCCCCGCACCTCCAGCACCCGTCGCAACAGCCACACCTTCAGCCGTCGTAGCAACCGCCGCACCTCCAGCAATCGTAGCAACAGCAGCTTCGTGCCTCGTCGGCCGCCCGATCCACCCAGCAGCGAGTCCAACCGCAGTTCCCGCACCGCTAATTCCTCCAGAAAGCCACGCCTTTGGCGCCCTCTTCCGCCAGATCCAGCCCGCGGCCTGTCCTGTAACGGCAACGTCGCGATCGTCTTCTTCCTCCGCCACATGCGACGACTCCTCTTCTGCCTCCTGCATCGCAGTTCCCAAGCGCTCGGCTGTTCTTTCCCTCATCGAGCAGCAGGCCTTCTCTTCTTTTTCGGTCCTTCCATTGAAAACCGCCGGGACCCCTTTCCCATCACCCGGACAAAACTTTTTCTTCTTCCCACTACAAGACAAACTTGCTTTTCCCTTTGCCCTCGCTTCAACTTGCTTTCCCTTTTTTTACTTGAGACCCAAACTTGCTCCCACCAACCGTGATTGCTTCCTCTTCTTTCCCTGCTTGCACAAGGAACCACCAACCCGCTATTGTTTCGTACCTTCCGTTCTCAAGGATCCCGACAAAAATTTCGAACTCGCCCTTGAGGACAAGACCGATTTTCAAGACCGGCATATTGTTACGCGCACGCACTCACCGGAGGAGCCACGCATCATCAAAACTATCGAAGAGCGCATGTGGAAACCTCCTTAGTTAATTAGTGTAATTAATTGGTATTAATTAATTAATTCGTATTAATTAATTAATATTAATTAAGTATTATTATTTAATGTTTATGGTCATGTGAGCCCCCCCCCCCCCCCTATATAAGGTGTGGGTATGGGAGTGTTTGATTATCTTTGGATCATTAGGGTTTGGCTCTCATTTGAGAGAGGGGTCTTAGGGGGAACCAGCCTCTTAGATCTTGGCCGGAGTCCGCTCCGGATTGTATCCGTTTTCCCGTTTAATGCAAGCATGTCTCTTGATTTGTTCGATACTACATCAATATTAGTCTATTAGATATGGAAATTTAAGATTCATTTTTCAAAACTAGCTATATTTTGAAGATTATATACCAGTGGTCCATGTTTATTCTACATATTTAAATACTGCTGATTAAAACTGCATCTAAGATAAAGTTGAAGTCATTTTATTTGATCTCGACCCAGAGAAATCTGGTTATAGGTTGGTTTCATTTTATCTGGATTCGCTCCAAACACGAGTCTTTTAATCACTATGTTTGTTGTTTGTAGTAATAACTTGTCTTTAATATTTAGTCGACTCTCGTGTCATGTAAATGCATGAGATGTTTTGGGGAAGGTAAACAAGTTTAACCTAATTTCTTTCATCTTTTCTTAGTTCTAGCTCTCAATATCTCTTCTGCTGCTAGATAGGGTTTTCCATTACAGGTCATTATAAGAGTTACCAAGGGAGGAAGAACAAGGAAAGGAGCTTCAACTTCGATCCAGTTCTCCACTGCCTCGTGACGAGATCACAAGCCCGGGTTCCTAACATCTTGGTATTACAGCCATTTTCGATGGCTGCCGAATCGGATCAACTCAGAGAAATCAAAGCAATGTTCAACAAAGGTCATCACCAAGCGAAGCGAGGCATGCCACTACCCTAGTCACAGTGCATGCACGCCTGGATTCACTCTCAGCGGGGTTTCTGGCGCCAGAGAGAGTTCCCAGCTGGGTATCAGATAAATCCCCCCGCCGATCGGCCGTACGCGTCGATCTCGCTTGTAACGGGACCGCAATCCGATTGACGCAGCTCACACACTAGGCTGTCTGGCCGCTGGCCACGATGGGGTCGTCAGACCCCCAATCACTGCTGACCACCGCAACATCATTGGAGAAGCGTCATTGGGCGGTTACCAGCCGTTGGTATGGGTTTTTCAGCATCTGCTGGCCCATTTTCAAGAGAAAATCATGGGTCCAGCTCCCTTGGGACATCGACCGCCAACTTAGATGCATTAGGACCCTCCTAATCACTATGAGGGGCAGCATCCGAACCTCCCCGGAGATATACCTCTACCTAGAGGTGCTCCGGGCAATGGTCTGCGGTATTTGAAGTTGTATTTCCCTTTGTTTGAGGGCAAACAAGATCCCATGGAGTGGTTTACATGCAGTGAACAATTTTTTATCAATCAAGAACCTCGTAGGCGGAGTGGATCAGTTTAGCGGCTTATTAGTGGGTTCAACCCAACTATGGTATGCACAACTCATGCGGGAACACCCACACATGAACCGTGAAGATTTCAAATATTTTCACAATTTCCATTGAGGACCGCCCCTTCGCTGCAATCCATTGGGCACCTCATTCCACTGACCCTAAACAGGGTCAGTTGACAAGTATCTGGAACTGTTCCAGATATTGCTAGCTCGCATTACTACTATCATGCTAGACCAACCCGCTCCAATCTTCACTGGGCGGCTACATGAGCGTCTATGTCTAGATGGCAAGTTCCAAAACCCTTCTGACTTGGTTACTGCTAGGAACTATGCTAGAATTTGTGAATGTCGATTGCACATGAACCCCAACAACTATTTGCCCACAGACATTATAAAGGGGAATCACTCCACTGGACCTCAAGAACACCAACCTTCCAAATATTGGTTGCTTATCACATGCAAAAATAAACACAAGGCAAAATGCTTATGTTTTAATTGCGATGAAAACTTTATACGAGGACATCGTTCCAAAAAAAACTTTTCTTATAGGTGGATGACTCAGATGATGATGGAATATGATAAGATCACATAAAATTTGGTTGACATATGAGCTTGAGGACAAGCTCGTTTTGGAGGAGAGTGATGTTACATGCCGTCACACCTAGTTATCCCGTGAGTCTTTTAGTCATTGGTATTACGAACCGTCGCGCCTAGTTACCCTTTGAGTCTTTCAATCACTATGTTAGTTGTCTGTGCTACTATGATGTGGTTAGTGAATCTTCAATATTTGGTTGAGTCTTGTGTAATGTATCCCTATTTACAAATATGAGAAGTTTTGGGGAAGGTAAGCAAGTTTAACCTAATTTCTCCCATCTTTTCCTATTTCCCTCTACCTCTCAATCTTTCTTCATCTCTTTTCCATCATATGCAATTGATTCTAAGGCCTACCCAAGGAGAAAGAACAAGGGAAGGAGCATCGACTTCGATCTGGTTCTCCACCGCTCCATCACAAGATCGTAATCTCATGCTCTTAACACTCTCCCAAGAACAAATGATATTCAGTGATGCGCCAAGGTTTAAGCATTGTTTCCTAGTACTAAGATCATTTTTGCGGGACGATATTTGAATGAAATAGTAATGTTTTTAAAGAGCATCAACTGAATCCGCACATCTTTTTGCGAGTGATTAAGTACTAATATGTTGTTGGTAGTATCAGGCAAGCTAATTCTCATTGGTTTGATTGTCTGAGCTAGCCCTATATGCTGCCAGTTGTATTAACTTACACAAGTTTCGCGGCTGTATTAATCTCCAAACCCCAACACTGATCTTATGCTGTTTGGTAGGTTAGGTTCAATTGGAATCTTATTATTTCTTTTACTTGCTGTTTTCCAGGGCTCCGAAGGCAGCTACGATGATACTCAACCTGACATCAGAAGATAATGGTGCTTCACTCACAATATGAAAGGCGAGTCAAATTATTGAAGATCCTTTTCCTTCTCCATACATTATTCTGGTCTATTCATTACACATTAGGACTGTATATAACTTGATTTTCCAATATAAAAACATATTAGGCTTGCCATGGGGCAACTGAATAGGGCTGCGTCCTACGGGAGATGATGCATATTCAATATGGAGTCTATATATCACTTTGTTTCGGAGCAATGGCTCCGCTCCGTGGCCCTTGCCGTCCTTGCAGAGAGAGAGAGAGTGTGTGTGTGTGTGTGTGAGGGAGAGAGAGAGAGAGAGAGAGAGAGAGAGTTGTGGGCTTGTTTATTGATGGGGTACCCTTCACTGATCTAAGAGGGTTTGTGAACTCTCCCTCTCAGAATTGAAGTTTACAAGATGAGATTTTATGGAGAGAATGTGATTCTTCTTCTTGAAATTTTATATGTAAGGTAAGGTTTGCCTACATTTCACCCTTGTGGTGGGACCCTTCCCCCGGACCCTCGCTGCGCGGGGATGCTTTGTGCGCGGGGCTGCCCTTTTTTTAGTATACGAATAATTACCAAAACTTCCCCTGGAAGATAGCACAATTACATATTGCACCCCTCTTATTATTGAAATTACAAAAACCTCCTCCGAAACATTTACCTCCCCTGAAGTTCATATTTCATAACATCCATGCACAAAATACCCCCCCCCCCCCCCCCTCTGAAAATGTTATGTTTTGTAACATTGAGGGGGAGTTTTTTTGTAATTTCAATAATAAGAGGGGTGCAATCTGTAATTTTACAAACTTAGAGGGGTGGTCCCGATGAATGGCCCTATATATATATTGTTATTTTTTTTTTACATTTTATATTAATAAAAGGTGAAAGGTACAAGGATACAGATCACAGGGAGCGAAAAACCCAAGCCCCCCGAGACTATATATATAGCACACACAAACACGAATAATTACCAAAACTTCCCCTGGAAGTTAGCATAATTATAGATTGCACCCATCTTATTATTGAAATTACAAAAACCTCCCCTGAATGTTACACACGAATAACTACCAAAACTTCCCTTGGAAGTTAGCATAATTACATATTGCACCCCTCTTATTATTGAAATTACTTTGGGTTCCCGTGGAAGTTTACATTTCATAACATTCATGCACAAAATATTCTTAAAGATAATTACTTTGGGCTTCGGCAACTGCAGCAATAAAAGATCACATCAACAATAAAAAGTATTGCATTTTTTTAAGTTTAATGCAATATGTTAAATTAAATAAATATATAAGCAAGCAGCAAACAATCCAGCTTGCTCAACAATACTTAACTTTTCATTGTCATTCCTGTATCTAAATTATGTCGAAGGAAGTTCTTTAAAATTGTTCATGGTACTCATATAGTCAATCAGTTTTGCGCTAGCCATTATTCGCATACCACGTTAGTCTGTGAATAGCAAAATAGTTTTGCGCTGACCGCTATTCGCAGATCACGTTGATATGCAAATAGTCAATCAGTTTTGCACTGGCCGCTATTCGTAGATATTTTATAAGGATTTTTGAAAATCGACGGCGAGCACAGTTTGTGGTGCCATTGCGGGTGAAGCCCACCGTTGCACTAATATAGGGCCGGAGGCCAAAAACATGGGGTCATCAAAACATTCTAGAGAAATTGGTCATATAAATATGTCAGAGTTGCCTTGCTGGCAGTGTGCAACGACAATAATGCTAGATCGTCACTTGAGCTTGAGTGATAGTTGATAATTGGACTGATGCGATTGTCGCCGGTCAAAATGTAACATTATGCCTATATTAGTCATATAATTTGCAGCTGGCCCCGCGACATATAACTCACACAACCTAGTAATATACTATTATAATAGAAAACACAACAGTTGAATAAAACATCAGTGTATAAATATTTTTTGTGGAAGCTAAAGACAAAAGGGTAAAGAGGTGTCAAATATTTAAACTATTACATAAATAATTAATTCATCTATACATCATCCAAAACCATGTCTTATGAACAACAAATTGTGTAACAACCCCCTCCCTGACCATCATAATGGACTCTGGGGCGAGCTATCTCAAACCCTGCAAGTACGCAAGCGAAGCAAACATGCAATACATATGACAAACAAGGAAAAGTAAGACTGCTACACTACATAGATAATGTCTAAGGCATTACGCAGGTTCTAAGAGGTGCTTATTATACATTTAGAATGATGGGATCCGGATACTCACCGTAACCTCTTGCACAACATCAAGTGCATCCAACACAACATCAAGCATCATCAAAAGGCAGGGCACTCGATCATGTCCTCACACACTTCCACCAAAGCATCTATGATCGTTCGCTAGCACGTAAATGAGTTGCACGTGAGGCATACTTATGCGTGGGGTTCTCTCCCCTGTGTTTCTCCGTCAGTATGCAAGGCATACGCACACACGCACAAAGTTCTTTTCTCATATTGTTCAGCTCTGAAGATGCCAGGCATACCCTTAGAGGGTTCTCTTCTGATATTGTTCAGCTCTAAAAATGCAAGGCATACCCTATGAGGGATCTCTTCCTTCGCAACAAAATTGGGGGATGCAAGGCATACCCATGATGGGCTCTCTTTGCATCAAGTCCGAAACCACCGTCATCAAAATATTCAACTATAATTTTAAGGGTTTGGTATCTCCAAGAGCGAAACAAAACTTATTCTCTAGATACACCCATCACATAATGGCCTAAATATGTCGCCTCAATTTCCTCGTTCATAGGACTACACAAGGGATAACCATATTCACCCTACGTCTATGGTCCTATATTCGATACGACTATTATTCAGAGTATTCTCTGGTAATGCAAACAAGGTCAAGCTCTAAATGCAATTGTCATACAAGCATCATCGTACCGATTCAGGCTCATGCCGCGAATAGATTTCACACAATATGCCTAATTCGGAATCGATCTTCTATTTTCTAATACAAATCATGCAAGAGACGCAATTTCACACCAGTGATTCAAAGAACCAAATGTACGTGATCGTTTCTTCACTAATCAATGAGAGAGAAACTCACCTAATACAATATACGAAAGTTTGAAAGCTTTCAAATGATCCTAATATCGGTCCGTTACTGCACATAACACTAACTACACAAGAGACCACTTCATAATGTACAAGCCAACTTTGAGCTTGAGCCTGGCTAGTACAAAGTAACTATGAACTTTTGATTTCTCACAATCTATGCAAATATATCACATCACAACGACCGACACAACATGTGTAATAAAGTTGACTCAACAAAGGTCGATCTTTTGCACCATCTCGACCAACATGCATTTTTCTTTAATAAATCGTAGGAGCTCCAACTCGCATAGAATCTCATATCAGTCGGTAAATACTACCACATTTCTTCTTTAATAAGCACGATGCATCGTCGTGTCACCATTAAAACTCCTCTCATTGAAAATCTACAACTTGTGAAGTCCATCCTGCCCAACGAGATCAAATTCTTGTAAATTTGGTACAAACTGCACCATGTCAATCTTGTTCACTAAGCCATCAATATTAGAAAGTTAACCCCTCATTCACTTGTAATCTCACTGGTTGGAGTGGGGCCTTACAACATCTTACTCGACAATAGCGATGTAACGACATTTTTATGTATTATTTACTATGTTAGTTCTGATGGGTGTTTGCTCTGCTTTCTCTTCCTTGTTTAGTTACTCTGGTGACGTTTGTGATTAAGTTTCTACATTAGAAGACTAGTACATGCAGTGCGGGTATCAGTCTTTTACGAAAATTGTAACATATGCTGCATTTTAAAAGAAGTATATCATGTTGGGCTTGGTTGGATATTGAAGAAATACTTTTTAAAAAGATTCTTCTTTTAAGCCAAAAGTGATGTGTATTTCAATGACACAATGAAAGACAATCAAAATATACCAAGCAAGCAATGTATATCAATCATAAAACAAATCTCCCTAGAATGAAACCTAGCTAGGCTCCATTTGGCACGACGGTGGAGGTCATGAGCGCGGTGGTTATGAACCGTCGTTCGTTAACGCCTGATCTCACCCAATAAAAACTTCTTTCACTTTTATGCTCAAAACTAGTTTTCTTTTCTAACGGTGGCCACAACATTTGTCATGCAATAACGAAAGAGCAAAAATGATGCGCCAAACAAAGCCCTAATGGGAGCCCAAGGGCAATAATGAAGGATCATTGGTGGAAAACACCAAAAAAAGATAAGCATAGACTCATTTTTGTTAACTATTTTGAGTTGAATTTATAAAAAAAAAACAGAATTTGGAAAAAAAAAAGAGAATTTATTGGGATCATCATTAACAACAAATGTTTTTAGGCTCCGTTTGGTGCGGCTTTTTTGCACCGGTGAGTTTGGACAAAAATGCCACCGTCATAGAATGCATGTTTGGCAAGACAATGGTTATGACCGCCACCAACAAAAGATAACTAGTTTTGAACATAAAAGTGGACGAGAATCCTTAGGTGAGGTTGGGCTTTCACAAACGGCGGTTCATAACCACCGCGTCCATGACCGTCACCACCGTGCCAAACGGAGCCTTAATATTTGCTCAGAATCAAGTAGTTTGGATATATCGTCTGAAAATCAAGTATTTAATCGATTTCACCACAATCCATTTCATTCCATAGAATTTGACTTGGTGAACAATTATCGACACAACCTAGGTTCTGATTGAGATGCTCTGACGATAGAAAAAGCGGTGGTGGAAAATCTGTGATGAGATTAGAGGTCAGTTTGGTGCCGGTGAGTTTGGACAAAAACACCAATATATCATCAATATCTTTTTTTAAAAATATTGAACATAAAAATGAATGGACTTCCTTAGGTGAGGTTGAGCGTTCACAAACGATGGTTCATAACTATCGTCGTTCACGATCGCCGCCTTGCCAAACAGACTCTAGAGCTGTCAAAAAAGTTGTAGGAACGGAAATGAGATGTGAACCTGTGAGAATAGAATCAAGAAAAATGCGGAAAGCTCCTTCTAGCTAGAGTTCAATGCTTTTCAAAAACTCACGAAAATATTTTTTTGACACACATTTTTCTCACCACTGCGAAACCAATACCTCTATTACCACCGATAAATCATAACATGAGACAATCTTCATCAACACCAACTGAACATTTCGAACATTTACGACCGGCGTATGCTCAATAGAAAGATGCACATTTCGTACTCCAATACGTTTATTTCATCGAAGCTATCAAATAAAATACTCTCATATATGTCAAAAATATTCTCTAAAGAATCTTAAAAAAAACTAAGAATTAGTTGATTTTATAAAAGGAATTTGGTATTGAATAAACATTTATAAAGAAGTTATTTTATTTCAGACTTAAATCTCAAAACTGGATTTGCCATGCTCTTGAAATATTATTACCATATAAATTTTTTTCAATACCATACACATATTTACATTAAGTAAGGCTCCGTTTGGCATGGTGTTTCTGCTCTGATGAGTTTGGACAAAAAACACCGTGTCTCTTTCCTCTCCACCATCCTTTTCCTTTCCTCCATCTCACTGTTTTATTTTGGCCTACGAGATGATTTCTAAGCCACAAATAACTCATGATGCAGGACATGCGTCACACCTGCCTGCTACCTTGGAGTTCCACCAGGGGGGCCCACCCAGGAGTCCACCAGAGCGGCTTTATTAGGGTTGCAACCCGTACACCACAACCCGTCTTTGGCCCCATCACAGGACGCATCGGGTTGCTGAGGCCGGGGATCGAACACCCGACCTCATTGATAAAGAGTCTTCAGGCAGACTCTCATCACCAACTGATCTGCATCAACTCCGAGAAAGGGTAATGTATGAGGAGGTGATGAATCAAATTATAAAAATATTTGATTCATTAGTTGTTTCGGGAAATCATTACAGCAGGTTTCGGGCAATTTTGGGGAGATGAGTTGATTGCCGAAGTTGATTCGGGAAGGGGTTGAAGATTGCGATGTGGTTCAAGCAGGAGTTGAACACTGGACCCGGTTCATGATGAAAGCTTATCACTAGAGCAGGTTTGAGGGGGAAAGACTAGTTCCGAGCAAGAGCTTTCCTCTTCACTCACAGAGTTGGCCATCATAGTAACATCTGGCGGTTAGGAAGTTCTTCTCGCGTTGGAGTTGGAAGGGAATGAAGATTCATGTGACTATGACACTGAATGACTGCTTTGAGGGTCGACCGTGTTGTCTCGGTGGCTTCAAATGATAGTGTTGTCTTGGAAGGGAATGAAGATTCATGTGACTATGACACTGAATGACTGCTTTGAGGGTCGACCGTGTTGTCTCGGTGGCTTCAAATGATAGTGTTGTCTTGGAAGGGAATGAAGATTCATGTGACTATGACACTGAATGACTGCTTTGAGGGTCGACCGTGTTGTCTCGGTGGCTTCAAATGACACTGAATGACTGCTTTGAGGGTCGACCGTGTGGATCGTCGGTTTGGAACTTCGATCATCGATGCCCTAGAGGATTGTGTGGACAATCATCATAAAGAAGCAGTTGATGCCAGAATGTAGATGGTGGATCGATGCAGGAATCCTAGAGGAATCTAAAGAAATGCGAGGGGCGATCGATGCAGGAACCAAAGGGGAAGCGTGGGGGTGATTGGTGTAAGTTCCCTAAATTGGTCTCGACCGACTACTCCCAGAAAGCTCTAGATGGGTTTCCCCAAAAAACAGCTCGGTCAAATCATAGATTTTTTGTCATGACATCGACCGGCTCGCCGTTACGATTTCTGCGGGCCCATTCTCGCGCAATTCCGAGTTTGTTAGGTACCCCAAACGGACACTAGAACATTCTTAACTGCAACGTGCGCCTCCTCGCAAGCCGCGCCACATTATGCACACCCGACGCTCAAACACCTCGCACACGGGAGCCCCTCCCCCCTCCCCGACGCGCTCCCATAGGAGGGAGCAGGCCCCCGTGTAACATCCCGACTTTTATTGGGCCACTAGGACTCTAGGTGACCCAATAGAAGTGATTCGATCATCTATAGGGTACTCTAGAAGCTAAGGCTGCGTTTGGCGCGGCTTATCGCGGGCTTATTTGCTACGGTGAGGTTGGACAAAAATGTCATTGTCATACCAAAATCTTATGCCCCAAACTAGTTTATTTTTTTGGTAGCGGTAGTAACATTTGTCATACCAAACATGCATTCAATGTCAATGACATTTTTGTCCAACCTCACCGCAGCAAATAAGTCACCGATAAGCCGCGTCAAACGCAGCCTAAATGGTAACCCGTTTTAGCATATTGAACATACGTGCTCCGAATCGACTTTCGTCCGCCGCATTAGACTCGTATAGTTGATACAAGTGCAACGGAACTCGCTTTGTTCCGATCCGAGGTCGTTTAGAAAAAACGACTATTTTGAGGGTCGTAGCGCGTCACGGTGACGTCATTTTAATATATTGAGCATATAAACTCGGAATTGACATCGGTCAGTTGGATTGGACTCGTGTGACCAATACAAGAGCAAAGGAATTGCGCTCGATTTCAACATCATTGGTCAACTTAGCCAAATTAAGCTTTATGTTACACCGAAAAACATGCACACGTCAATATCACTCTAATACTCCAACATGGGCTCGTCACTCGACTTGGACAAACTTTGATCTTGACCCACAAGGGGGACTCACCCTAGGGTTGAGTTTAGTCAAACCTCTCTAAAATACAATTTTCTTAAAGGAATTTAATTCCAAGGGTACCCCATTTGAGGCGATTCATCTGGACCACCTTTGGGCCCAACCTCAGCCCTATATGGGCCCTGAATTTCCAATAAGAAGGATGACCCTTGTGCCAAGGCAAGAAGCCACCACCTCCACTCCTCCCTCTCCCAAACCAAATTCCTCAAGCCCAAAGCAAACCCACCCAGGCCCTAAGCCCTAGATGTACCACAGCCTGCCTCGCCGGAAACCGCCCACCGGAGCTCCACCACCCTCTACCACCTCCAATGGCAGGTCTTGCCGGGACGTCCAAAGGGCCCCCAACATCGGTGGATCCTCCTCTCCCCTTCTTCCCCATCTTTTGGACGATCTGCATGTGTGCTCCGGCCGCTGGAGCGTCGCCGCGACACCACCAAACTCGGTTGAGCTTTGGAAGGAGGGCGAGTAGAGTGAGGCTCCCCAGCGCCCCATGGCTCACTAGGGAGTGGAAACTCATCGAAGAGGGCTCGGAGGCCCTCTTTGGGAGGCCCCATGGCGGTGGCGCCGCCAGAGGAGGTATCTCTGGCAACGACCGAGATTTAAATCCCTGTAACAGGAATCTCCGGCGACTGCCGACGGTTTCAGGCCGTCGGACCACCGTCGTAGGGTGCGCCGGTCCCCGGCGAGTCGGCCGAGGGTGGTGGCACGGCGAACCGCCGGACGGCGGCAGGGAGGCCCCTTAAGCCCCTCAGCTACGATGAGCTATATATGCTATCTGATCCCATGATCGAGATCAGACGATCATGTTTTTCTTAAAATAGTCAATAATGATTGCTTCCCCACAGTGGATCCGCATATGATCCGCTGTGGGTCCGGTAGAATTGCACGTATGGCTCCATCTCTGCCGCACAAATCTCCTTGAGATCGGTGCTATTTGCAAACCATATAAGGCAGTGATTTTTTTTATTTTTTGGGACTTACTGATAACTCTGATGAAAATGTTTTGAATATAAAAGTTGTGAACAACATTGAGGGCCAACTTCAGAAAAAGTTTGGGATTTTTCTGGCTTTATTAAATATTTTAAATAATTAAAACAGAACGATTTTTCTCTATTTTTGATTTATCAAAGGGTCTTAAACCAATCAGAAAATTTAGAGAATATTCATGAGGACTTTCAGGGCCTTTATACATTCTCTCTTTTGATTTGAGAATTTTGATAATCATCTGCTAATTTTAATGATTTAAACAAGTCAGCTCTGTTTATTATAAAAATTAACCGCACCCCAGTTTTGACTATCCGTAACCCTTTTATATGAAGTATTACGAGTTTTTTTGGAAATACGCCTTCTACAAGCATTTTTAGGAGAAATGTGCAACACGAAAGTTGTAGATATCGTCGAGATCTACAACTTTCGTGTTGAACATTTTTCCTAAAAGTGCATGCACAATGCGTATTTCCAAAAATTCATTATAGTTACGCCCATGTTTCAATTCGGGCGGCAATACATCTTGTGCGTGCATTTTTAGCAAAAGTGTTCAACACAAAAGTTGTAGATCTCGACGATATCTACAACTTTCGTGTTGAACACTTTTCCTAAAAATGCATGTACAAGGCGTATTTCCAAAAAAATACGTAAAACTTTATATAAAAGGGTTGCGGATAGCCAAAACTGGGGTGCGGTTAACAATTGCCTATTAAAACTGCTGGATAATTTATATTGTGGTGGTTAGATGAAGACAGTCCCCCTGGGAAAATATTAGATTTTATAATTTTAGGATTTACATATAGAAGCATTGACCGTTTAAAAAATATCAGAGACCTTTATTTTCAGTGGAAAAATCTGATTAAATTTCTGAAAATAGGTGAGACTTGTTCACAGCCACTTTAAAATTTTGGGAAATTTTTGAAAAGTCTAACCAATTTTTAGGATTTAATTTATGATCTCATTCTTGTTTAAAAATTTGCAGGGAGCCCTAATTGAGGAAATAATTTTGATAAGAAATTATGGAAGACACTACATGCTTGTATAAACTCTCACATAAAATTTGGAAATTTTTGGAGACGTAAAAGTATTTTTTCCATTAAAAGAGGTTTAAGTTTTATAATTTTTTGATAATTTTTAGTAATTATCAAATAGAAGAGCTATAGAAATCGAAAGAGAATATCGGTTGTAAAATATGAGCTCGAATCGCTCTGATGAGATCGATAGGGGTTACAGAAATATATTAAACCTAGGGAAGATTTTTGAAGTCTAGATAATCTGACCGAGTGATTATAATAAAACGCTAAAAAATCAATGAAATCCGATAAGTCACCCTAAAAAAGGTGCAACTAAGGTAATTATCGGACCCAAATAAATCGGCAGACCCTAATGCGGTAAAATACGAAGAACTCGCCGCTGAGTTATGAAGAAGCCTCCTATGAACAGAGTTGCCTCCTTGGATGGAGAAGCTTCCTTGAAACGGAGAAAAGAACTGAACTTGCCTCCTTGATTGGAGAGGAAACTGCAAAATTTAACTATTTCTTTTTCTGTTCTTTTATTCAGTATTTCAGTTACTGCACTTCATTTCAGTACCACTCTTATTTCAGTTCAGTATTTCATTTACTGTTGTTCGTTTCAGTATTTTAATTTATGTACTTTATTTATAACAGTATTTCTTTACCGCACTTTATTTACTTCAATTTACTAACAATTTCATTTCCGCACTTTTGTTTCGGGTCCCGCTCGGATAATCGGTTTTTCTGGTTGAGCATTAGTTAGAGATAACTTGGAGATGATTTGTTCCTCCAAGGCTAGCCCTAAATAATAGGCTCTCTCGATCGCTACGCTCCTTGTCTAAAGTTGAGCGGTACGATCAAGCTATACGGTCGTCTGCCCGAATTATTTCATGTCAAGTAGAGCAAGCCACTGCAGACCCGAAAGGTGCAAGTTGTTTACTTATTGAAATGCATGTAAATTGTTTGCGGTAAAAATTGGCGGGTCGGTCATGCCCGTAGACCGTACGTACCGGTACGGGAAGGTTAACGACTCTAGGCAACATGGAGAAGTGTACCCCGGGAGCTCGCCCGTATTGAATATGCCCCGCTGGGTCCCTCCGCTGGTTGGCCAACTTTAGGTATCGCCGGATGTCGCTCACATCCGAGAGTACGCCAGGTTGTACATTGGGGCCTGGGTAGAGTGGTACGTTCACACCGAGAAGCAGCGGGACCGGCTGCTGTCACCACTCACCGATTTGCCACATCGGTGAAGCCCGCAAGGTTCGCTACCTTGCTGGAAGAGAAACGGTTAAACTATGTCGACATAGGGTATTGTTGCAGGTTGTGAACACCTGCGTGATTGCGCACCAACTATTAGAGCTTTATAAATAATTGTACACACACGCGCGCGCGCGAGTGATAGTGCACGGGGGCCCCCGTGCCCCGCGCGGCAGTGCCCGCCCCGCGGCGGCGTGCTTCGCTCGCCCCCCATCGGCGAGTTTATTTTAATTTTTTTGGTTTAATTGATTTTTAAATAATTTTATTTTTTAAATTATTTCAATTTTTTGCATTTTTTAATAATTTTTTTAAATTATTTATATATATGGTATTTGCATATAATTAGCCAGAAAAGAGAAATAAAGGTCTACTACATGAAAAGATAAAGCATCTTTAATGAGAAATCAGTAAAATAAAAAGTAATGCTAAAATGGCACAAAAAAAGTAACAGGACTAACCTGCTCACCAAACTGTGCTGCGAGGACAAGAGAGAGGCCCCACAATTGACCTTCTTGTGCCCGTTGGAGCGCCTCTTTTCTTCTTCCAGATAACAAAAGATTTTGCACCTCATTTGCAGTAGCCTACAAGAAATAAGCATATGAGTTCAGTATCTAAAAGACAGCCTTCGACAAAACAAAATCTCAAAGAAAAAATTTACCACCGTTATCTTTCCTTCAGAAGGTTGATTTTTCATACAATGCATAAACGAACCAAATCCTCCGAAAGGAGCATCGTTTCTTTTAGTGGATGCAAAAAGCTTTGAAACGGCCAACTCTGGGCCATCATTTCCCTAAAACAACAGAAAGAGAACATAAATTATATCGATATTTTAGATATAATGAAAAATTGTGGAATCTTCGATGGAAATAATGGTAGCAACACCAAAAAAGATTGCACTAAAACAAGAAAAGGGAACAAATTCGTGAGGATGCTCGCACCGAACTTCCGAGGGTTGGTTCCCTTTAAGAACTCTCCAAGACATTACATCAAAAATATTAAAAGAAAATTCATAAGTCAAGCGTGTGTGCATATCAATGCATCCTTCATGAAAATCGGCCTTGTTCCGAGGTCGAGCCTCTTAAGAAAACTGTGCGCGATGACTTTCTCTGAAGCGGTGGAGAGGGTCACGTTGCATTTGATGAAGGTCGATTGCATTTGTCTAGATCTTTAGTAATTTTGGCGGCCGAGATGGTCGGATGATGAGCCTTGTTGACGTCGTTTGACTGATGATAGCACCCGCGATCAATGTGTAGCATATATGTGATAGTAGGTCCATACTCCCTCATGCTTAAGACCGCCGGAGAGACCCAATGATACGAGAGGGTGGATGACGAGAGGGTAGTTGGTGGAGCGATGAATGGTGAATGGGACGTAGGGCTGGGAAGTGATGAAAAGCATCGTTGTAGACAAGATTAGTGTAACTATCGCATATGACCAGTAGATTTGTCAGAAGAACACGACATAGATATCTCGTACGTGTCAGTGGCTGGCGGTGAGGAAGAAAGACTCGTCGAAGGGGATGAAGGCATGGCCCATTCGTGACGGGCACAAATAATAGGGTGAAGGTAGCGAGCTTTGGTTCGAGCCAATCGACGTGGCGTCCATCGACGTGGGCGTCCATCAACGTGGAAGGAGGGTGATCGACTATGGCAAAGAGGAGGTGGCGTTGGATCTCGGCGCAGTTGGTGCGGCAGGTGGAGGCCGGCATGGTAGACCACTTGGTAGCAACACGGACAAAAGAGAAAACTTCAAGACTACACTCCAAGAAAAGGAATACAAATTTACTTCAAAACTCCATGATGCCCTAAGGCTCACTACTGACTCTCTTATACAGAGGGTGGGATAACCCAGATCACTAATAAGTTTAATGTTTATATTTGCTTAAAATTTTCATCTTTGCAGTCTGGAATGTATCAGGGACATAAATCATCTTGATTATGTTTTGTTTTCTTGACTGCCTAATTTTATTCGATGAGGTATGGCATTGTACAGAGGACTGAAGTATATGAATATTCAAAGGTGATCGGAAATTCTCAATTTGTCTTGTTACCTTTTCAACCATACAAACTTGTATATGCTTACATGCTGGCTGAAGTGGGAAAAATACCCGAATCACTAAGGTAAGCGTTATGGTCTTTGTTTTTCTCTTTGTTAATTACTACTTACACAATTTTTCTTAAACAAGGTATTGCCACGCATCTATGAAGATGTTGAAAAATTCTGCCCGTTCTCCAGAGGTTGAGTTGTGGAGGACATTGTTCTCATCTTTAGAGGAGAGATTAAGAACCCACCAGCAGGTTATTATAACAAGAAAATACTCTCTCTTCTCAAAATGTTTACTGATCCCTTTATGATCTCGTGTTCAGGGAGGATATGATACAAACTTGGCCCCAACGAAAATTGTGGGCAAAATTTTCAACTCCATTGACCGTTCCATTCACCGCATGATTGGTTCACCACCTCTTCCACCAATGCCACAGAATAGTGGAGAGAACTATCTATTCCAAAAAGTGTCAAACAGCCAGTCAACAATGGCCATTACATCTTTAATGCCTTCACCATCAATAGAGGCTATGAATGACTTGTCAGTTGATAGCAGCAGGAAGGTCACTCACAATAGAAGCGTCTCTGAGCCAGATTTTGGTAGAAGTGCAAAACAGGTAGCTATCTTGGTTCATTTTCTTATGGAAACTGCTTTGATTAGAGTAGTTCTCAACCTAACAAATAGCGAATCAATCTCTTGTTATTCCGGTTTGCCCTATTCTTTGATCATAAATAAGTTTTGTTATGGTATGCAATAGAAACATACCCATTTATTGATATATCTCAAAGTTTATGGTTAATGGTGAATAGACCCAAAGTTGTGGTGAGGAGGTCTCGCCACATACCCAGAAGATCTTAGAGAGCTTCCCCTCCTAAACCAATGCTCAACTGGGCAACTTGGAGGGCAATACGAGCTAGCCAAAATTAATCAGAGGAGGAGAGAGACCTAAAAGATCGGATCTCCTCCAAGGTGCCCTTAAGAGTCTATTTATAGATTTTTTTAGTCTGGTCTGCAAATAACATTAATCTGTGTTTTAGTTTTACTAATTGCACCCCAAACTGGTTTGCTAACAACCTAACTCAGCTGTTCTGAAGGGCTATTGGCAGTCCACAATGGGTATCTAGGTAATTTCCTCACTAAATCCTTCTGGGCGAGTGGTCCGTGAAGGCACCACTCGTCAGACTTCTCGCGCACTAGACTCCCTAGGTTCCACTGGGCGGGTGGTCTGTAGGGGCACCACTCGCCCGATGCTGGGTTTGCTGGGCGAGTGGGGTTCCGCCCGCACTCGCCTGACCTCCCGCGCATCCGCACTCCTATGCGGGCGAGTGCTTTGCTGATGAGGCCTGCACTCGCCCTGAGGCTTCCCTGCCTCTCCTGACTTGGGCAAGTGATCCCCCCCCGCACTCTCGGTGAATGCTCTTCTTGACCTACCTTGCACGCCCTTTGATCCTTTGGGACCCGGGTGTACAACCCTTATTCTCCGAGGGTGGGGCCCATCAAGGGCCACGTAGGCAGAAGTCAAAATCAATGGTCAAACCGAAGATATCAGACAGCGCACCGGGATCTTATAACCCGGGGTGCGAGTAGGGCCTTCTCGCCCCCAACTAGTGAGAAGGCAGGCGCGCCCGGAGTCAACCAACCAGCCGAGCGAGAAGGTCAAAGGCCTGGACATGCTCGCCTATATGCGACTTTCATCAACTAACTCGCCAGCCTGTGCCGAGGTCCCCGCCTACTCGCTCGCTTAAGCCTTTGCTCAACCATCTCAAAAGGGGCCAGGGATAGTCGTTTGCCTCCCCTCCCCCAGAATTTCTCTATAAATAGACCCCCAGGGGCAGTGGCGGAACTAGGATTTCAGTTGGACCCGGGCACCATACAAAAATAACTAATTTTTTAATTCAAAATTAAATAAATAAGATGCAAATTAATCAAAATAAAAAGTCAAATTACATACCGACTTAACAAACTACTTTTCGGGTACACACATTTTGGTAGCGTGCAATGATTGTCTTATTAGTAATGGTTGTCACACATCATTTTTGAAGCATCATGTGCACTATTATATTTACCAACATGCTTTTCAAGTATTGTTTTGTCTTTCCAATATCTGAATCAACGGCTTACAAAAGTTTGATCACAACTCGCTTGAGGAAAGATGTAACCGTACAAGCAAAATCCAATTTCCTTATGTGGACTATACTCCAACCAACCCTTGTATTCACTAAACCACTCCTTGTTGAACCTTCGAAACTTTTGACTCAAATTAACTAAATGTGGCTGAATCCAATGAAAAATAAAAATGCCAGTGCAGATTAGGGGCTTAGAGTTAGGGCAAATGATACCCGGAAATATACAAATAGTGACAACCAATTAATTAAAATATAAGAAAACAGGAAGTTGGAAAATGACGCAAACGACACATCTGATCCAGGGACCAGGGTAAGGAAGTTGGAAAAAATTGAAAACTTGGGATTAAAGTTAGAAATTAGAAGTTAAAACCTTAGAAGTTAGATCCGGCGAGGAGTTGCCGAGTGCCCATGATTCCACCGCATTCGCAAGAGACGATAAGGACGGGCTCGACAAGACTGCAACTGTCGTCGACTCATCGTCTTAGTGTGGAAAGGTGGAGGTCGGCGGACAGCGTCAGAACTCAGTTGGCGCCTGGCGGGTCGCTCTGGAGTCTGAGGCTCGCTCTCGATACTAGGGCAAGCCAGTGGGGGAAATCAGAAATGACGATATAACTTAAGAGAGCTAAAAAATAAAATCTAAAGGAGACGTGAATCAGATGGCGAGTCCGGCAGATTTGCTGGGCTAAATTTTGAACCCAAACAGTGCTTGGGTGTGCCTAAAATAAGACCTAAATGTATTAAGGTTGGACCCAAATCAATACCCATAATTTTTTTTCCCGAAATTTTGGACCCGGGCACGTGCCCGGGTGTGCCCGTGAACAGTTCCGCCCCTGCCCAGGGGTACCAGGAATGACACTTGTCAAAAACCATAACTTCACCCTCCTTATAGGCGAGAATCCTCCCTAGCCAGTGTCTTCCTAGTACCAAGCTCGACCATTCGTTGGTTGTGGAGGAGAAGACTCTTTTGAGCTTCTGGGTACGTGGTGGGACCTCCCTACCGCAGCACCTGGGGTCTTGTTGTTGTTATTCTTCCAGTTCTTCGTCGTTGCCGGTTAAGCCTTCTCGTTGGACTGCTAGGCAAGTAGCCTCCGGCTGCATTGATCCGAATTTTGGAGTCGGGATCGTAGTCAGAGGAGGAAAGTCTAGTAGAAATGCGAGATGGTGGTTGTTGGCGACCACGAGGAGGTAGTTGGTAACTCGGCCGGAGGAGGCGAGTTTGTGACTTTGGCAGTCTTTGAAGAGTTCGCGCGGCGACTCGAGGGGACCATGCGAGCAGCTCTCCAACATCACATGGAAGGAACGAAGACATCGCCTCATCGTCCGATTCTTGCCGAGGAAGGATTTCCATCCCGGCGAGCAAGGAAGGAACATGAGGGGGGAGCCCGAGCGACCAAGGAGGTCGCAGTTCTACCCGCATGCCTCACAAGGAGCTGGCGGGATTCGATTCCGCGAGGAGGAAGAGCAGGCGAGGTACTGCGGTACTCGCCAATTTAGCGAGTATGGAGGAGATACTCGCCAGGCAGAGGATCATCGCCATGTGGGTGGGAGGAGCCCATTCTGTGAAGAGATCATTGCCGCGCCCGTGCCGAAAGGGATCAGAGATCCTGTGATGAATTACTACTCAGGGTGGGATGACCCTATCCGACACATCCAGTGGTTCGAGGATGTAGCCTCCATCCGGACCATGTCGGATGCCTTTAAGTGTAGGCTCTTTGCTATCACCTTCCGAGGGAAGGCCAGGGACTGGTTCCACCAGTTGCCAGCAGGTTCGATCTACTGCTTCGAGGACTTGTGCCGGGGCTAACGATGCGGTTCGCCACGACCAAGAAGATGAAGAAGGAGGCTACGACCCTCTTCCATCTGGTGCAGAGAGCGAAGGAGACGTTGATGCATTATATCGATCGTTTCCAGGAGGAGGTGTTGGACATCCAGGAGGTGGATGGTCCCACCTTGCAGCTGGCCCTAACGTTCGGCCTTCGCGAAGGTCTCTTCAAGTTGGAGCTCGGTAGGAATCCTCCCTATTCCTACGACAACCTCATCGAGAGGGCCAACAAGTTTGTGCAGGGTGAGACTTCCAACCGCGGCTTCCTAGCCAGGCTCACCCGGGTGACCAGGGAAGATGAAGAGGAGAAGACCCCCGAGAGGAGGAAGAAGGAAGAGCCTAGGAGGGCAGAGAAGTGGAAGCCGAAAGAAAGGAGAAGGGAGGAAAGGAAGAGGGAGAAGCCTAAGATGGAGGGGCCAAGGAGAAACGATGAGAAGAGGCTACCAAGTCCCCGTCAACCGGCCACCTTGGAGGCCGGCAAGAGGACCCCAACATCGGGATCGGGAGAGGAGATCCCCGGAGAGAAGGCGCTTCGATCGGCCAGAGCGGCGTCAGGAAAGGAGAAGGGAGGAAGCAATGGCAGTTGCCCGGCACAGCAACCAGCAAGGTCGGAAGAATCAGCAGAGGAGGCCGCAGGTGGAGGAGATCCCCCTCTACTATGATCTGCATCAGGAAGAGGGGCATGGGACGATGGCTTGCCCGGATTTTTGGGAAGCCAGGAGGAGGTTAGCAGCCGAAGAAGCAGGAGGGGAGTAGCGGAGGATAGAAGCCCATGTCGAGCCGCCGGTAGTACAAGCCGTCGGTCGAAGGAGGAACGAAGATCGAGTCGATCACAGAGGTCGAGGAGACCTCGCCCAGGGAGGCAGAGGAGTAGGGTGATCCACGGGGGAGCAGGGCTGGGGGCCTCCCGCAAGGGAAGTCTCCATCAAATCTACAGAAGAAGTGTCGCTTCGACCTCGCAAGCATCGCCCCCATTGGAAAAAATCACCTTATCAGAGGAGGACATATTAGGGAATGAGAATCCCTTCCATGATGCCCTCGTGATCCAAGCTGCAGTAGAGGACTTCACCGTTGATCGGATTCTGATCGATAACGGAAGCTCCATAAATGTCGTCATCAAGGAGACGTTCGACGGTCTGGGCGTCGGAGCGGAAAGAGTTCGGGCGCCGGATGGTCCCCTCTTTGGCTTCTCGGGAAAGAAGAATGAGGTGGAAGAAGGAATAGATCTCCTTGTAACACTCGGTGGCACCTCCCTCAATTGCCGCTTCGTCATCGTCAACGCCCCGAGTTGCTACAAGGTCATCTTCGGAAGGCCGCTTCTCAACAACTTCAAGACCGTTCCATCTTCCTACCATCAGTGCCTCAAGTACTGTCAGGGGGATGTTCAGGTGAGGATTAGGAGCGATCCAAGAGCCGCCCGCGAGTTCTACCTCAGCGCGGTCAGTACTATCAGCTGGATGGCTGACGCAGAGGAGTTTGAAAGATTGATGGGAGGCACGGCCAGGCTGGAAGCGTCTGAAGAGGTTGAAGAAATCGAGGTACTCTCCAGGGCAGGAGTACCTGGGTTGCTGAAGATCGAAGGATCGCTGAAGGTCAGCGAGAAGATGGAGATGACGACGTGTCTGCAAGAGAACGTCGACATCTTCGCCTGGAGTGCTGCTGAGATGTCAGGGATTGACGCGGAGGTTGCCTGTCATCGCGTCAATCTCGACCCCGCGGTCAAACCCGTCCGCCAGAAGAAGAGGTCCAGTGCCACCGTGTTTGCTGGACCCATCCGCGAGGAGGTGAAGAAGCTGCTGGATGCAGGCTTTGTGTCGGAGATCCAGTACCCAGGCTGGGTCTCGAATGTTGTAATGGTAAAGAAAGATGGGGGCAGCTGGAGGATGTGTGTTGACTTTTCGTTATTGAATAAAAGCTACCCGAAGGATTGTTATCCCTTGTCTCGAATCGACACACTGGTTGATTCAGCCGTCGGTTTTTCTATAATGAGCTTCCTTGATGTGTTTTCAGGATACCATCATATTCGGATGTATCCCCCCGACTGTCGCGACGTTTTATTCATCACTGGTGATGGTTGCTACAACTACAAGATGATTCCCTTCGGGCTAAAGAACGCAGGGGCGACCTACCAGCGGATGATGAACCATGTCTTCGGAGAGCAGAAGGGGAGGAATCTGGAGGTGTATGTGGACGACCTCTTGGTCAAAAGCAAGAGCGTCCGGGAACATATAGTTGATCTAGTGGAGACCTTCGCGACGCTAAGGAAGTTCAAGATGAGGCTCAACCCAGCAAAGTGTGTGTTCGGAGCCGGAAGGGGGAAGTTTTGGGGGCATCTCATCACCCCGGAAGGGGTAGAGCCGAAACCTGACAAGGTTAAGTCAATTCTGGAGATGACCTCGCCAAAGACGTTGAAAGAAGTTCAAAGGTTGACGGGAAGGTTGGCGGGTCTTAGCCGCTTTCTGTCAAAGGCAGGGGAGAAGTGCTCTCCATTCTTCAAGACGCTTCAGAAGAGCGAGGACTTCACATGGTCCGATGAATGCGAGAAGGCATTCGGTAGGCTGAGGAGCAGTTGATTCAGACACCTCTCCTCCAGAGCCCGAAAGAAGGCGATGACCTACTCATCTACCTGGGAGTAGCCCTGCACAAAAGGCCCGATCGGGCCGGCCCTGACCGGGCCTGATCGGGCCCGGGCTTTCGTAAACCGGGCCGAGCCCGGGCCCACTGAAAATCGGGCTCGGGCCGGGCTCGGGCAGTTGCCCAGGTAGAGGGCCTCATCCGGCCCTCAGGGCCGGGCCGGGCCGGGCCGGTTTTTTGGGAAAAAAATCATTTTTTTTTAAAAATAAATTATTATAATTTATCCATTTTAAGAAATTAAAAATTTAAAATCTACATTACAAAATAATGACATATTACAAAATGAAAAATTAATAATTTACAAAATTCAAAATTTACAAAATTACAAATTACAAAATTACAAATTAAAAAATTGAAATATATTATTAATTTTAAATAAACTAAATTACAAAATTTATTAACTTATTACATATGAGGCGTTCATCCAATCGCCGTGACTTGTAAAGCGGTTATCCAACTCAGATATTCATCGCGTTCATCTCGTCTTCTAGCTCCTCCGAGCTCGCCTCCAACGCTGAAACGTGCTGCTTTCTCCTCGTAGCATCCAAATAGTCCTTATAGCAGATGCATAGTTCCAGTGATTCTTCATTTAGCCGACTCCTTCGCTCGTTCAAAACCCTGCCACTAAGAGAAAAAGCGGACTCCGAAGCTACCGTGCTAGCTTGGATTGTTAGTAAATCTCGGGCCATATAGGCCAAAATAGGATATGTATTAACTTTACCTTTCCACCATTTTAAGAGATCGAAGTTTTCGATCTCCTCGGTACTCATAAAATCGCGGAATTGTGTTTTGGTATACAATCCTAATTCGTTTAAGCTACTAGTTGTGCGTGCTTTTTTCCTAGAGGCTAATTCTAACATTTTATTTTTAAAAGAATCTTTTGTTCTTGGTTGCGATACTTCTTCTCGGGGTCGCGAGCCATATAAGTTATCGTAATAATTATAAAATTCGGTAAATACAGAATGAAATTTTAAAGTACTAACGTCGTCACTATCATCGAAACTTAGATTTATGTTTAAGTTATTATTAATTTCATCTATCAAATTTTCTACGCCGTCTACGCCAAATAACGGATTTAAAGCGGCGGCGCATGAAAACGCGGGAGGCAATTCTCTATAATATTTTAAATATTTTTCTTCCATTATTTCAATTAAAGGAAGCCACCCTTCATGTTGCTTATAATAATTAAATTTTTGTGCGATATTTACAAAATTTTCAATTACTAGTGAGCTAGTCGGATAATAAACGCCAGATAAAGAAACAGTCGCCCTATGGAAACATTTTAGTAAATCTACATAATGTAATAGTACGTCCCAATCGTTATCAGTTAAATCATGATTATTAATTAAGGTGTAATATTCCATAAGAAGTGTTTTTTGTTGAAACGCTCTTTTCAACATTTTATATGTTGAATTCCATCTCACGGGCATATCAAATAGAGGTTTCAAATATTTATGTCCTTGTGCTGTTACAAATTTTCTAAAATCTTGACTTCGTTGTTTTGTACAATAAATAAATTTAAGCATTGTCCGAATTTTTGAAATATACGGTTCCATAGCTGTTAGACTATCTTGCACTACTAAATTTAAAACGTGACAGGCACATCGAGTGTGAAAAAACGCACCGTTTAACATTGGTTTTAAATCGCGTTTTAACCACTCTATTGCGAGGTTATTATTACTAGCGTTATCAAAAGATATACTCATTCTTTTATCTTTTAATTTAAATTCGCGCACGCATTTAATAATAACCTGATATATAGCTTTACCTGTGTGCGGAAATTCAAAACCTTCAAAACATATAACGCGCTTATTTAGCTCCCAAGAAACGGGATCGATCCAATGACACGTGATACATATATACGATAATCCTACTTTTATGGAGCTACTCCAGACGTCGCTCGTTAAACTCACACGTCCCTCAAAAGTTTCAAAATAATTTATTAAAGATTGTTTTGCCTCAAAATATAATTTTAGTGCGTCGCGTCTAATAGTGGATCTACTTACTTGTTGATATTTTGGCTGAAGTCCTTCGTGTATGTACTCCGTCGCCTCATCGTTGTCATAGTGGCTAAACGGCAACCCACGTCTGATGACGTCTTTCACCTGCAATTCACGTTGTCGAAGTTGATCGTACGTCCATATATGCCCCGATGCGGATAGTTGTGCCTGACTGGACTCCGGAGCTTGTTTCGCAATACAAGACTTTATGTGTCTTGCTAGCGTCGAGTTGCCGGTAAGGGTTAGCAATTTTGAACATAATTTGCATCGCGCCTTGAATTCGTCGCCGATTTTGACTTTGTCAAAATGATCCCAAACTGGCGCTTTCCGGTTATGCTCCACCACTTCGGCCGTACTTTGAGTCGACGACGCCGGCGTTGATGAGGAGGATGCCATAAATATTAGAGGGCGAGAGAGTAGGAGAGTGAGAGAGAG
Source organism: Dactylorhiza incarnata (assembly GCA_033032865.1). Taxonomy (NCBI): domain Eukaryota; kingdom Viridiplantae; phylum Streptophyta; class Magnoliopsida; order Asparagales; family Orchidaceae; genus Dactylorhiza; species Dactylorhiza incarnata. Next base: position 3,480,787 of record JAWHQI010000271.1, read on the forward strand.
TGAGAGAGAATGAGAGAAAGAGAGAGATGATGAGAGAGAATGAGAGAGAGTGAGATGGTGAGAGAGAAAGAGAATGAGAGAAGTAGAAGTAGATAGCGGCAGAATTTTTTTTTTAAGTTATATTTATAACTTTTTTTTTTTTATAATAATTTTAAAAAAAAAATATTTTTTTTAAAAAAAAAATATTAAAAAAATAATAAAAAAGGACAGCCTAGGGGCTAGGATGGACAGCCTAGCCCCTAGGCTGTCACGCTGCCAGCTGACATTCATGTCAGCTGGCAGCAGCTCTTATTAAGAGCCTTTAACGGCTCTTAATAAGAGCCGTTAAAGGCTCTTAATAAGAGCCTTTAACGGCTCTTAAAAAGAGCCGTTAACGGCTCTTTTTAAGAGCCGTTAAGGGCTCTTAACGGGCCGGCCAGCCGGCCCATTCCTGGGCCGGGCTGCGCCTGGGCCTGGGCCGGGCTGCGCCTGGGCCCGGGCTCAGGCCGACCCGAAATTAGGGCTTTGCCCGGCCCGGCCCGGCCCGGGCAACGGGCCGGGCAGAAGCTCCAGGGTGGAGCCCTGCCACGGCCCCAAGCCCAGGCTCGGCCCAGGCCGGGCTTCTCCCGGGCCGGGCCTCAAAGGGCTTTTCCCGGGCCGGGCTCGGGCCGACCCATTGGGCCCGGGCCTTTTGTGCAGGGCTACCTGGGAGTGGGGGTAGAAGCAGTGAGTTCAGTGTTGGTCTGAGAAGAAGGAAAGAAGCATCTCCCCATCTATTATGTTAGCTAGGTGCTCAAGAAGGCGGAGTTGAAGTATCCAATCCTAGAGAAGCTTGCCTTCGCCTTGGTGGTGTCCGCGCGGAAGCTCCGACATTATTTTCAAGCTCACTTCGTCTGGGTCGTGACTGATCATCCCCTCCGAAGTATCTTAAAAGGGGTGGAGCATTCAGGAAGGCTAGCGAAATGGTCGGTAGAACTCAGCGAGTTCGACATTTCCTTCTCGCCCTGGGTGGCGATCAAAGCCCAGGCGGTATCATATTTCTTAGCTGACTTCTCGGTGGAAGCAGAGCCGGGAGAGGAGGCTTCTACTCCCGTTCCTTGGAAGATGATCGTGGACGGGCTTCGAGCAAGAGCTCTGTGGGAGTAGGCATCGTTCTTGTCAGCCCACAGGGAACTAGGATCAAGCAAGCAGTCAAGATCATCTTCCCCATCACGAACAACCAAGCAGAGTACGAGGTCATAGTAGCAGGCTTGTGTCTCGCAAAGGAGCTGTGCATCCAAGATATCAGGGCTTTCACCAATTCAATGGTGGTTGCGTCACAGATTCGGGGAGAGTTCGAAGTGCGCGACACCATTCTGTAGAGGTATCTTGTCAAGGTAAAAGGATTGATTGGAGGCTTTCAATCCTTCTCCGTCGAGCATGTACCGAGAGAGGAAAACTCGACAGAGGATCGCCTAGCCAAGTACGGGCCAAGGGCTGGAGGGACTTTCACTGAGTTATTCCGACCGTCTATTGAAGAAGGGGAGATGATGGAGATTGAGCTCGTCCTTCCTGGGTGGATCTGTTTGTGGCATTTCTGAATACCGGACAGCTCCCCGAGGATGATGGGGATCAAAGGAAATTTCGATACAAGGCGGCGTACTACTTATTGCAGGACGGGGAGCTATACCGCAAGACCATCGCAGACCCCTTGGCCAGATGCGTCTCTGAAGATGAAGTACCTCGAGTGTTGGAAGAGATCCACTCGGGAGAGTGCAGAAGTCATTCTGGGACTCGCACTTTGGAGTAGAGAATCCTCAGGCAAGGCTACTTCTGTCCTACTATCCATAAGGATGCAGAGATCTTCTCACAAAAGTGCCAGAAGTGTCAGCTATTTGCCCCCCTTCAGTTACAACCATCCCAGCAACTTCGCTCGATCACCGCCCCGTGGCCGTTCGCTATCTGGGAAATGGATTTAATAGGTCTCTTTCCTTCAGCTAGTGGCCAGAGGAAGTTCGTTCTCGTCATGATCGACTATTTCTCCAAGTGGATCGAGGCCAAAGCTCTGGCCAAAACCACCTCTTAGGTCGTGAAGAACTTCATCTGGGGGGAGATCGTCTGCAGATTCGGGATCCCTCGCGCCATCGTCACCAACAACGGTCCCCAATTCACCAGCTTGGAGCTGGAAGATTTTTGCAGGCAACTCGGAACTAATCTCCGATTCGCGTCACTACATCACCCAAAGAGCAATGGACAAGTGGAGGCCACCAACAAGCTATTCATCAACCTGCTGAAAAAGAAAGTCGAGAACCTAAGAGGTAATTAGGCGGAGCAGCCCCCTTCGGTGCTGCGGGCTTTGAGAACCACTCCTAGCTCATCCACAGGGGAAACCACGTTCAAACTCTCTCACGGGTCAGAAGCTCTCATTCCAGTAGAGTTCGAGGTCAGAAGTCCAAGGGTGATCGTAGCTGAAGACGGAGACGAAGAATGGCGGCTGGAGAATAAGGAAGCTCAGAATACATCGAGGAACTTCGAGACTTGGCCTCAGCTCGGCAAGAGGAGATCAAGCGCCAAATGGCGAGACACTTTGACAAACATGTCTGCCTCAAACACTTCCAAGCAGGTGATCTAGTCCTGAAGAAAGTGGACGCGACAGAAAGATCAGCGGCCGTTGGGAAGCTCAATCCAAATTGAGAGGGGCCCTTCATCGTCCACGAACCACTAGCTACCAGAGGATATCGCCTACAGAATTGTGAAGGGGAGCTGCTTAGCAATACCTGGAGTGGCGACGACCTGAAAATGTTCTGCCCCTAGCAGGTGTATGTACATCCCTCTTTTTTAATACAACTTAGATCATATAGAATCTCCCCCCCCCCCCTCCCTGAAACACGGGATGGTGCGAGTCTTTTTTAGCAAGACATTTCAAGAATAATGAAGACAGGTAAAATCGATCTCCATGGCAGGTTGAGAAATAGGCCTCCGACTCAATCCTCATAAAAATCAGAATGGATGATGAGATAGTGCCTCGGTAGTGAGTTCTCCTAAGACCAAGTCTCTGCACTGACGACCGAGATCAGCTCCCCCCTTGCACGTTGGCCGCAGATACCCTCCGACAGCATTTCTCATCCGACTGGAAAGATTATCAGGAAAAAGTCTGGACGTCGACCTCCCAATTCGACGAAGAGACGATCGATTTAACTGACCGAGGGACCCTTGCATAAAGGTGTCATTTGACCTCTTACGACAAAGCCTAATGTTTCTGTTGCTTCATTCAATCTTATGAGTTGGTACGACTAATCCCCTCTGATTGTTGAGTAACAGTACGAAGACCCGACAGGATCCAAGAACAAGGGAAGTAGGATGGAGACAATCGGGATTGTGCGTCCCCGTGGACCCCCCGACCGTCCTTCCCTACCTAGCAACTCTCTCGGCATCCGGCAGCAGAGTATGATGGAGACTATCAGGATTGTGTGTCCCCTTGGACCCCCCGACCGTCCTTCCCTACCTAGCAGTTCTCTCAACATCCAGCGGGCGAGTAGGACGACAACTCTCAGGATTATTCGCGAGTAATCATATAGGCGAGCACCTTCTATACGAGCATATAGTCACAAGGATCTAAGAAGCGAGTAAGGTAAGATAGTCGGACGATGTCGATCTCTTCCCAAGTCGTATAGATCAGAAAAGCAAGCAAGCATAAACGAGCGAGCCTATGAGCCTAGCGATATCGTCACAGCAGCACAAGACAAACGGAAGTTATCATCTATCAAAAATAAATATCATCATCACAAAATGCTATCTACTGATGCGCAAATCTCGCACACCGCTATAGGCGGTAGCTAGACTGCGGCACGAAACGGCAGTGAACCGGTCGTTGTCAAGTAATAATATGAGGAAGTAAATCCCCAAGTATCGAATCTCTCAAGGAACACAGTAAGGTGGAGTTAACGTTCGAGGAAGGACTTGAGATCGAAGTCCTTTGGTCGGACGGAATGCGGAGGGGGGTTGATTTGGTTGTGGAAAATAAAATAAAAGAGCTACAATTACTCCTATGCAATGCCGGCATGCCGCTATGCAATGCTTCGCTTGGCGGGATGGAGACTAGGCAGGCCTTGAGCGCGCTGCTTCACAAGGGCGGATGAACGAGTAGGCAGGCGGAATCAAACTGTGCAGGCCTTGAGCGCGCTGCTTCGTAGGGCGAGTGGATTACACGGGCCGCTATGCCACGCTTCGCTAGGCGAATGGACGAGTAGGCAAACGGAGTGAGGGTCGTAAGCACCTCTTCGACAAGCACGCCACTAGCAATTGCTAGTGCGGCGACGAACGTGACGTCTGGATGAAGGATGGAATGGGGCGCACCTCAAGCAACTCAAACAACAAGCATTTCACGTAGACATGAAATATATAAAAATACAAACTAGTTTAAGTGCTCTACTTCATCATAATAAAAAGATCTACACATATACACTTCAATAAGAGAAGAACAAGGTAAGAAATCGACCGAATCCGAAGGCTTGTTGGAAATTCACGGTTGGAATCGCTGGGTTGTCAATCCGCGTCCAAGCTTGGTCAGCAACTGCGTCCGGGGTAGAGAGAGCTGTCACGACTCTCCAATGGACCCGTCTTCTTCGTCTCACGATCCGGCGGAGGTTGCAAACTTCCTCTTGCTTGAAGGAAATGGTGGCTAGATCTCCCTTGAAGATCTAGGATGAAAGAGGAGGCCAAAGGGACGAAACCCTGGTGGAGATGGCGAAATCGGCGCTGCTGTACGGCGCGTACGGAACTCCTCGATTTAGGTTGAAGCTGCAGCTTTTATAGGAAAACGTCAGAAATTTGGTCACGCACGGTCGAACGCACGACCGTGCGTGAACCGTGCGATACTTAAGCGCAGCAGGCGTGCAGGAGAAGAAGGAATGCGCCCGTGCATTTTACTCACGCACGGGCGAACCCGCCCGTGCGTCAGAATACACGAGTAAACTCTGAGGCTCCATTTTGCTGGGCATCATGAACACACGACCGCAACTGACCGTGCGCCAAGAAAACGCACGACCGTGCAATTCATACAGAAATGAATTCTAGTAAATGGGGAACAGCCCACATTTTACAGCTCAAGCACAAACTGGGGAAATACTTCCAGCAGCACAGAAATACAGAAAATACGATGGGGAGCACGAAGTGCTTACCCCCAACAACAAAGTGCGCAATTGCACACAAAAACAGGCATAGACATGTACTTCAAATAAAACATGAATGGAAGAAATATTGATGAGACTGAAGTACAAATGCAGGAAAACTAGCCTAAATGAGTCCAAAAATATGTATATAATAGGGACTCATCATCTACCAAAAAGCTATGATCGCAGCCCCGTGAGAAACATCAAAAATATTCAAATGCAAATGTTTATCTTGATGAAGGATCATAGTCAGAAGAATTCGATTCATCGCCTTCCTCGCCATCCTGCCCTTCATCCTCACTCGCGTCCAAAATATCGGAGAGAAGCCCTTCCGTCGTCAGCTTCTCGGCTCCCGGAACCAGCAGGCCCGCAACCTGAAGCTTCGCAAAAACCAAGTCGCCAGCAGCGAGGGATATCTCCCGCCGAAGCGACGACAGTTCCTGCGAAGATAGGAACGACCCTTCTACTACCCGGCGAGAAGTTCCAGCTTCCGAGGAGGTATGAGCGGCCATCTTCAACTCTATCTCGGCGTTACGAACTTGCGTCGCCTCTAGCAAGGCCTGGCTGGCCCGTAAGTCGCTCTACAGCTTGGAGATCGTTTCCGCCGCAACCAGCTGCTCTTCCTACTAAGGCGAGAAGAAGAAGGTTACAAAGGATAGAAGAAAAAGATAGTATCTCAATCAGAGCCCATGCAAACGACCAATATCACCTCAAAGCTTCTACTCGACTCTGCCTTGTCCTCGGTTGCTTTGGCCCATTTCAAGGCCTCCGCCTCGCGCTTCTCCGAGTCCATGGTAAGCTTCCGATAAAGCGCGATCTCCTCCTCGGCACCGAGAAGGTTCCGAGCGGTCTGATGAGCAAGCTCCGAGGCCCGCAACATCGCTCGCAACCCTTGATCGACAAGGAAGCGAGGAGATACATCTTGTAGTACCTTCGCATCATTGCGCCCGTAGAGCCCGAACAGGACGCGGAAAGCATCATCGTTAGGAACCTCGTCCTCGCTCCACGAAGGCAGGCGAGTGCTCAGGCGAACCTCGATGCGCTCCCTGCTCCAGGAGATGAGCGGCTCGCCATCCAAATCCATGTTCCGCGAGCCCTATCCAAAGTTTGGGTGGTTCTTTGGGACGCTGTCTTCCTCCTCGCGTGCCCGCTCCGCCACTACCCGCCGAGTAACTTCCTTTCTTTTCTTTTTCTTTGTCTCGGAAGGTTCGTTTGCGTCCGGCCATCCCGCCGCGCAAAGGATCTTGGCTGGCTCGCCGAGCTCAGGAGGGATTCCCAAAAGAGGGGAATCCTCCTCTTCCTCCCCCTGACGCACCGTCACCGAAGTCGCCGAAGGAGATGGAGGAGGTGGGGTCTGGCCCCCTACAGGCAGAGGCACCGAAGGTAGGTGGCGGCAGCCTAGAAGAGAAATGTTAGACGATAAATAAAGGTCGGTTCAAATCAAGTTACGACAAAACAACGTTACCCTCGCCAGGCTCCACATATGCGAGTTGGTCGATGTTTCTGCGCAAGAAGATGATGTCGAATTTTTTGTCCTTCATCGCCAAGAAGAGATCCTCGCGACCACCGCGAAGCGAGGGGGTGGCAAACGCTCCCGCCGTTCTCTGCTGAGGGCGAACAGGAATTTGAGAGAAGTCGCCAGACACAAAGACGAACTTCTCGTTCCGCCGATGAACCTTATTAGAGTTTCCGGACACCTTGCAGTGATGACTGCCGAAGTAGATCACCCCTACTTGGTCGCGCCCATGTAGAACACCTTCCTAAAAACGTCAAGATCAAAGGAGATCTTCTCGGTCCACAGAAAACATAGGTAGCCGATGATGATGGCTACACCATTCATGTTGATCTGCGCGGGAACCCATCCATAATACCTTAGAATCTGACAGAACTCGGGCCAGAGATGAAGGCACAACCCAACCTCGAAGTGAGAGAGGGGAAAAGCGAGCTTCCCATCCGAGAAGGTGTTGATTCTCTCTCCGGGGGCCGACAGACAAGCACAGAATCCCCGAGCAAGATAGCGTTGAACGAATCTCTCCAAATCGTCCGGGCGAGTAACAGATTTCTTGAACTTCTTAGCGATGAAGTTCTCGGCATAACTCAGGCGGCGAGCTTCGACATCTACGGAAGGCATCATTGAGAAGGGAAGAAACGTACCGAGGTAATTGTATACTCGAAAGATTTCGGGAAAGCGCATCGACTTCGGGCCCCTCCCCCCTATTTATAGAAATCCCAGGGGGGTCGCGATTTAACTGTGTGTGAGATGCCTACCTACTCGCCCAATACAAAGTCGCATACCACCAATATGAGCGACAATCCCAGGAACCTTCTCACGTCAAAGCGTGACAAGCAACAATTAACATAGAAAGACCCTGCAGAAGATGGAAGAAACACAAACGCAAGCAACCAGCAAAGTATGAAATTACAACAAACAGTTCTAAGCTATTACAAATAAAGTCCGAATAAATGTCCATAAATTGCAAGAAGGGGATAAAAAATGCTAATTCACAGCAGGATCGCTGCGCTTGTCCGAGGTCGCGCCATGTCGCCCGGTAAAGCCCAACTGACGAGTGAAACTCATCTGCTCCTTAGACCTCGTCATGAGTTCCTCGCTGAGATGAATATGCTCTTCCATGCGAGTAAGGGTCCCGAGAGACCCCATACTAGCACGCATGCCGCGGAGATCCGACTTCAGCAACTCGTAATGATGCTCCACGTCCGTCATCCGCCGCTCCAGCTCATTGATAAGATATTGCTTTCCTTCCGCCATCTCCAACCGATGCTCAAATCTCTCGATATTCGCAACGCGCCCCTCAATCATAGACATTCGCCGATGAACCTTGTATGCCAGCAATTTGTCGACCTTCATCTCAAGGTCTAGATAGGCCGAGGCCATCTTCATTCTATATTCGCGAGTAGGAAGGCCCAGCGCCTCTATAAAGGCCGATCCCGGAGACACCGCACGAGCTGAAAAAATAGCGAATTAGTAAAAGAGCCGCTAAAAGTCAGTTTGACGTGTCATTTATACCTGCTCGCGCTGGCGTCGCCCTCGATTGATTGCGAGGAGAAGGGTGTTAGACATGTGTGTCACATCCCTTTGTTTGATAATAACAAATCACATATTGTATTTGATATTGCTTGTAGTGTGTTTATAGTGCGCAGAAACTATAGGTGCAATACTCCACTGGTAGAAAGCAGCTTGGAACAATCTTTTAGGAGCAACGCTACCGCCAGCGCTATCGCTAACGCCAGCGCTATTGCTACCGCCAGGCGCTATCTCGAGTTCGTGCACAGCGACGGTTTCGCAAACGCTACCGCTACCGCCAGTGCTACCGCTACCGCCAGCGCTATCACTACCGCCAGGCGCTATCTCCAGTTCGTGCACAGCGCCACGCCGCCGACGGTTTCGCAACCGCTCCACACGAACGCTACCGCGGGCGCTAGCTCCAAGTTCTATAAAATGCTGGGCTCTCTATCGTTTTGGACACATCTTCCAGAGAGGTTGCTTGTGCCACAATTCCAGTGATGTTATGCTGCCGAAGATGGATCTCCCACAAAAAGCTTAAGGAGAATTCTGGAGGAGGACTACGTCACGCTACATCCGAAGGACGATCGCTTCTACCTCGCTTATGCTACAACGATCCTTCATCCTCGACTCCAGATATCTCATATAGGGAGTTTTATTATTGTTTTTCATTATTTCCATTCCATATTTTTGTAACCGTTTAGAGAATTCGCCTTGTGTTGGCGACTAGGTCTGGTAGGACTTAGGGGGAAATTCGTCTTGTGTTGGCGACTAGGTCTATGTGATTAGATCTAGGGGGTGCTCGAGGCCATATCCGGGGAAAGATTGGCTAGAGCGGCTTGAGGCCTTATCCGGGGAAGGATAGGCTAAAGTCAACCGGTTTGTGGGGATACAAGTCGGTATAGAAAAGGAAAAGAAATTCATTTTTGTACGCCTCCAATTTCTAGCGATATTGAAATCAAATTTTGTAACCACCCTTTTTATATAATGCAATCATGATTATATTTGTGTTTATTTGATTTCTCACTTTTGGCTTTATCTCTAAAATATTGGTTACAAAGCTTTCAATTCAAATCATTTTGTCTAAATTGTTTATCTTAATCTATTTCATCATATAACAATTTAGCACTTGTTTCTAAAACCTAAACTTGCAATTTATGATATTTTCTTCCTTTAGCTAAATTGTTATTTTGTGTTCTAATATTACTTTAAACAATTTAGTAATTTCCATAAAATTATAAAAAGATTTTTATTCCCTTATTCACCCCCCCCCCCCCCTCTAAGGGCATCGTAAGATCCAACAAGTGGTATCAGAGCACAGGTTATTCCAAACAGTTTAAAAACCAGGAATAATGGCGTCTCATGATCTCGCTTCTATTAATGGGGAAAACTTTCTTATAAATGAAAAATCTTTAGCACCACCTTTATTTGAAGGGAAAAATTATAATGGGTGGAAATTTCTTATGGAAAAATTTCTTAAGTCTTTGGATATGGAAGTATGGAATATTACTATTAAAATACCCCAAAGTACTTTAAATAAAAATGAAATGTTTTTAAATGCCAAATCAATGAATAGTCTATATTGTGCATTGCATCAAAATATTTTCAAACTAATTTATACACTTCCTACTGCTTATGAAGTTTGGAAATTTCTTGAGAATACTTATAGTCTTTCTTCTACAGATGATGAACAAGAGGAATTCCTTATGGATCCAAGAGAAGAAATCGATGAGGACTCATGCTTGGAGGAAGAAAAATACAACGTCACAATGTTGGACTCATTTGTTGGCAACACATCAAGTAAAAGAGAAGACGGAAACTATAGCAAGGTAAGAAAATCTAAATCTTCTCTTTTTGTAACAAATTCTATTTCTACTTCTCGTATGCTTAAAATTGCTAAACGTAAAATTTTAAAGTTAAAAATTGCTAATTCCAAATTACGTTTAGAAAATAAATCTTTAAAAGCAAACGATAATGTAGAATCAAATATTGATGTGATAAATTCTCTTTCACGCTCTTTAGTTAAAATTCATATTCCTTGTCTTAATTGCAATTTATTAAAAGAAAAATTCAAGGAAATTGAAAAAGGGCTCTTAGTTTCTAAAGAACATAATGAAAAATTGATAGTTGAAAATGATGCTTTAACTTGTAAGTTAATACAATTAAAATCTTTTGTTGAAAAATTTCAAATGTCTTGTAATGAATTTCATCATAAGATTTTGAATAACAAGGATAAATTACCTTACAAAATCATTTCTAAAAAGGATCATTTTCATACATCAACTCAAAAGGAGTTTAGTTTCAAAAAGAATTATGACCCTCACAAAATTCTTAAGAGTCATTATTATAAATCTCAATATATTTTCAATCATGACTCAAATTTAAAAACTCCTTTTCATGAAAATCAAACTATAAAATATTATCCTTCATATTATAAGAGTATGTTTATAAGAAAGAGTGAAAATGAAAATCATCAAAATAATAATCAATCTTTTAAAACATATTGTAACCCACTTTTTCAACAATCACTTCTAAAGAAAGACAATCACTCTTATAAACTTTCAAAGAATCCATATAATAAAATTCATTATGATTATCAACATCAATCTATTTTGAAAAATAATTTGAATAAACATGAATCACAAATGAATTATGTTTCAAACAAATATAATCATATAAAGATGTCACATAATCATAACATGAATTTAAAAGATAAACAACCAAGGTATGAATGGAGACCCTTAAAAAAATGACACATCAACTTTAAATGAAAGGGCCCATTTATCCTTGTCTCCTAAAAGGCCACCACGATGTATTTGGGTACCCAAAGGAACCATCTCACATGGTCCCCTTTGGATACCTAAATCTCTTATTAATTAGTATCCATTCATTTGCAAGAAGTAGAAACAAATAAAAATGTAATATCACTACTCTACTTCATGATATGCTTATTGTCTCTTTTCTTTTGTTTATTTTATATTTTTTTAAACAAACATGCTATGATCACTTTATATATCATGAAATATGACTTTCATATATTAAGCCTAATGTTTATCAAATCAAATTTGAATTAAAATTGAACATTAAGTCATATATATTTTTCAAAGTGATCTATATCTCATCTTTGATTATACTTTATCCCTTTAAATCCTTTACCCTTAATTGTCTTGAATTATCATTAGAAATTGAATTTTGAAATTATTATCAAGACTATTGAAACTATTTTAAAAATTGGATTTAAATGGTTTATTACAGGGCTTAAAACTACAAATTAAAATGCGCTACATTTTTTTGATTCTATATTTATTTGCTGCATATGATAGCCCTTATAATGAAGAACATTATCTAGAAAAATTGAAAACAAAAATTCATCTAAACGCATATTTTATCTTTCAAAAATGCGAGTTTACGATCAAAACTTCAAACATCCATACATTTTGATCCGCTCGCCTGATTTTCGCGTTTAGTATATTTTCGGAAAGAGCACAAAAATCTCCATCCAACGGCAAACTAGGCTTGCTCATTTGAGTTCTTTTTGGTGATGTCATCTTGCCCAATTTCAACTCCGTTTTAAAAGCTATCTTAGTTTGCTTGATTTGGAAATTTCTGTGTTTATGGAGTTTTCATCACATGCTATCCTTAGTATAATTGTTTCATATATTAATTTAGATATTATGTGTGTGATATGTGTCACCAATGTTTGCATGTAATTTAGACCTTAAAATCATCTTGCATCATTAAGATCAAATCAAAAGATTAATCATTTCATTCTAGGTCTAAAGAAAATTAATTTTAAAACTTCTCATATTACATGCAACATTATCTCCATTAATCCTATGTAATAACATTGCTTTCAAACTCATCATTCTAGCATCACTTCTTGGTCTATGATTATATATTTATGCTAGGTATAACATTTACAATGTTATTAAAATATCATGATACCTATGTGATTTGAAATTATATAGAATACTAAAATTTCAACAACCACATAGTTTATGGATTAATCATTAGAATATTTATGAATATTGTTTCATGAATCATATATTATCATGCAAAACCAAAGATCAATAAATTTAATTATTGAAAGCAATCTTATAAAATTCAAAAAACTTTATATATATGATCTTTGTCTTTTATATGATTGGATGATCATCATTTTTTCTAGACTTACAAATCAATCACGTTCTTTCAAAAGAAAACCACTATATCATTATATCATAAGTCTAGAAGGATTAGAATTCTCATACATCATGATGATCTAACATATATTCTATGCAAAAATTCTTTTTAATCATAAATCATAATTCATGTTCTATCAAGACTTGTCTCAAACCGATAATAGGAATTATGAATCTTATGATAAAAATTATGAATAATGTTTTCTTTACATTATTTGATGTATTGATTTGCTTTGCTAGTGATTGCATGTATCTCTCATATTTGTAGACTCTAGAATCAACTTTGTAATGAAAGTATAAATCAAACTAAATCATCACTCCATTCTAGATCTATAATTTGAAATTCTATTTTGGAATACATGCAATATTAATGTTAATCTTATGACATGACATTAAACCCAAAACTCATCACACTAGCATTGTCACTTATTGAATATTAGTAATTGTGCTAGTTATCACATATCGTCATCTCATAAAAGTAGAAAAACTATGCGGCTTTATAACTCATCACATTAAACAAAACCCATAGTTTATAAATCAACCCATAGTTTAAAAGCTTAGGTTGTCCAAAGATTATTCACATTTGACTTCACATCTCACAATAGCGGGGGCGTAGGGTTGTATGCATTGGAGACCTAACCTCTAAGTCATGTTTTGTCCTTAACCGGGGAGGGTTCCAGTGGGGCCTTGCGAGGCACTGGGGGGAAAGAGTGCTAGGTTGAGTGTTCTCTAGTGTGTGCATATGGGACTAACACCCCAACCTACGGCATGCGTGCAACTCCTCATGCCCACCCGTCACTTAGTACGGGGCTAGGGTGTAGACATTTAGTCGGGGTAGTCTTTAATCTTAAGACGTACTTATATTACTCTTTGCATGATCATTTTATTTACTTATCACTTAAATCATGCATATTTTGGGTTGTTTAATAAAAAATGTCTTCTTGTGCCTTCATAGTTTATATCTTCATGTTTAAATAGTTTTGTAAAACACAAGAATTTGAAAAGCCAAAGTTTCATGCAAATTTGATCCACCTAGAGATCTCCAAAAATTCTAAAATTTCAGCATGGAACTACTTTAAGGACACTTAATCAATATCAATAATCAAAAATTTTAAATTCTCAAAAAATCACGTACTGTTTGCCGCGCTATCACTAGCGCCGGCGCTAGCGTGGGTTTGTGATTTTTCTGTTTTTTAAAATTTCTAAAAATCTACAAAAATATGTTAGTTTATGTGTACAAATCTATTCTTGTGTTTCTGTTTATTTTATTTTTCACTCTATTTATATTATGAAAAATCAACTACAAAAGATCAAAATTTCAAAAATACAATTTTTTTTTTGTTATTTGTGTTTTATTCATATTATGAAAAATCAACTACAAAAGTTCAAAACTAAAAAAAAATAATACAAAAATATGTTTTTGTTATTTATGTTTTACTTCATATTATGAAAAATCTACTACAAAAATTCAAAAATTATAAAAATATGTTTTTGTGATTTTCTGTTTTTATTTGATTTAAAAATGATAAAACATAAAAAACTATATGATCTTTATTGTCAATATCAAGCATGTATGAATTCTATTATTTAGAATTATTTACAATGTTAAAACTTATTCCTTCAAATTACTATGAACATTGTTTTGCTTATCATGCTTTGATATATCTACGTAAAGTGCATCAAATATTAAAAAAATATGTGTAGAATCAAGCTTAGCATGCCTCTAAGTATGAGTAAATGTATTATAATTGATAATGATACCTTTCACTCACTTATTTTTGGTAATCAACATGTGTGTTTAAAATCTAAAAATGCTTGCTTGTGTATTGTATTTGTACAATGAATTAAAACTTGCATAAGTTTATTGCCTACACTACATTTGAATTGCACTTGTGAAATTTAGAAAAGTGGTTAAGTTAAAATTTTTTGGGTTTGCAAAACAAGTGTATTCGGAGAATGTTGTCTCACAAATGTTAAAAAAATTATATATGTAGACAAATATAACTCCACCAAGCACTACTTGAACCTCCTGATAAGACTTCATAAGCATTGTGATGTTGAGCACCTTGGAAAGAATAGTAAAGTGTCTTCTGCAACCCTTGATTAATACACCACTTTGTTAAAAAATTATGTGCATTAAAAGTGTGTGAAAGTAATTTACTTGTGTTTTATTGTGCACTTTACTCTACACATGTCTTGTATTTTGATGATTTAAATCAATTGTTAACATTGCCCAAAATACACTTATGTGCACATCATTATCTTTCATAACACTTTTTCTCATGAGTATTGGATTCTAATGCTTTATTTATACTACTCTTCATATAAAAATGCACTAGATAACCTAGCATGATCTCTACAATATTTTGGTATTTCTTGAACTTAAAAATTAAGTAACATTGTAGTATAATCTCTCTTTGATATGTTCATTTCATGCTTGGTATTTTTATGAAAAACTTTGAGATTTCAAAAAGGTTAAAACATCTTTCAATTTTGAACCAAAACTCATATTTCTACTTATGCTTTTCATGCTTACAAAAAGATGTTTATTATAATCTTCCGCTTGCTTACAACTCTTATCTTTATATTTGAAATCTCTTATTTATGCTATGCTTAAACTCTTTATCATTATTTATATTTCGAAAAGCTCGATCATGTTATATAAATGCCTCCTTACTACCCTCACCCCACCTTCTTTTGATAATACCAAAATGAGGAGATTAATTGAAGAAATCTATATATGAGAAATATAGATAAATAAGGGGAGACTAATTCATGAAATCTATCATTTAGGGGGAGTAACACATAAATTGCATTTATGTAGGGGGAGCATTAAGATAGGGGGAGTATGCACATTATCATGCATATCATTTACTATAGTTGCACTTTTATCTTGCTTATCTTATCTATAAACACTATTGTTGATTTCTTGCTTAGAGGATTTGTTATTATCAAAAGGGGGAGATTGTTATACATGTGTGTCACATCCCTTTGTTTGAGAATAACAAATCACATATTGTATTTGATATTGCTTATAGTGTGTTTATAGTGTGCAGGAACTATAGGTGCAATACTCCACAGGTAGAAAGCAGCTTGGAACAATCTTTTAGGAGCAGCGCTACCGCCAGCGCTATCGCTAACGCCAGCGCTACCGCCAGCGCTATCGCTACCGGCAGGCGCTATCTCGAGTTCGTGCACAGCGACGGTTTCGCAACCGCTACCGCTACCGCTACCGCCAGCGCTACCGCTACTGCAAGCGCTATCACTACCGTCAGGTGCTATCTCCAGTTCGTGCACAGCGCCACGCCGCCGACGGTTTCGCAACCGCTCCACACGAACGCTACCGCGGGCGCTAGCCACTACCGCCGGCGCTAGCTCCAAGTTCTATAAAATGATGGGCTCTCTCTCGTTTTGGACACATCTTCCAGAGAGATTGCTTGTGCCACAATTCCAGTGTTGTTATGCTGCCGAAGATGGATCTCCCACAAAAAGCTTAAGAAGAATTCTGGAGGAGGACTACGTCACGCTACATTCGAAGGACGATCGCTTCTACCTCGCTTATGCTACAGCGATCCTTCATCCTCGGCTCCAGAGATCTCATATAGGGAGTTTTATTATTGTTTTTCATTATTTCCATTCAATATTTTTGTAACCGTTTAGAGAATTTGCCTTGTGTTGGCGACTAGGTCTGGGTAGGACTTAGGGGGAAATTCGTCTTGTGTTGGCGACTAGGTCTAGGTGATTAGATCTAGGGGGTGCTCGAGGCCATATCCGGGGAAGGATTGGCTAGAGCAGCTTGAGGCCTTATCCGGGGAAGGATAGGCTAAAGCCAACCGGTTTGTGGGGATACAAGTCGGTATAGAAAAGGAAAAGAAATTCATTTTTGTACGCCTCCGATTTCTAGCGATATTGAAATCATATTTTGTAAACACCTTTTTTATATAATGCAATCATGATTATATTTGTGTTTATTTGATTTCTCACTTTTCGCGTTATCTCTAAAATATTGGTTACAAAGCTTTCAATTCAAATCATTTTGTCTAAATTGTTTATCTTAATCTATTTCATCATATAACAATTTAACACTTGTTTCTAAAACCTAAACTTGCAATTTATGATATTTTCTTCCTTTAGCTAAATTGTTATTTTGTGTTCTAATATTACTTTAAACAATTTAGTAATTTCCATAAAATTATAAAAAGATTTTTATTCCCTTATTCACCCCCCCCCCCTCTAAGGGCGCCGTAAGATCCAACAAAGGGGATCACCGAGGAACATCCCGGCGAGGAGGCGAAGCTATTCGACGAGGCGACTGTGACCGCCGAGGGCTAGGCCTCCGCCGAGGAGGAGGAGAACGACATGGTGAAGGCGAGCGACGAGGAGAGATATGTCGGCCCCCTGGACGTCCACCCCGTCCATCCCTGCCACTATTATGATGAGATGACGACGCCGTGTCAGGCCGTCGAGGAAGATGAAACGTAGGTGCTGTCGAAGAAGATCCTCCACCTCCCCTTCCCCCAGAAACCTGAGTGTTCGGTATTTCTTGGGTTGTATTGCGAGGAGCCCCGGACGAAGAAGACGGTTGCGAGATAGTAACTCTTCAGTTTTTTAGAGTTAAGCGGGTCATGCTTGCCACACGCTCTAGTAAAAGGGACGGTGGGCGAAGAGGTTCCTGCCGCGGGAAAACACCCGCGGGAAGGACGGGGGTAGGCGGTAAGTGCTCGGCACTCACTCGCTCTTCCGCCGGAGATGTCTACATAATCGCTTACGCAGGAAGCTCACCTACTAAAAAGTGTCAGCATCAACGAAAAGGAAGCGTCACGATTTCAGTAAAGAAGCGATGATTACCTTCTCGGAGAGGGTCGGGACGGGCGCTTAGCCCTTCGTCCTCGGCGTCCAGTCGAGGAGCTTCATCTCCCAAACCTTCATCGTTCGGCCGGGGTAGAGTCGACTCAGGTAAGGAGGCCGCAGGATCAACGTGAAGTATCTCCTCGCCCGGTGACGTGGGACGGCAATCAGTGGATCCCCTCTTCCTCTTGCGCGAATCGGTGCTCTTCATCAACTTCCTCAGCACTTCGGCCTTCACGAACATTTCCTCGGCAGACAACATCTCGCCGGGTATAAAATAGTGGCGTGCCAGGGAAGGACCATCCTCCCTTATTTATAGATTTCGAAGCCCCCCCCCCCCCCCCCCCCCCCCCCCCCCGGCTTCCGAGTAAACTAGGTACTCGCCAGAAACATCTCGCCGAATACGAGTTGGATGATTCTTTCTGAGCAACTATGTAACTCGCAAAGAGCGGAGATTGTGTACAACCCTTATTCTCCGAGGGTGGGGCCCATCAAAGGCCACGTAGTCAGAAGTCAAAATCAATGGTCAAACCGAAGATATCAGACAGCGCACTGGGATCTTGTAACCCGGGCTGCGAGTAGGGCCTTGCTCGCCCCCAACTAGCGAGAAGGCAGGCACGCCCGGAGTCAACCAACCAGCCGAGCGAGAAGGTCAAAGGCCTGGACATGCTCGCCTATACGGTGGTCTACGAATATGGGGTTGTACATACGGTGGTCTGCGAATAGCCAAACAGCGCAAAACTGAAAGGTCATTCGCAGACCACATGCAAATGGATAGGATCATTTGGATCATGATCCGACGGCTCGTATTTGTTTGTCAACCATGTTATATATATACATATATATATATAGACACCCACACACACACTGTTGCTTCGGCTAGTTATTTGATAAAAGCTC
This sequence comes from Dactylorhiza incarnata, assembly GCA_033032865.1. Lineage (NCBI taxonomy): Eukaryota > Viridiplantae > Streptophyta > Magnoliopsida > Asparagales > Orchidaceae > Dactylorhiza > Dactylorhiza incarnata. The sequence goes on from JAWHQI010000271.1 coordinate 3,498,867, forward strand.
ACTCTCTTCCTCAAGCCTTAGGGATCTTGGGGGAGGAGGTATGTATCCACTAGTATTATGACTAACTAGTCGTCGTACCCACTTTTTAGGAGATGGAGCAGCGCGAGGCCCAATGACCGTGTGAGAGAGTACCCGCTATAGAGCCCGCCCGAGTGGATGCACCAGTCTCGTCTTCCGACTTTAGAGACGTGAGCCTATAGTACTTAGTAGCAGCGAGAGCATAATGTGGTTTTGTTTAGCCCTTTAGAGCCTGATGTATAAACAGTTGGCTTTGGCCTTGATATTAATATATATGTGTTTTTGGTTTCTGATTTGCTTCCGCGTGCCGATTTGGTGTAATGATTGTCCAAAGTCTGACAAGACGATCATTCTACGCTTGAAGAGTGGGCTTGTTGCCACTCGAAAAAGCATAAGGTGCCCGTCTTCGGCGGTAAAGCCCATCTCCGACCCGACCCGGTTGCAGTTAGGGGGGTTCTTACACCTCGGCACACCAACGCGCACACCCGATCGAGGGGGGGACTCCCTCCCCCGCATGCGCCAACTCGAGGGGGCCTCCCTTCCCGCGCGCACCAGCGCGCGTGGGCTTCCCTCCTGTGCGCACCAGCATGCGGGGGGCCATCCTCCCGTGCACACCAGCTCGCGGGGGGGGGGGGGGGGGGGGGGGGGGGGGGGGGGGGGGGCTCCCTCCCGCGCGCACCAACACGCAGGGGCTTCCATCCCGCGCGCACCAGCACGCGTGTGCCTCCATCTCGCTCTCACCAGCGTATGGGAGCGCATTCCGCGCGCACCAGCGCGCAGGAGCGCCTCCCGCACGCACGCGTGGGGGAGTCTCCCGCTCGCACGCGTGGGGGCCTCCCACCCACGCGCACCAGCGCGTGGGGCCTCGCACCCGCGGGCGCTAGCGCGCGAGACCTCCCTCCTGCGTGCATCAGCACCCGGGAGCACCTCCTGCATGCACTAGCATGCAGGGACCTCCCTCGCACGAGCACCAACGTGTCGGGGGTCTCCCTCCTGCGCGCACCAATATGCGTGAGCGCCTTCCGCGAGCACGAGCGGGAGCCTCCCTCCCGCGGGCACCACCACGCGGGAGCGCTTCCCATACACACCAATGCGCGGGCGTCTCCCTCATGCGTGCTCCATCGTGCGGGACACCTCCCGCACGCACCAGCTCGCGTGGGCCTCCCTCCTGCGAGCACCGGTGCGCGGGGCCTCCATCCCGCAAGCACCAACGCGCGGGAGCGTCTCCGACGTGCACCGATGCGCTGAGGCGTCCACCCACGCGCTCCTATGCTCCTATCTCATCGCCTCCCGCCCGCCCGCGCTCACAACACACTCACAACGCCTCGACGCTCAGGACACGCTCACAACGACCCTGCACTCACGATGCGCTCACAACGCCTCCGCGCTCACAACACATCCGCGCTCACGTCGCGCTCACAATGCCTTCGCGCTCACAATGCCTCCACGTTCATAATGTCTCGACCTCAACCGGCTTGTCACTTAGATTTCAACGAGCCCATTCTCGCGTAATTATGAGTCCGTTTGGTGCTCGAAACGGACGGCAGAACAATCGTACCAGCAACGTGCGCTGCGGTGCGCATGCTTGCAAGCCGCGCCACGCTATGCACGCACGACGCTCAAACACCTCGCACGCTGGCGCGATTCCCCGATGCACCCCCACGCACGGGAGCATCCCCTCGTACACGCTAGCGCGTGGGAGCGCCCCTCCCTCCGTGTGCACTAGTGCATGGGTGCAGCCCGCCGCGCGCACCAATGCGTGGGAGCGGCCGCTTGTGCGCACTTGCGCGTGTGAGTGCTTCCCATTCGTGGGAGTGCCTCCCGCGCGCACAAGCGCGCGGGAGCATCACTCCCACTCGCACGAGTGCGCGGGATAGACCCCCCCTGCGCGGGGGTCTGCGTCCCGTGCGTGGGAGTGCCTCCCTTGCGCACCAGCGCGCGGGACCTCCCTCCCGCGAGCACCAACGCATGGAGCGCCTCCCGCGCGCACGAATGAGTGGGGGCCTTCCTCTCGTGGGCACCAATGTGCGGGAGCGCCTCCCGCGCAGGAGCCCGTGATCATCAGCGTCCGGGGGCGCCTCCCGCGCGCAGCAGCACACCGGGGCGCCTCCCGCGTGCAGCATCACACAAGGGTGCCTCCCTCACACCGCACCGCACAGGGGCGCCTCGAGTAAGTACCATCGCGTAGTTGTGCCTCCCGCGCGCACCAACGCATCGTTGCGCCTCCCCCCCCCCCCCCCCCCCGGCGCGCGGGCCCCCCCTCCCGTGTGCACCGGCGCGTGATGTCGCTGCCAGTGTGCTCCAGGTTGCGGTCACGCCTCTCGCGCGCACCAATATGCGGGATCACCCCCCACCCCCCACCCACCCGCGCAATGGCGCGCCAGGGCATCCCCCTGCGCTCCTCTCTCGTCGTCTCCCAATGCGCTTGCCACCGCGCTCACAATGCCTCTGCGCTCACGCCGTGCTCACAACTCCTTCGTGCTCATGACGCGCATGACAGATCACATTCTTTAATTCTCGTGTCCATAAAGATTACAGGACTCGTTCGTCGTCATCACCGTCGCCACCAGTTCTGCCCAAACTACCCAAATTGTCTGAACTGCCAAGTGGCAAAACCGTCATATCTGCAAAAATGACGATTTGTGTGCTCTAGATAGAGAAATATGATTTGACCGTCCAATGGTTATGGTGGTTTCAACGACGCAATTACCAAGCCTCCTCTCTCAAAAGTTATTAAAGGAACCCATAACCCTCATTTGAAGAAACCTTGCCTTCAACGCTAGAGAGAGCTCCTTCAGAGGTCCTTTGGAGATCGAAGAACCCTTCAAAGATCTCCTTTGGATTTTGAAGATCTACTTTCCCTTCGAAGATCTTCTCGAAGGCGAACCGAAGATATTCTTCGGCACTCGAAGATCTCCTTCCCCTTTGAAGACTCCTTCGGGACTTGAAGGTATCTCTTTCTCATTATTTTGATCACCCCGTGCAATGAGCGGTGTTCTGTCACACTCGAGCATTTTACTACTTGTAACACTCTGAAAATAGTGCAATTTGGTCGGCACTGATCCGACGCCGTGAGTTTTCACCCTTTTCGGGGTTTTCACGTCAAAATTCTTGCTGTCAACTGTTGGTTCAACATGTGAATGTTTGCGCGCTCGTCTCACTCTTGAGCTGAGACGGTTCATCTCAACAGGACCGTAAGAGCACCAAGCGACCTGCAACAACTCTGATGCCTATGGTCAGCGGTCCCAGCGTGGAGGAAGGTCGACGAGGACCGTGTGAGGGTGTCTGATGTGACCCGGTGGCTCCGATGGGAGGCTGAGGGTCCGTTCGTTAGGTCGGAATTGGAGACATGGAATTGAAATTTAATTGACAATTCCAATTCAACGTCTGACAACTATAAAGTCTCTTAAGAATTGGAATTCAATCCAATTCCCATAGATTTTTAATTAGGAGAGAAAGGGCTCTCCCCATTTTCGACTTATTTAGGTCGGAAATCATATTTCCGAGCCCGAGCCCACAAACCCTCATGTAGATCGCGATCGACTCGAGACAGTGCTTCTCTCTCGATCTCGGCAAGCGACCTCAGTCTTGCTTCACGCACCCTCTTTCCGGACGTCGCGCTTCTCCTTCCCATCTTCTCCAGACGAGGATATCTGTTCTTCTCCCGATCTCGGCGAGGCTTCCAGCATCACATCCTCCATCCCCGCACAGAATCTCGACAACCTACGACTGTCGGTGTGCTCGACTGTGAAGATCTCCCATTGCCATTGTTTTTGAGTTCCATAGCTCCAGATCTGCTTGTCATCGACAAATTTCAAGTTTCAGAGCTTCCAGTTTTAGGGCTTCATATGTTGTTGTTTTTTTTTGGGTGTAGATGGCCCCCAGGTGAATCTACAACTCAAGTTGTAGATTTCCTCCTCTCAAGCTTTCAGATTTTGAGGCTCCCTTTGGTATGCATTCCGTTGCATTTTCTTTGAGCCACTGGAATCATGCCACAATGCTTTTGGTTTTAATGGAATTATGGATGTTATGTTACAAAAATTTTTGCTGTTCATATTCTTGTGATAGGATTTCTGCATTCAACAGAATATCAGAATTGGAATTGACTTAAATTGAAATAGAGTCAATTTCAATTTCTGCATCGCATTTTCTGCCAAACGAATCCCTAAAGTTAAATTGAAAAAAATTCAATGTTTCACCACATGAGCTTATCTCTACCATATATAGAGAAATATTAAACCCATGAATTTTAAACTCATTGAAATAATTTTGGCCGTCGAATCTGACATGATATTTTATCAGCCATCAGATCAAACTGCTCCATCTCTCTCTCCTCTTTTTTTGTAGGTCTCCTAAACCTATCAGTGGGTGATTTAAAACTATGAAGGTGTAGGACACCCTACAACATGAATTACGTTTTTACTCCTAAATTTATTGAAAAAGGAGGGTCATATGACCCGTTTTTTAATCTCACAAAAATTGTCAATGGTGAAAATTGAACCGAAGTTTCTACTACATCAAACAAAGATGTCAACCATCACACCATATAGTTTTTGTTGAACAACCTTAAATTATGCTTTATATATACGTATATAAATGTATACCGCCCCCGCCAAATGTCGCAGTCTCTGTCGAATGTCGCCGCCCCTTTCGAATGACGCCCGCTAAACAGGGGCGGACCCATATTAGGGCGAGAGGGGGCAGCCGCCCACACTGAAATCGCGATTCGCAAGAGCTGGAGCGAGGGAGCGAGGAAGCCGACAGAGAAATCGTGATTCCAACCTCTCCTCGTCGTCGTCGGGCTCCCTCTAGACAATGTTCTGCTGCGACTCCAAGTAAGCTCCATTAATCTCTCTCGCTGTCTCGCACGGTCGCACCTTCCTCTGCACTTATTTTAGGGTTGCCGACGACTCGACGAGGCGACAGGCAGGACGACGCTCCTCTGCGGCTCTGCTGCTCCATTATCTTCTTCCTCTGCACTTATTTTAAGGTTTATGACTTGCCCAGGTACTGGACTTGCCGACGACGTTCCTCTACTGCCCTGCAGGCTGCAACTCCGACCTTCCTCTGCGGCCTTGCTCTGCAGACTGTAGATCCGAGTATCCGACCTTCAGTTCCTCCTTCCTCCTGTATTCAGGTATTCAGTATTCTGATTTCTGAATCTATTTCAGTTGCTAGCCATAACATTAGCTCAATACTGAATGCAAATAAGAGTTAACAGTGGTAGTTGGTGATGAATTCCATTTCAGAGGAAAAACATTTTTCTACTTAGGAGTTTCCAATTGCTAACTAGCCATAACATTAGCTCATTAAAACAATACAAGTTAGATGAATTTTCATAAAATTGCCCTTAGTTTGGAGAAGCAGATTCTCTACCTTGCAGCAATTTCTTTACCTTGCCCTTAGCTCTATTTCTATGAAGTTCTATTTCAGTTGCTAGCCATGTGAAGCTCTATTTCTGAATCTATTTCAGTTGTTGGTATTCCGATTTCTGAATCTATTTCAGTTGTTGGTATTCTGAATCTATTTCAGTGAAGCTCTATTTCTGAATCTGAAGCTCTATTCTCTGCATTTTCAGGTTTGTTTTTGTTCATGTGAAGCTCTATTCTAAGCTCTATTTGCCATGTTAAACTCATTCATACTTTGATTGTTGTTTAACATTCATGCTTTGATTGTTGTTAAACTCATACTTTGATTGTTGTTAAACTCATGCTTTGATTCCTCTTTAAACATTCATGCTTTGATTACAGTTAGCTCTTCATCATGGACAAATATTTTAAAAGGAAAACAAGTGAAGAATTAGCTGGTTCTTCTAATAGAGTTGTATGTCCAAGATTAGAGTTCAGTATTGACGATCTTCCTGCGGACCCAGGATTACGAAAGAGTATTTATGATTATGATCCTAATGATAGGGAGAAGGTTCGGAGATGGTATCTACAGAAAAAAGCTCCTGAAAATCATAAATTAGTAGCACCAATGATCCAAAAAGATATTGTCCAAGCTGCAGCAACAGAGACTACAAATATCATCATTAAAGATATTTTAGATGCTGAGTTGTTCTCTATTTTAGTTGACGAAGCTCGTGATTCAACTGTTAAAGAACCAATCGCTATTGCTCTACGCTATGTTGATAAGAAAGGAATGCTAATTGAGCGCTTTTTGGGCATTGTCCATGTTGAAAATACGAGCGCTTCATCACTCAAGCTAGTTATTGAGCATTTTTTTGCTAAAAATGGATTGAGTCTATCAAGCTTACGGGGACAAGAATACGATGGAGCTAGTAATATGCAAGGTGAATTCAATGGTCTAAAATCATTGATTATGGCAGAAAATCAATCCGCTTATTATGTCCATTGCTTTGCTCATCAACTTCAGCTGACACTTGTTGCGGTCGCAAAAAAACACAAAAAGATTTGTTCTTTTTTTAGCATGGTCACAATTATAACAAACATTATTGGGGCATCTTGCAAGCGTAGAGACATTCTCCGGGAGAAGCAATTTATAAAGGTTATTGAAGAAATCTCTAGTGGTGAAGTTGTAACAGGGAGAGGTTTAAATCAAGAGAAAACTTTGAAAAGAGCAGGAGACACAAGATGGAACTCACATTATAGAACTCTTCTGAGTTTAATTTGCTTAGTCTCATCAGTTATTGATGTCCTTGAGGTTATTGAAGAGGATGACACACTTTCAGAGCAAAAAGCTGAAGCGATTGAATTATTGAATGGTATGCAGTGTTTTGAATTTATATTCCAGCTCCACTTAATGAGAACTATCTTAGGGATCACTAATGATTTGTCACAAGCTTTACAAAGGAATGATCAAGACCTTGTAAATGCCATGACTCTTGTCAGAATTTCTAAGCTACGACTACAAACATTGAGGGACAATGGATGGGAATCTTTACTTCATGAGGTAACTCTCTTCTGCAATAAACATGAAGTTGTTGTTCCAAATATGGAAGATAAATTCGTTGCTCGCGGGAGATCAAGACGTAAATCTGAAGATACTTCAAACCTTCATCTTTATCGTGTGGAATTATTTTATGCGATCATAAATCTACAACTTGTCGAGTTAAATAATCGATTTGATGAGGTGAATACTGAATTGCTCTTATGCATGGCTAGTTTGGATCCTAGTAATGGATTTTCTGCATTTGATAAGCACAATTTGATTCGATTTGCTGAGCATTATCCCATGGACTTTTCTCCAGTTGAATTAATGGAGCTAGATAATCAGCTTGAAAATTATATTTTAGATATTCGCTCAAATGATGACTTTGCAGAGGTGATTGGGCTTGGAGGATTAGCTATGCGACTAGTCGAATTGAAGATGGATGTTCTTTATCCATTGGTTTATTTGCTTGTGAAGCTCGCACTATTATTACCTGTTGCAACTGCAACTGTAGAGAGAGCTTTTTCGGCAATGAAGATTATCAAATCATCACTACGTAATCGAATGTGGGATGAATGGATGAATGCCTGTTTAATGACATATATTGTAAAAGATGTTTTTTTCTACTATCGACAATGAGCTGATAATGAAATGCTTTCAAAACATGAAAGCTCGAAGATGTGTTTTGTAAGCAAGGTTATTCTGCAAGCTACTCTTCTTTTGTGTATGTTGTTTCAGCCTTTTATTGCAATTTGAAGATTATGTTTCATAGATTATGTTGTGGTTGCTGATATTTTCTTTTATGCCTTATATGTTCATTTTGTATTGCAAAACTTTATTTACAAGTTTCATAAGTCCGCCCACACAAGAAAAATTTTCTGCATCCGCCACTGCCGCTAAATATCACCACCTCCACAGAATGTCGCCGCCCACACGGGCCCGTGTCCCCTAACTTGTATATTAATATAATAATATTACTATCATATATTAAACGTGAGGGTTCGTTTGTTCACGCAATTCGCCATCTTCTTCTCCTTCTTCTTCTTTGACTAGTCTAAATAAAAGGAAAAACCTAAACCTCTATTCGAATGCTGCAGCCGATCTTGAATTTCCACCTAACTGACGGCTCTAAGAGACATGGAATGCAATGGTTTACTGGATCTCAGAGGCGCAGAGATAGGCGGAGATCCCGAGGAGCGGAATCCTCCTATCTCACTTCCGAGTCAACCTTCGGATAGTGCACTTCTCTCGGTCGACATCGGAGGTGCGTTTGTTTCTGCCGGCTCCAGTTTCTACTCGCGCCTTGCAATTAATCGACGATGAGTTGATGTAATACTTGGAATTTGGTAGGAACTTTGATCAAATTGGTTTACTTCGAGGGCAGCGCGGAGTTGAAGGGCGGCCGGGAGGCAATGGGGGGACAGCTCAAGTTCGTGAAATTCCAAACCAGTCGTCTGGATGAGTGCTTGGAATTCATTCGCTCCAAGGGGCTGCACTATGGTAGAGGTGTTGATCTATGGCTGATAATATTTCACCCTTAGCTATTTTGCTTCTTAAATGGTTTATCATGGCTGATTTCTCTCAGGGCCTTTGAACTCAGACTTCAGTCTTTTGTTCTTTTAGTTCAATAGTTCCTCATGTTTGCGCTGCCAACTTATTTAGAATGCGTAAGAAGATAAAATGAAATAAATAATAGATAATAATCAATTGATAGAAAATAAATTCTTGTTTCCTGTGTACACCAAATTCCTTATCTTATACATACACTGAGTCTCTCATTATACACTGAACACCTCTTTATCTTCCATTTCTCCTATAAGTTAGTCTCTGTATCTATTGAAAAGAGAGGCCATCTATAATTTTCAATTTTCTGGTATTCCTAAAAAAGATAAAAATTCTTGATTTTCATGACTTTAAGTGATCTTTATGATTTCAATTAATTAAGAAAGAATTAGTTTTCTTGAGGCCTCTTGTTCATCTCTCTCTGAGGGGAGGGTTATATTCTGTAATGTCTTCTTTACAGTCCCTTACTAATCAGAAAGAATTTCAAATATTTGTCTCAGGTTCATTTATAAGGAAAAAATCAAATAAAAAGAAAATTGTACACTGTTTTTGATGCGATCTAACTTGATCAATCGTTTAATGGATGAAATATTCAATCAATCTTTAGCTCCGTCGAAGAAAACGTGCAAGAAAGAGTCAATATCCAAGAACAGAGCAAGAGTTAACAGTAAGAATGATCCGATTCAGTTCACTAAATCAATGGGAGTAAGAATACAATAACAACAAGCAATTGAGATGATCTCACACACAAACGATTAACCTAAAAAACAGATTAACGATCCTAAGAGGAAGAATCCTCTGAACAGATCGAACACTGCAGCCGGGGAATGTTTTCCCGCAGCTAACCAGACAGAACAGACCAGACACAATATTCTGCATGCCCTCTTCTCTCTAAGCATCACTATTTATAAATGCCTCTCCCATAATATTACGAATTTACTCCTCCCAATTCACTTTCCCGCCCACACCTCTACTTCTTGATACGACAAAGAAGTAGAGGTCTTGGCGGGAAAGTGAATTAGGAGGGGTTAAGTTGGTAATATTTGTAACGCCCCAGTCTATTGTGGGTGCGCTACAGGTCTGTAGACCAGTGACCCCAACCCATCTCCACGAATCTGATTGGCCGCAACCGCTAATTACAATGACTGGTTGTTGAGGCTGGGGCTTGAACCTCAGACCTCCTAGATAAGGGAGCTCTAAACTGCTCAATTGGCGATGAGGACCAGTTTAGGGCTCCCTTATCTAGGAGGTCTGGGGTTCAAGCCACAGCCTCAACAACCCGCCATTGGAATTAGCGGCTGCGGCCAATCAGATCCGTGGAGATGGGTTGAGGTCACTGGTCTACAGACCTGTAGCACACCCACAATAGACTGGGGCGTTACAAATATTACCAACTTAACCCCTCCTAATTCACTTTCCCACCCACACCTCTACTTTCTTTATCGTATCAAGGTGTGGCGAGAAAGGGAATTAGGAGGGGTAAGTTGGCCATATTAGGGGAGTGGCGTTTATAAATAGTGATGCTTAGAGATAAGAGGGCATGCAGAATATTGTGTCTGGTCTGGTTTGTCTGGTTAGCTCCGGGAAAACATTCCTCAGCTGCAGTGTTCGATCTGTTCAGAGGATTCTTCCTCTTAGGATTGTTAATCAATTTTTTAGGTTTAAATTGTTTGTGTGTGAGACCATCTCAATTGCTTGTTGTTACTATATTCCTACTCCCATTGATTTAGTGAACTGAATTAGATCATTCTTACTATTAACTCTTGCTCTGTTCTTGGATATTGATCCTTTCCTGCAAGTTTTCTTCGACAGAGCTAAAAATTGATTGAATATTTCATCCATTAAATGATCGATCAAGTTAGATCGCATCAAGGTATCAGAGCCAAACAATCCCGCGTCGATCATGTTGGCATCAGATTGTCCTAGATCGAGGGATTTCCAGCAAGAATTCGGAATTCTGCAGCAGCAGCAAGCAACTATGGCGAGATCGATCCAACTTCTGTCTGATTCGGATCGTCGCTTCCTGGAAGAGGTGAGGGACATGTTCGCCTCTCTCATTACTGCGAAGTCACCAGAATTTGGAAGAGTGGGAGGATCTCCTTTTGAAGCGATTCGGTCGACGGAGATTCAGCACGAGTTCGAACTTCTCCGACAAATTCAAATCCTACATCTGAAGGTCTGCATAAGGAGCTCGAGCTTCCTCAGCAGAGTAAGGAGCCTGCGGCTCATTCACGTTAGCTTCTCCACCATCGGAACAGCTGCACCATGGAGGATCTAGAGATAATACTTTCGCAGCAGCAACAGGACCTTCTGCCAAGCTCATTACATCTTCCGCAACCAGATGACTTGGGCGAGGTCGCGACAGATGCGACTGCAAGTGGTGTCGAGCACGAGAGCCCTAAACCTCTCGACGATAAAGCTTGGCGTCTCTCAGTTTCGTCTGATGTGGGCGAAACGAAGGAGGGCGAGATTGAGGTTATTCAGGTTCGCATGTCCGGTACGGGTAAAATGAGCAAGGATTCGAGGTCGATGGAGTTTACTCTGCATAATCAGAATGAGCTTCCTCAGCAGTGCAATGAATCGAGGGCTTGTTCACTGCAGCTCTTGAACGATCACCACAACCGAGCCCTTGCAGAGGTAAACGTCAACGAAGTGGGTAAGGTTGCGACAGATAAGGATACAAATGGTGTCGAGGAAGATCTTGATCATGGAACTGTAACGACAGGCAGCGTCGATGACGTTGGTCTGGCTCTGGAGGTTAGAGACAGGCATCGTTATGACTCGTTCAATTCAAGTTGAGGTCACTAGCATGTCAATGGACACTTCCAACTGTGTCTCTGAAGAGGTGAGCACTATGATGGCTGTCGCATTCATCTCCGATTCCTCGATGGAGCGTTCCCATCGCAGCTTCCTCAAAACAAGAGCTGAATGTGTCAGCCTTAATTCTTGATAAGGAAGGAAAAATTAATATGGATGTTGCTGAGGAGGACGAGTTGATTGTGCTGGAGGAACTTGCGCTTAACTCAAAACAAGAGCTACAAACCTTCCTGAATCCCTTCAACGCTTTCATTCAGTGACCATATCCTTCTCCTCCTCTTCACGAAATTGAATTCGAACGACGACTGAAAATTATACTAAGCACAAGCCTCGTCTGTCATCGCCGTATTGCTTCCAAGACCAACAATGTCATCGCTCAAGTATTTGTTCGATGGTTCAACGGGACAGTGGCAACGCTGACTTGTGATGGTTTGTGGACCCTCCACCAATGTTACCTTCATCATGTTCCTTGAGGACAAGGGACATTTGGAGGAGGGAGTAATGATGCGATCAAGAAGTAGAGGTGTGGGCGGGAAAGTGAATTAGGAGGGGTAAGTTGGTAATATTAGGGGAGAGACGTTTATAAATAGTGATGCTTAGAGAGAAGAGGACATGCGGAATATTGTGATGGTCTGTCTTGTTAGCTCCGGGAAAACATTCCCCAGCTACTGTGTTCAATATGTTCAGAGGATTCTTCCTCTTACGATGGTTAATCTGTTTTTAGGTTTAAATTGTTTGTGTGTGAGATTATCTCAATTGCTTGTTGTTACTATATTCCTACTCCCGTTGATTTAGCGAACTGAATCGGCTCATTCTTACTGTTAACTCTTGCTCTGTTCTTGATATTGATTCTTTCCTGCAAGTTTTATTCGACCGAGCTAAAGATTGATTGAATATTTCATCCATTAAACGACCGATCAGGTTAGATCGCATCAGTTTTCTTGACATTTAGAAGAGCAAATTGCATTAATTAAACAATTTATGAGTTGTGGGGTGCGGGGGTGTTATTGTGCCCCTATTAATAAGTGGGTGTGTGTTATGCCCCCGCAACCATTACGGTTCGCAAGGCATCAATACGCACGGCGGCGCAAGGAGCAATTTCAAAACAACGGGGCTGAACCATCCGGTTCAACCCCCATCCAGTAAAATAGAAGAATAGGGGCTGAACCACCCCGGTTCAGCCCCTGCATGGGGGGGGGGGGGGGGGGCGGCCAGCCCCCTTGACCCCGGGTATTAATAGTCCCGGGGTCTCCTAATGATGGCTATGCAAGTTATTTCCTAAAGGTATTCTCCCCTCTTCTCCTCTCAAACCCTAATCTTCTTCTTCTTCTTGTTAATTTCTCCCGTAGATCCCCCTTCTTCTCTCTTGCCCTAGCAAGATCATAACATTTGGTATCAGAGCATCCTTCCTGCGACCATGGTGACACGCACGGAGGCGGAAGTCGCGCGACTGGCAACCCTAGAGGAAAATTATGTGGGGTTGGCGGATTCGGTGGCGGCAATCGAAGAACAAATGAGATCGTCAACCAAAAATCTGGAGGAGCGTTTCGATGCCTGCATGGAGGAGATTAAGACTCTCCTTACTCAAAATCTGAAAGGGAAATCGATAGTCAACGAAGGGTCGGACATTGAAGCGTCGGATCTGCCATCTGTGCAGTTTCCGGCGACCGGGACGGGTGGAAATCAGCGGCCTCCCCCGCCCTGGACAGCAGCCGGGAGTAGCAACCCGACGGGAAGCGGGATTCACGCTGCCGGACAGCCGATCGGGCATTGGACGGGACCCGATTCCTACGGAATCGCCGGTACTCATGCGTGGGCGACGGAAGAAGGGGCGACACACCACCTGGAGGCCGACGCACCGCCGGGCGGTCGGGATGGGGCTGGCGACTGCCGGCAAGGGCCCTGGAGGGCTGCGCCTCAACCGACGGGGGCAGCTTGGCAGGGGGCAGCGCCGCAAGCCTGGAACGGGGCAGGACAGCCAACATCGACTCCTTGGAGGCCTCCGGAGCAGATGAGAGGGGGCTATCGACCTAACAGAGCATCGAACGGGCCGTTTGGAGGAATCACGAGAATTTTACCTCTTCTAAGGACCCACGGACCTCCCACAGGGGCCGGAAATGGAAACCCGGGCTATGATTGCCCTCCGACAACCCTACATCTTGGAGGGGGGCAACACAGAGGAGAAGGTCGCGGTGGTCCTTACTACCCCAGGCCGCAGGGACCGCCAATGGAACACCGCCGACCAGTTGGGCCAGGACAGGAATTCGAGAGACATGGTCAGATGAATCCAAGAGCTTATATGCAACCCAAGTGGACACACATGAATTTCCCGAAATTCAGAAGAGGGGGGGGGGGGGGGAGGGGGGACGCGCTGGAATGGGTGCAAAAAGCAGAATTATTCTTCAATTATCAAGAGATCCCGGAAGAGCAGTGGGTCCAGTTGGCGGCTTTCCATCTGGAAGATGATGCATACCAATAGACCAAATGGTTTCAGCGTGGCCGAGCATACGCTTCGTGGACGGAGTTCGTAGAAGCCTTCTCCGCACGTTTCGGACCACTGGAATACGAAGACGTTGAGGCAACGCTTCAGAAGCTTTGACAGAAGGGCACCGTGACAGAGTATCGCACCGAGTTTGAGCGGCTGGCCAATCGGGTCAATTGGGAAGAAAGAACACTCCTGAGCTGTTTTGTTTCCAGTCTGAAGGACTTCCTGTGGGATGAGGTGCATGCATATATGCCCCGTAGTTTGAGTCACGCCATCGGCCTAGCCCGGATCCAGGAAGAACACTTCAACCGCCAGAGAAGCCAGACCACGGCGAGGGCCCCGATGGTCCCAGTGGCGGGACGAAGGGACCCCCCACCAGTTAAACCCACGGTGACGCGGCTTACCTGGCCTGAGCTACAAGCAAGAAGGAGAAGGGGCTGTGCTTCAACTGTGATGAGAAGTTCGCTCCAGGACATCGTTGCCAGAAGGTCCAGGTTTTCATGCTAAGGGAGGAGGACGAGGAGGAGGGCCCTGTCAACCTTGAGGAGGAGGACGGGTTGGACTTAGCGGAGTTTGGGGTTTCCATCCAGGCTATGGAGGGGTGCACGGCGCCTCTTACTTTGCGCATCAAGGGGAGGATTGGCCAGGAGCGAGTGACCATTTTGATTGATAGTGGGAGCACCCACAACTTCATCAACCCCGCGGTGGCACTGAAGGCTGGGCATACAGTTGACAGGGGAGCCGCCTTTCAGGTTATGGTGGCCGATGGCAGCAAGTTGAAGTGTGAAGGGGTGCTGAAGGGAGTCGAGTTGCGGATGCAGGGGTACGTGTGCCACACCAACGTCTACCTCTTGCCGATTAGAGGATCCGATATGGTCCTTAGGGTGCAGTGGCTCCGCCAGTTGAGACGGGTGACCACGGATTGGGATCGGATGACACTCGAGTTTACTCAGCAGGGGACCGGAGTTTGGGGTTTCCATCCAGGCTATGGAGGGGTGCACGACGCCTCTTACTTTGCGCATCAAGGGGAGGATTGGCCAGGAGCGAGTGACCATTTTGATTGATAGTGGGAGCACCCACAACTTCATCAACCCCGCGGTGGCACTGAAGGCTGGGCATACAGTTGACAGGGGAGCCGCCTTTCAGGTTATGGTGGCCGATGACAGCAAGTTGAAGTGTGAAGGGGTGCTGAAGGGAGTCGAGTTGCGGATGCAGGGGTACGTGTGCCACACCGACGTCTACCTCTTGCCGATTAGAGGATCCGATATGGTCCTTAGGGTGCAGTGGCTCCGCCAGTTGAGACGGGTGACCACGGATTGGGATCAGATGACACTCGAGTTTACTCAGCAGGGGACGGACCATTGCTTGCACGACATGCGGTCAACACCACATAAAGAAATTTCTATTCGGAGCCTACATCGATTGGAGGAGCAGGGCAGCACGATGGCCATGGTGCTAGGAGGGGCGGCCAGCGGGCTCGACATCCCGGAGGAACCCGAGCAGATACAGGCCTTATTGACGCAGTTCGAGGATGTTTTCCAGGAGTCGCACACTCTTCCCCCCTCGAGGTTTCGTGACCACCAAATCCAGTTGAAAGCAGGGGCGGATCCGACCAATATCCGGCCCTACCGCTATCCTCATATACAGAAGACGGAGATAGAGTGCATCGTTCGAGAGATGCTATCCACCGGCATCATACGACCCAGCACCAGTGCCTTCTCCTCACCGATCATATTGGTGAAGAAGAAGGATGGCTCTTGGAGGTTTTGCGTCAACTATCGGGGCCTGAATAGCTCTACTATTAAAGACAAGTTTCCAATTCCGATGATCAAGGAGCTACTTGATGAGCTGCATGGAGCGAGCTTATTTACCAAGCTGGATCTCCGATCTGGCTACCATCAGATCCGGATGAAAGAGGATGACATCCACAAGATGGCGTTCCGAACCCACGACGACCATTACGAGTTCTTAGTGTTGCCGTTCGGGTTGGCGAACGCTCCATCTACCTTCCAGGCAGTGATGAACGAGATATTTCGGCCACTTCTTCGCCAATATGTTTTAGTTTTCTTTGATGACATATTGATCTATAGCAGGAGTTGGGACGAGCATCTGGAGCACGTTCGACAATCGACATGTACTTACCATCTTGCGGGAGCACCAGTTGTACGCCAAGCGATCCAAATGCTCCTTCGGGCAGGCGGAGGCCGAGTACTTGGGGCACCTGGTTTCGGCTCAAGGGGTCCAGGCTGACCCGAGGAAGATAGAGAGCATGGTGACCTGGCCGCAACCCACGACGATCCGGGCCTTACGAGGCTTTCTCAGGCTGACCGATTATTATCGCCGATTCGTGAAGGACTACGGGAAGATAGCTCGGCCTCTTACCCAGCTGTTGCAGAAGGATGCCTTTCAATGGCATGCGGAGGCGGAAGAAGCGTTCCATGCCCTGAAACGGGCCATGACGACCACACCGGTGTTGGCACTTCCAGATTTCTCCAAGGATTTTGTTGTGGAGACTGATGCATCCGGAGTCGGGATCGGCACGGTCTTGATGCAAGAGGGCCGTCCGTTAGCTTATTTCAGCAAGGCATTAGCACCCAGGACCTTGGGGCTGTCTACATACGAGAAGGAGATGCTCGCCATCCTCCACGCGGTCGCCATATGGCGACCTTATCTTTTGGGGCGGCGCTTCCAGGTCCGCACGGACCATCAGAGCTTGAAGCACTTCCTAGAGCAGCGATTAGCATCCCCCCTACAACAGAAATGGCTGACGAAACTGCTGGGGTACGACTACGAGATCGTCTACAAGCAGGGGAAGGAGAATGTGGTGGCCGATGCCTTATCCCGCCTACCGGAGAGTTCCCTGTCCCACGTTTCGGGACCGGTGATCGAATCCTTGCATGAGATACAGGCGGAAGTTCGCCAGGACCCAACACTCCGTATTATTGTTGAGGCATTGCAGCAGGGTCGGCCCACAGAGGCCGGTTATCACCTACAGGGAGAGCGGCTGTACTACCAGGGCCGACTAGTTATTCCCGCCACATCACCACGGCGTACCATCATGATACGGGAGTTCCATGCTTCCACGCCGGTATTCTTCGGACCCTACAGCGGGTCAGGGCAAATGTGTTTTGGAAGGGGATGAGGCAGGATGTTCAGCAGTTCGTCCGGGAGTGCGACATCTGCCAGCGGCAGAAGTACGAGACGACATCGCCAGCAGGACTTCTTACACCGTTAGAGATCCCACATCAGATCTGGGATACCGTATCCATGGATTTCATAGATGGCTTACCCAAATCGCAGGGCAAGACGGTCATCCTAGTGGTGGTCGACAAACTCTCCAAGTACGGCCATTTTCTTGCGTTGAGCCACCCATACACAGGGGAGACAGTTGCAGAGCTTTTCGCCCGGGAGATAGTACGACTCCACGGGATTCCCCGGTCTATCATCTCAGACAGAGATCCGGTATTCATGAGCAGTTTTTGGAAGGAGCTCTTTCGTCTTCAGGGGGCCACACTGCGCATGAGCACGACCAATCACCCCCAGACCGACGGACAGACAGAGGTGCTCAACCGTGGGGTCGAGACCTATTTACGGTGCTTTGTGATGGATGAGACGCGCATGTGGGCCCGATGGTTACACTGGGCAGAGTACTGCTACAACACATCATTCCACACGGCCAGCAAGCTCACTCCTTTTGAGGCGGTGTACGGCCGACCACCCCCCACGTTGAGTTCCTATGAGCCGGCCAGCACCGCTCTTCCAGCTGTGGCGCAGACAATTCAAGAGCGGGATCAGACATTATAACTACTTCGGGATAACTTACGGGCGGCTCAAGAGCGTATGAAGGTCCAGGCAGACAAACACCGCACTGAGCGGGAGTTCGCGGTGGGTGACGAGGTTTTTCTCCGGCTCCAGCCATATCGCCAGCTATCGGTTTCTCGGCGGGCCAATCAGAAACTTGCTCCGCGGTACTATGGTCCGTACAGAATCATCCGACGTGTGGGTCCAGTCGCTTATACTCTGGCGCTTCCGGAGGGGTCCCGCATTCATCCGACATTTCATGTATCTCTGTTAAAGAGAAAACTTGGGGCTTCGGTTCAAGCCAGTCCCATCCTGCCCGAAGCCACCAGCAGCGGAGAATTGAGGCCTTCACCAGAGGCTATCTTACTGACCAAGTGGAAGAAACGAGGCACGGAGTACCGACCTGAGGTACTCATCAAGTGGAAGCAGATGACGGAGGCCCACAAATCTTGGGTTGACTTATTGGAATTCCGGGAGCGTTTTCCTGATTTCCACCTTGAGGACAAGGTGGCTCTTGATGGGGAAGGGAATGTTATGCCCCTGCAACCATTACGGTTCGCAGGGCATCAATACGCACGGCGGCACAAGGAGCAATTTCAAAACAACGGGGCTGAACCATCCGGTTCAGCCCCCATCTAGTAAAATAGAAGAATAGGGGTTGAACCACCCCGGTTCAGCCCCTACATGGGGGGGGGGGGGGGGGGCGGCCAGCCCCCTTGACCCCGGGTATTAATAGGCCCGGGGTTCCTAATGATGGCTATGCAAGTTATTTCCTAAAGGTATTCTCCCCTCTTCTCCTCTCAAACTCTAATCTTCTTCTTCTTCTTGTTAATTTCTCCCGTAGATCCCCCTTCTTCTCTCTTGCCCTAGCAAGATCATAACAGTGCGCCATTGCTTATTAATTCTTAACTTCGGTGGAAAGATTTGGCAGTGCAAATTTCAACAGTTTTTAAGCTAACTATATTTGATTATATTAACTGGATCTACTACCTAATGATATTTGCCGAGTTTTAGAAAATGTGACCCAGATCTAACTAAATCATGCTTATTATGCGTTTTTAAGTATGCCATTAGATTGGTGAACTTGTATCCCTTGTACTTGTTGGCTTCTCTTTGCAGCTTTATGTTCAATTGCTTTTACTGTTCATGAATATTTTGAGGCCCACTTTGGATTTTTTTGTATGTAAATAGAATTTTGTTCTTAATTTGAAATCAATTCATTCTTTTGCATGGTCTTTATTATTTATTAGGCAATAGGTTACATATAGTATCTCAATATGTTTGCACATAGAACCTCAATAAGTTAGCATATAAAACCAAACATCGTTGAAAAGTTTAAATTTAAAACATATTTACTTAAGACAACCCTTTTCCCCCTTTTTTGATTTGGATTAGATTTTATTGGAACTAATTATTCATTGATTTTGCAGGAATCTCTACAAGTTCAACAAACATGAACATGGAAATTAAGGTAGACATACATTTGAAGGTTCATAATCTTGGGCATTGTTGTAATTTTGGTGGTATCTGTAACGCCCCGGTCTACTGTGGGTGCGCTACAGGTCTGCAGACCAGTGACCCCAACCCATCTCCACGGATCTGCATGGCCGCAACCGCTAATTCCAATGACGGGTTATTGAGGCTGGGGCTTGAACCCCATACCTCCTAGATAAGAGAGCTCTAAACTGGTCTTCATCACCAACTGAGCCTCCGTAGAGATGGGTTGGGGTCATTGGTCTGCAGACCTGTAGCGCACCCACAGTAGACCGGGGTGTTGAGGTTGGCTCAGTTGGTGATGAGGACCAGTTTAGAGCTGCTTTATCTAGGAGGTCTGGGGTTCAAGCCCCAGCCTCAACAACCAGCCATTGAAATTAGCGGCTGCAGCCATTCAGATCCGTAGAAATGGGTTGGGGTCACTGGTCTGCAGACCTGTAGCACACACACAGTAGACCGGGACGTTACATAAAAAGTGCAGCTCAGTTGGTGATGAGGACCAGTTTAAAGCTCCCTTATCTAGGAGGTCTGGGGTTCAAGCCCCAGCCTCAACAACCCGCCGTTGGAATTAGCGGTTGCGGCCATGCAGATCCGTGAAGATGGGTTGGGGTCACTGGTCTGCAGACCTGTAGCGCACCTACAGTAGACCGCATTACAATATCTTTATTAATACAAAACTGTTCATACACTTTAGAGGTGAGCTGCATAACATGTGGAATAAGTAGGACACCAATGCTTCGTGCCAATCATCATCATCGTTTTTATTGTTATTGTTTAAAAAAAGCTTATCCCACTTACACAGGAAAAGTGGAAGATCAAGGAAGAAGAATAGCCAACACGACAAGGGAACCACAAAGGAAATTCATGGGAGTGAATTTGCAATCCAAAAAAGGGCAGCTCAATTCAAGCCCAACAACACCAAAAATAGGAACCTTTAGGCCTATTCTAGAGGAGAAAACCAAAGATAATTGTGGGCCCCTTTTCCATAATAATGCCTTATTTGTTTCACCCAAGAGGAATGATCCACCAAGGGGGCGAACCCCCTTGGTTGAAAACCAAGGGAAGGCCGACCAACTCCTTTTGGATTAAACCAAGGGGATGGGCAAACCTTTCACTGAGCTTCAATTCAATCTAGATAGTTTTTAGAAGCCTTGACTGTCCAGTCTATGGAGAAATTATTGTGTTCATGCATAAGACATTTTTTGAGTTCGATGGGGACAAATCTCCCATCCTTAAAAGTAATTGAAAATTTCCTCCTCTAAAATAAAAAAAGCATCCTAGATTAAAATCAATGACTCGTTTATCTCCTCCCCCTTAAAATACTTTGGGACTTTCATTTGATTAGTATTCAATGGAACATATTTTCTTCATGTAACTTCCATCTCTCACCTCAATAGGGTTTTTTAGAAGCTTTTACCGGCCACTCCAAGGAGAAATTATTGCATGCACGCCTTGTATTTTTTGCGTCCAATGGGTATGAATCCCTCATTCTTATTAGTACTAGAAACTTTCCTCCTCTAAAAGTCAAGGAGCTTCCTAAAATAAAATCAATGACTCTATCTTGCCCTTCATTGCTTTGTGACTTTACATCTTCTGAGTTTTCAATGAAACAAATCCCTTTAATGAAACTTCCATCCCTCACTGCAAAAGGAGAGGGGGGGGGGGGGGGGGGGTATGTGACAGACACACATGTCATGACTCATGAAGAGCGAAGGCAAGTGTTAAGAGAGCATGCAACGGAGGAAGTAAGAAAGTGAGAAAATAAAGAGAGGATGAGAAAACTGTAGTAAGGCCTCATTCTTATAACCATTGGAAGCAAAAGTCTTTGTTCTTCTTGTTTGTCCATTATATCCTTTTCCTTCTACCAATACTCACCTGCTTGCCTTAAGTCCTACCTTCTCGTGTCTTTCTCTTTTTAGGATTGTTCTTCTTTCTACAAACGGAAAATACAAGAAGGAAAATTAAAGATGTTGGTGTGATAAGAAGATAGTTCTAAAGGCCATAAATAACAAGATAACAATGAGATAGAGTGTGTGAGTGAGAGCGAGCGTGCGCGACAGAAAGAGAGATCCCTTTTCCCAGTCCTTTGCCTGGTGCTTTTGTTGGAGGATCCATTACGTAGAGCTCCAATGGTGACAGATCAAGTTGTATGAGAGACAAGGACTTCTCAATCCTTGGTTTATGATATTTACTAAGAGTTACTATAGAGAAAAATGGTAAGAACTTTCTATTTTCAAAACTTCCAGAGGGAAGTAAAATTGAGGTCATTATGTCAAACCTATAAAAACATGAAGAATCATCAATGGTCTTGGATACTTAAGCTGCTCTCGTACAATTGAAGATGACAATATTATGGTATTATTCTACAACCAATCTCCATCTGGAAACAAGGAGACAAATTAGGAGAATCATCATTCTCGAGCAAGTTCTCTAATGAAAGAGAAATGTGACTGATCCCAAGGAGCAAGAGAAATATGTAGTCTCAACTCACAATATACGAGGTATCGTCTGGTTTGTCTAAGCGCAACCTATACTGAGCCAAACCTTAATAGTTTTATCATTTTGAGGTGGAATGCGAGGAATTCCCAAGATGTCACTGTTATGGGCTTATTTTGGGATCTCGTCAGAGGTGGTGGTGGAGATACACAGAGAGCTGAGCTCAACCTGCGGAGAATACGAGGGGAGAGGAAGAAGGGGAGCCTTGCCCAACCTTAACTTGCCTGCACATGAGGTCTCAATCCGGAGCCCACATCATAGGGTTTATTTAATGAACTTTTACATTAGTCTTTTCATTTAAAACCTTGGGGAGTTAATATGTAATGGTTAAACTTGTGGGGAGAGTAATGTTGCAATTCTTGCATTTGTAATTCCTATAAGGAAGGTCGACAAGTTCCAACATGTAAACATTGACGATTGCAGAAGATATCAAGCAACTTGCTGCGCTTGGGAGGCTCGATCCTCTCTAAATCTTACTCTTATCACTCGAAATCCACTTGCCGCGGCGAGTTGTTACGAAGACGAAAAAGGGCAAGAGACGAGGACACGAGGACTCGACGCATAAGTCGACGTCGGGGCCTAGGCAATGTGGACAAATATCCCAACTCGACGACAAACGTTCGCTAGTAGGGAGCTCGGGTGTATCGCAACCGTCAGCCTTATCTTTTATTATTGCACGTGTATTTCAGGCCGTGGGTTATTTACCGTTTGCCCTTGCGTATTTTTGAATGAGGCACTGTATAAGCCTAGATGTATCTTTCATTTGGGTAGCTTGGAAGTATGATAAAAAAGGGCCATAAGGGCTGAAATTCGTCTCTCTTTTTCTTCCTCCTTCTCGACTCTTCCCTTTCCTCCTCTTCAACTCTAGCACCTAACATTTAGTCCGACCTGCCTCGCTTCCGCCGCAGTATTGGTCGCCCGAAGTCCCCTGCACTCGCGTCTTGCATGCTGTCCGTCCGTGCCACCGATCCCGTCGTTGTCCGAAGCCTTCTACACGCGCTTCCGAGGCTTCTGCACTCGCGTCCGACCGATCCCAGCGCGTCCCGCGTCCGAGGCTTCTGTACTCGGTCAAACCGATCTCCGCGCGTCCCGCGTCCATTCTGCATCGCAACAACGTTGTTGCCGCGCCCGTCTTCCAATGCGACTGAACGTCCCGCATCCCACAATGTCTGTGCGCCTCTGGCGCACAACTGGTCCCCGATCCTGTAGCGCCCTCCCAGCGACCGTCTTCCGTCTTCTGCGGCTGATCCGGCCTTTCCGCTCTATGGCGCACTCTGACAGACCCTCGCCTCAGCCTCCCGTTGATCCGGCCATCTCCCGCCGCCTTGATGCTCATGAGGCGGCATTGCCTCGCTCCAGGCTCTAATGCTGCAAATGGATGCTAAGTTCGACGCCCTCCTAGTCGGCAGACTGAGTGCTTCATCGTCCTCCAACACGGAGTCCCCATCGCTTCTCGGGGCACACCCGGACCCTCCTCGGGACCCTATTCCGCCGCCGACGGGCTTCCCACCTCCACTCCGTTCGTTCGACGTCCTTTTTTTCAACGACACCGACCCCATGGATGGATTGTCTGTGCGGAACAATTTTTTGACATTCATCTAACTCAGGAGCCACTAAAGGATGCTACGGATCTCATCGGCATGGAGGGATCAACCCTCCATTGGGTCTGCTGGCTACGACAGAACAACCCTTCGCTCTCCTGGGAGTAACTTCAGCAGAACCTCATCCTTCGTTGTGATGTTCATTATTCAGGGACAACGGTTGAACGTTTGTGTGGGGGTCCGCCAATCAGACTTCCTTGAAGACTATATCAATGAGTTCATTGCCTTGGCAACGCACGTTCCGGGCTTACCTCCTGATCACTATTTGGGATTTTTTATGCAAGGGCTCCCCCCCCACATCCGATCCCGTCTTTGCACCTATCATCCCAGGACGATTACTGATGCCATGGACCTAGCCCGCTTGGTGGAAGCGGACTTCAAGGACACCTCCATCGACAATGGCCACCCACCGCGGGGGCGTCCTTTTCCCATCTGCCGGTGGCACCCCATCTTCCTTAGCAATATGCACCAGTAGATTCTGCCGCATACCCGTGGCGCAACGTAGAGTCGACCCGTCCGTCCGCACCTCCTCCATGCCATCTGCATTGCGTCCCGGTAGTTGCTTCCGCCTTGAGGACAAGGAGAGTTTTTGAGAGGGCGACATTGTTACGAAGAAGGAAAAGGGAAAGAGACTAGGTGACGAGGACACGACCCATAAGTTGACGTCGGGGCCTAGGCGACATAGACACAAATCTCAACTCGACGACGGACGTTCGCTAGTAGGGCGCTCGGGTGTAGTGCAGCTGTCTACCTTATCTTTTATTATCGCACGTGTATTTTGGGTCGTGGGCTATTTACCATTTGCCCTTGCGTACTTTGGAATGAGACACTATATAAGCCTAGATGTATCTTTCATTTGGGTAGCTTGGAAGCATGATAGAAAAAGAGCCCTAGCGGCTGAAATTCGTCTCTCTTCTTCTTCCTCCTTCTCGACTCCTCCCTCTCCTCCTCTTCAACCATAGCACCTAACACGAGTACTCTTATCCTGGGAGCGCCGGCAACCTTATTTTCTCCGTTGGCGAGTTTCTATCTCCATCTATCCTAATTCCCTTTCAGGTTTTATTGTGCTTGCTGTCTAGTTTCTACGCCTGCTGATTTTGAAGATTCGTGGGCTGTTTTGTTATTTCGGAACGATTATGTCATTGATTCACAAAGTTGTAGATGGTGCAAGTGGTTTCCTAAATTTATCTGGCTATTCTAGGGTTCTTGGTTTGCTGATTATGAAGACTGGGAGATACCTTGATTGATGGTCATTTTAATAGCAGCTTTTTCCTTTCAAGTGCTTGCTGTTTAGTTTCTACACTAGCTGATTTTGAAGATTTGTGGGCTGTTTTGTCATTTCGGATCGATTATGTCATAGATTGACGAAGTTGTAGATGATGCAAGTGGTTTCCTAAATTTATGTGGCTATTCGAGTTCTTAGTTTGCTGATTATTAGGACTGGTGTGGAAATATCTTGATTGATGGCCATTTTAATAGCAGTTTTTTCCTTCCAAGTAACTTAGTGGAACTGTTTTGGTGCTCTTTCTTCTTCCAGGTTCAGTTTAATTAATCCTTGGAGGAAAATTTTAGCCTATTGATTTTATATTTAAGTTCTGGTGATTGTATGACTTGTTTGAGACTGTTTTGTTCAACATTATGGCGTGCAAGTGTGCTGATTTTTTGGGATAGCATTTATGATTTTCGGTTCCAGATTTTTATGCAATGTTCTCTTAAACGACCTGATGATTCAACATCTACTAAAGTGAAAAACTGCAGTTTAAGATCTAGTGAAACTTAATGGTGGACCATGACAGCGGTGTATATGTCATGCTTTCATATTATTGATGGAATGATATAACCACCATTATCTCAACTTGGGGAATATTTTAATAATTAGTTGATGTGATGTATTAGATAAATGGTTCAGGACTAATTTTATTATTGCTTTATCTTGAGTATGTATTGGATCATAAGCCAGATTCTCTTCTATCCAATACTGCCTCTTTAATATATGAGCTATCATATGGCTTTTTAAATGCTTGTGCAGGCTACAGGTGGTGGGGCCTTTAAATTTGCTGATATTTTCAAAGAGAAGTTAGGTGTATATCTTGATAAGTTGGACGAAATGGATACGGTCGTAACCGGAGCTAATTTCTTATTAAAGGTTTTTACTATAACTTGTCTGGTGGGCTTGATTTTTCTATACTATTTCAAATCCACATTTAGTTTCTTATCCATCTAGTCTGACCTACATTTCCATTTCTTTAGTCATCCCATATGATGTGCTATCATGTTCATTCAGTTATCTTAATGATTTTTTGACAAGTATTTAAAATCAGATTTTGGTATTCCCTTAATTAATAGGAAGCATCGGGCCACATGTAACTTTTTGTTTGTTCTGTCGTATTGATATATTATGATTGCCTTCTTCATAGTAAAATTAGCATCACTTAGTTGATAAAATCTTCAGTTTGACATTAAATCTTCAATAGCTACTGATACTTGTTTCTTTATGAAGGTGTTATGGACTTCCGTTGGGGACGGACATATCAGCGTCGAGTTCAATCCACCAAGGAGTGATCATATTTTATTTCCCACGTTATCGTAATGAGGGAAATAATAACTTGTGTGACCTTCAAATATGTTTGCCAAGGCTGGCGTTCTTTGCGTGACCTTCAGATGATGACAATGATGTTGCAGACACAAGAGTTCCAAAGATTTCTCTTCATGCCATCTCCGGACCTCAGGAGGGTCATGCGATCCAGATGGCTGTCACACTCGGGGCAGACCCTCCCTGCACTCATGGACTTGGGCAGTACACACAACTTCATTAGCCAGACTGCCGCCACCCGACTATATCTTCCCGCCACACCTTGCAGTCGTGTACATGTGTCTGTTGTCAACGACCACTAGATGGAGTGTTCGGGTATCTGGCTCCGGGTCCCTATTGTAGTGGAGGACTATCACTCCCTCGTTGACCTCCTCGTTGTGGACCTTTAGGGGTTTGAGGTGGCGCTTGGCGTCCGTTGGCTACGGACTTTGGGACCCCTGACATGGGATTTCGACTGCCTCACGATATGTTGGCACCAGGACTTGCAGCGCATTGAGTGGCACGGGTACGCCCCCATGACATGGATCTCTTCCTTCTTGGTCTAGGGATCTCCACACTCGACTGTTGTTTCGAATCCGGGGGGCGTTTCTCCCTACCTCCACCGACTTCTATAGGATTTTGGTGATACATTCATACCACTGGTTGGCCTTCCCCCGATGAGCCGAGACCATCGCATCTGTCTCCTATTGGGCACATCGCCCGTGGTCGGCTGACTATACCGTTATCCCTTTCTCCAAAATGATGAGATTGAGTGTCAGTGCACCGCTATGCTTTAGCAGTGGATCATCCGACGCAATGTGTCTCCATTCTTTTCGCCGGTCCTTTTATTGCACAAAAAGGATGACATGTGGCATTTCTGCATAGACTACATAGAGCTGTATGCCAAGACAGTCAAGGATAAATTTCTCATTCGAGTGGTGAAGGAACTTCTGGATGAGTTGCATGGCACCCGCTTCTTCTCCAAATTGGACTTATACTTGGGCTATCATCAGGTGCGCATGGAGGCCGCCGAAGTAAAGAAGACTGCCTTCAGGACACACCGCGACCACTTCGAATTCTTGGTTATGCCTTTCGAGCTCACGAATGCCCCCTCCACTTTCCAAGCCCCGATGAATGAGGTATTCTAAACCCTGCTTCGTAAGTCTGCGCTTGTATTTTGTGACGACATTTTGGTGTACAGTAACTCCTGGGCCAAGCATTTACAGCATCCCCATATAGTTCTCCAGTTGATTCACCACCACCGCCTCGTTCTCAAGGCGACAAAGTGCTCCTTCAGCACGGGTAGTGTCGCCTACTTAGGCCACGTGGTGCAGGCTCATGGAATCCCAACCAACCTGGAGAAAATTCAGGGCGTGGCCACTTGGCCCACCCCCCAAACGCCGCGCGACCTCCGCGGGTTTCTTGGCCTCACCAGTTATTACCGTCTCTTCATCCCGAGTTGTAGTACAATTGCCGAGCCGTTGTTGTCTCCCTTGCGGAAGAATGCGTTTGTTTGGGGTGACTCTGCCATAACTGCTTTTTGGGAGCTCCAACAGGCCTTGACTTCCGCACCTGTCTTGCACCTTCCGAATTTTTCAATGGAGTTTCACGTGGAGTGCGACTCCTCGAGCCTAGGTTGCGGGGCCGTATTGCAATAGGAGGGACACCCCATTGCATATTTCAGCTGCAAGACATCGCTCCACCATCAGAAGTTACCGACGTATGAACATGAGTTGATAGACCTCGCCAAGGTTGTACAATACTGACGACCCTATCTCTAGGGGTGCACTTTTGTGATCCACACGACCCTATCTCTAGGGGTTTTAGGTTGAGCAGGACAAAGACGGAGTATATAGAGCTTAAATTTAGTAGTGCAAGAAGGTCGGATGACTCCGTCATTAAATTGGGTGACCAAGATATTTCCCGCAGTGAGTGCTTTAAATATCTGGGATCGATAATTCAAAAAGATGGAGGTGTAGATAAAGATGTGATACATAGAAACCAAGCAGGTTGGTTGAAGTGGAGAGGCGCGTCTAGGATCTTATGTGATCGTAAAGTACCATTAAAACTTAAAGGCAAGTTTTATCGTACTGCAATTAGGCCAGCAATGCTCTACGATTCTGAGTGTTGGGCAGTGAATGGTGTACATGAGCAAAAAATGGGAGTTGCGGAGATGATAATGCTTAGGTGGATGTGTGGTCACACGAGACTGGATAAAATTAGGAATGAATGTATCAGGGATAAGATAAGAGTGGCGTCAATTGTAGAGAAGATGCGAGAAGCTCGTTTAAGATGGTTCAGACATGTACATAGGAGACCATTAGAGGCACCTATTAGGCTTTGTGAGAGTTTAGTCACTAGACATGATAAACGGGGGAGGGGTAGACCAAAAAAGACTTGGAATGAAACTATAAGGAAAGATATGATGTACTTAGGTATTAATGAGGCTATGATTAAAGATAGGGCGCAATGACGACAAAGGATCCATATTGCCGACCCCACTATGGTGGGATAAAAGCTTGAGTGTTGTTGTTGTATATTTTGGCTCACTTGTGTTATGGCCCAAGTGAGGGGCTCTTGAACCGAGTTGTCCCTCCTTGAGATGGTTTGGACTCTTGAGAAGTTAACAAGTTATTATTTTCAAAGTCTCTTTCTCTCTCCTCTCTTTTCTTTTCCCTCTTGAGCAATATTATCAAAAATCAAGTCAAAACTAAATGCTTTTAGATCTAAAACCATCCTGCATTGACATTTGCTAACTTGTTTTGAGCTATTGATAGCTTATGCATTTAAGGAAAATCTATTCTGATTAATAAAATTTCTTTCAAACTTTATGTCTCGATATGAACAATTGTTTTCAGACTTCTCTGGGAAAAGTGAATATTCATATATATATTTTTCCAAAATCACTTCTCTTTTATATAATATGGATCATGATGATATATATATCATACATATACGCACCATTTATATGTATTCGGAGGACCACCCTCGGCAAGTGGAGATCCATACCTTTCCATACGAGAGCGTCTAATATAGGACTGATTTCGTGTCTAGTTCGATCGATTTGGGTTTGACTTGCAAACCTTTCTGGTCGAACTTCGCCCGAAATTGAATCGAGCCGGCTCAAAATTGAGCAATTTTCTATTTATTCCGAGTTTGTTCGAATTAAACTGAACCGACTTGAAATTGAGTAAATGAAGCCCTTTAAGGTTTACTCCTTTAGTAGTATTTTTCATTTTAAAATAATAATATCTTAATAAATACTTAATATTTTAATCAATTTGAGCTAATTCGAATCATATTTCGAGCAATTTAAGACATACTCAATTGACTTGAAATGTGATTCGAGTCAAATTGAATCGACTCAGATTGAGTTGAATCAATTGTAACTGATTCCGACTCGACTCAATAGTCGAGCAATTTTCGAGTGACTTTCGAGTTTCAAATAAAATGCTCAGCCTTTGTCTAGTATGAGTGTATGATGTATTAGTGACATTTTGGTAATTAATATTGCCTCCTCTTTATATAAGGAGCAGTGAGGAGTCTTAGAGTGGACGGAGTCTAGACTAGGAATATCTCCTTGGAGAGGACTCTTTTGGGGGAACTAGCCATCAAGAGCTTGGTGTGAGCATATCTCACAAGTATATCTACTTCTCTATTTTAGTTTAATCCGATCAGGTGTGTATCAAAATGGTCCGACCTGCCGTCTTCCCCTGCCTATGTTAGGTCCAAGGATTCTTTGCTCAAGCGACAAGTGGTGATTCTCCAGTCCAATTAGACGGCCTTTCCTTGCAGATTAATTTAGATATTTGAGAAACAAGGAAAATACTCCTAATTAGTCTATGTAGGAGCCTACATAAATTGGTAGACAACACGTTTTGCATATGATGTGTTATGCGGCCGAATATTGAGGGGATGCAGAAAGAAGATGATGCACGAAGAAGGTGATGATAGCATTAAAATAGAATTAAAAATATACAACTCGAGGGAATCTCTCGCCTGGTCATTGACCATATCACCCCTTAAGGCCAATCCAAAGACCCTTTAACTCATGAATGTCCATTATTTAAACTCTCAGACATACTAATAAAAGACGGACTTTTTTCCTTAATGAGCTACAATAAAGACACCTATTAATATAATATCATAATTATTCTTACTTAAATGACTCATGACATGACTCGTCGCCTAAAATGGCCTCCTCACCTTCCAACCAGATTGCACATCTCTCAGTGTGAGGCCCAACGTTGGCTTGTAGGATGTTGGGATATGGGGTCTGGCGCCCCATTAGCCATTACAACGCTTACATTTGAAAACCATGTCTCACCCCTGAGGAAGTATGTAAATAATTTTGGTGCCGAGTCATCGCGAGTCATCAAAACTGTCGTTGCGAGTTGATCTTGCAGATCTTTGCTAATATACTAGCCAAAAATCCAAACTATCCACTATCAGTTGATAATTTTATGTGGATCTTGAACAATTTTTTATTGTCATGACAGAGCTGGAGGAAAATCCAAACTATCCATTATCGAAAAAGGCAAGTTCTTTAAGTAGATATAAAAATTGATTGAATCTAAAAAAAAAAGAAAATCGCGAAGTAAACATGAATTGTTCTTATGAAAAACAGCAAAAATAACCCTTTGGATGTTTAGAATATCCTAAAACACATATTTAATAGCATGTGGATCCAATTTATCATTGCCATGACAATAACTTGAATTAAACAAATACAATAAAACACATGCATACTCTGAGTAAAAGGATCTTGATCAGGAAAAAAAAGATGGTTAAATAGTGAAACATTGCCATGTACCTATCTAAGCACACGATTAGTCTAAAAGAAAGTTATTAGAACCATTTAACTCTGGTCTAATTTTGGACATTCATCGAAAAACAAGAGATTGCGCGGTCCCAACTAAGTGTTGTTTTATTTTAATTTTTCCACGACGTTTTGTTAAGGCGTGTAGACTTGAAAGGTTTGATATATTTGTTGATGATTTTTTTTTTGAAATTCATAATTTACGTTTCACACTGCGACACCTAAAAGCTTTTAAAATGTGACTTCAAATTGTTTTTTGATTTCGTTGTAAAATTTTGAAAAATAGTAAATATCTCGAATTTATGCTTTAATAAAGATAACCAAGTCACGAGAGAATAATCATGAATGATGTAATAAATAATGATTATTATTAAAATTGAAATTTTCATAGAACTTGCATTGAGAAAAATCCCTTTGATTTGATGGTACAAAACCTTATCTGATTGATGTTAAGGAAACTTAAAAAAAGTAGTTGTTTATGCTTCAGAAAAAACCAGAGGAAGCAACCCTGAAGCAAAAAGAAGAAGCCCGATGGAAGCTCTACATGAGAAGAGGTCAGAAAATTGTTGTGTGGAAATGACCTAGCTCATCCCGAAGCTATCAAAGATTGTTGACCGGGCATTTGCCGACCATGCACTCGTTCGTAGATTGAGTACCCGATCACCGTTCGGAGAATGGAACGCAAACAATTGTTTTTTGCTGCAGCGCTCCTAGATTGATCAGCAATCGACGTTTGTCGACCGAAGCTTTAGCTGATCACCGATCCACCTCTTCATCAACGCTCATAGAAGGAAGATTTGACACTCGGCGTTTGCCTACCAAGGCTCAACGTTTGCCGATAGACTACGATTGACGTTTTGTATGGAACCAGAAAGAACTGTTGCATAGTCAAAAAATAAAGCCGCTCCTCTATCTCATTGGGACTAGCGTTGGAATTAAAAAAGGGATTAAAGTGGCTATAAAATGGATAGAGGACTTGCCGAGAAAGGCAGAGGAGAGAGAAGTAGAGAAGAGAAGGAAAATGAAGGAAGAAGAAAAGAGGGAAGAAACAGAGAGAGACAATAACTTCTGTATGTGGAGCACTCTCCCTTTTCATGAATATAGAGCAATCTCCCTTCTCACCTCCTAACCCTAACTTCTCTGTCTTGTAACTCTCTCCTTTCCTCCCTAACCCTCTCCCTCTCTTGTCAGTTGTAACTCTTTAATGTAAAATGTGTATCTCTCTTTTCTTGAGATACAACTACCAACCTCCTTCTCTCTCTTTCACCTGATGTTAAAGGGTTACATGATCTCCCTTCAAAAGATCCGCGAAGGTTCATGGGTCTCCTGACAAAGACTCGATAAGAGTTACTGAATCCCCCCTTCAAAAGATTAGTGCAGTGGTTCCTAAGTCCCCAATGCAAAGGACTTTGACTAACTTGTGAAGCCAGTGCATCCCACATCTGTGGAAACCTCTATAAATATTTTTGTGTCTTCTGTGTTACTTTTTCTCTATACCTTAGATTTTTTTTGTATTTTATTTTCTTTATTTTTTTCACTTACCTTTTTACTGCAATCTTTCTATGATAAATATGCGTGATTTATGAAGATATGTTCTATCTTTCTCTTCTTCCCCTTCTTCATTAGGAATATTCTACTTTCCGCACTTTCAACTTTAAACATTAGAATGAACTAAATCAAAAGGATGAAGATTGAATTTATATATGCATCTCAGGTAGGATGATTGATGATTCTCTTTTACTTGACATGATATAAAATATCAAATTCAATCCGACAATTTAATACCAATTTCTGAATAATTTACAATGATAGATGTTTCCTCCAATATATAGAGGCCATATTCATTATGACCAATCCAAACATCTAGTTCATATTTTCTTGAAAGACACAATAAGAATGAAATAATGTGATAGAACAATTCAATCAATACATAAATTTCAAACAAAAAGATGGCTGCAATGGAAAGTAAAAATATGACGAAAATATCATCATATAATATGAGAGTTGAGTTGAATATTTAAAAACCCCATAATTGGAACTTTCCTAACCATTAGTAATGCACGTATTAAAAAAAGAACGAAATGAAGATACAAATAACATAGACATTTATTCATAAATCCCAGAGTGTATGATTCAACTATGATAGAAAACCATACAAGCATTACCTGTTAGAGCATAAATGCTTGAATCCTTTGATAACAAAATCTAGAAATGTCATGAAATCCTCAATTGATAGTGATGGGGAGCCATCGATAGTTGCACCCAAGGTGGGACCCACTTACACCTATTCGCGAAGGAAGAAGTGATCGGATCGCCGATCCGACTCCGCGGTTGCGTCCGGCGCGCCGTTGCGAGTCGAAATCATATATAACTTTATTAATTTTGAGTTTGTTTTCATTTATTTAATGGCCGATCCCCACCGGTCAATCATAGCCGTTGATGGGGATGCCCTAGGCCTTTCTTTTCTTATAAATAGTAGTTAGGGGCTGAATAGGGGACATTGCAGAATTTGGAGATCACTATTTTCGGATTCCTGAGATCCTTCCTCCGTGCCGATGCCGTGGAGCCCTAGGTGACGACTCCTAGGTAAGTTTCTCCCTCCCAACATCTTCCCCTATCTTGTATCTTCATTTTCCACCCTTCTTCCATCCGATCCAGCCGCTGCCTCCCTCCGAACAGCCCCCCAAAACCCGCCGACCTGCTGGCTGTTTTCCGTGAAAACACTGTTCACGGAATACTGTTCGCGGAATACTGTTCACCGAACACTGTTCACCCGGGCTACTGTTCGCTCGTACTACTGTTCACCCGCAACCACTGTTCATCCGCCTCCCCCACGTGGATCCACTTCCAACCATTCCCAAAACCCTAGATCTAATTCGATCTAGTGCCCACACCCCGATCCGTTATTTCCACCACCGCATACCCTCACGTAGCCCGGGTCCGCCGTCAAACATCGGATCTTCCACCCTCCCACCCGGATCTATTCCCTAGTGGCCGGATCTATCCGTTTCCGGTCCGTTTTCCCAGTTTTCTACCTTGGGCAGCCACCACCATTGTTATCGTGCCACCGATTCCGTTTCCGATCTACACATCCGGACCCAAGTTCTTCAGTGTCTCGGTTCAGCCCTCTACTTTATGAGTGTTTTGTTGTATTGCTACAGTGATTTAATATTACATATTTGGTGTGTTTCTTTATTTGTTAGAATCTCTACTTGTAGGCACTTGCCTATATATTATTGTAACTGCAGGTGGGATTAATTCGCTGCACGCTCGCTTTGGCCCTCCGATCCGGAGGAAAGCCGCGCTAAATCGCTAATATTAAATATTTTCTTCGTCCTTTTGTAACTCTGTGTGGTGTTATAATTTCGTTGCTCAAAATTTAAATCATCGGCGTCACTGATTGTCACCTTGCACGTAGAGTTGGCTAGTTTCCCGTGGTGCACCCTCACTTGAGTTTAGACTTAGCGCACTCACACCCTACCCTACATCAAATGGTATCAAAGCCAGGTTTGGGCCGTCTATGCTCCGTAGTGGTAGAACTTTTAGAAACGCAATGTCTGATCACAACATCACTGATGATCGCACGAATAGTTCGAACTCAGGCGCTACACAAGCCGAGTTCCAGCGAGGCATCTTGGACCGTATGGACGCCATTAGCGCACAATTTTGGGATTTTCGTCGTGAACTCACTGAAGTGAACGTCCGGTTAGGTCGTCTAGAAAACCCTAACGATACCCCTTCCCAGGAAGGAGAGCCACGCGAGGAGAGACCAGAGATCCCTCCACGGCCTGATCCACGTGTTCACTTACGTCCGGAACCCCGGCTTAGAGATGATACCTCACCACCTCCCGAGCGACAGCGTCGTGAGGCTCCTCATCGTGGGGCTTCCCCTGTGCACCCACCAGACCCTGAGTACGAGGGGTACCCACCCCACCGATATCGGTACCAGGCCCCTCCACTAGACCCCCGAGCCCGCATTCCCCAGCACGACCGACGTGACCCTGATCGGGATGATTATCTCGACCCTGGCCGCCGTGTTCGTGGGCTCCGACGCGGTCATCGCGACCCTGACCCCGATGAGTACGTTGGCCCTGGCCGCCGAGAGCGAGGACCCCGACCCGCTCGACGCGACTACGCCTTAGACGATTATGAGAATGAGTACCCGGGTCCGCGCAGAGGAGGCGACCGCCAGGATTATGACGTCACCCGACGTATCCGCCTCGATGCGCCTTCATACGATGGTCGTTTGGATCCAAAGGCTTTCAGCGATTGGCTCCTCGACATGGACCATTATTTCGAGTGGTACGATATGACGGATGAGCGATGCGTCCGTTTCACAAAGATGAAATTGATCGGGCAAGCCAAAGTATTTTGGATTAGCGTTGAGCGAGCAGATGAGAGGGACGGTTATTACCCCATCACCCGATGGGAGGATATGAAACAACGGTTGAAAGACAAATACCTCCCTCATTCATATAGGGATCAGTTATTAGATCAGCTTCAGAGCCTGAAGCAGGGCACTCTATCCGTAGCTGAGTACATGGCCCGCTTCAATGAGCTTGTTGTCCGGAGTGATATAGAGGAACCCATTGCCACCGCTTCCAGGTTTAAGGCGGGCCTTCGAGCTGAGATTCGTAGGGAGCTGATTCCCCATCGGCTAGAGACTGTTGACCAGATATTCCAGCTCCCCCTCGAGTACGAGCAGTACCTTCGACCATCTGGTACGAAGTAGCTTCCCTCTCGGGTTGATTCTTCCACTTTTAGGAAATCTACACCATCTCAGACCACCCCGGCCGCAGATGCGAAAGGAACAGTCGTCGCCACGGATGGCTAGCGATCTGGGGGTATTGTATGCTATCGTTGCTCTGGCAGAGGACATGTGGCAGCGCGGTGCCCCACGCGGAATCTGTTAGTTGAGGGTGAGGAGCCTGAGTTAGAGGAAGAAGAAGAGAACCCGGAAGAGATTAAGGCCACTGTTGAAGAGGGCTGGGAGAGCGATGCAGAGAGAGCCTTGGAGTTGGGCGTAGTTAGACGCTTTCTACACACCCCGCGTGTGGATGAGGACTGGCGACGTTCCAGCATCTTTTACACGTATTTCCCTAGTGCAGGTGGGCCCTGCAAATTAGCCATTGACAGTGGTAGTTGCGTGAACATCGTAGCCCAAAAGGGGCTTGACCGTATGCAGGTGAAGGCAGAGCCTCACCCCCATCCTTACCGTGTTGTCTGGGTAGACAAAACGACGATTCAGGTCACTCAGCGATGCCTTGTCCCGATCACTATTGCATCATTCCAGGACAAGGTATGATGCGATGTCATTCCTATGGATGTCGCCCATGTGCTGCTAGGCCGCTCCTGGCTCTTTGATCGCGACGTCACGTGTTTCGGCCGTTCGAACACGTGTGTCTTTTATGACAAGGGGCGGAAGATTACGTTGACGCCCACCCAGCCCCGAGATAGATCCAAGGGCGTGGTTGAGCCCTCAGTGAGTACGGGTACCTCTAGGCCCGTACACATCCTGAGATGTGGTGAGTTTTTACGAGACAGCTCTGAGGCAGAGGTCATTTACGTAGTAGCCGCCACTCAGGCTACTGAGGACACCCCAGTTGACCACCCACTAGCGGTGCGTCCCCTGTTAGACGAGTACGCGGACATCATGCCTGATGAGCTTCCGGATGAGTTACCTCCTCCCCGGGATATACAGCATGCTATCGACTTGATCCCGGGAGCGTCTCTTCCGAACCTGCCCCACTATCGTATGCACCCTGATGAGCATGCTGAGCTCAAACGGCAGGTCGACGAGCTTCTTCGGAAGCTGAGCTCAAACGGCAGGTCGACGAGCTTCTTCGGAAGCTGAGCTCAAACGGCAGGTCGACGAGCTTCTTCGGAAGCAGTTCATCCGTGAGAGCATGAGCCCTTGTGCGGTCCCCACCCTTCTTACCCCTAAGAAGGACGGAAGTTGGCGTATGTGCATCGACAGCCGCGCCATCAATAAAATCACCGTCAAGTACCGTTTCCCGATCCCGCGACTCGATGATTTGCTAGACACTATGTCTGGTGCCCAGATCTTCTCGAAGATCGATCTCCGTAGTGGGTACCATCAGATCCGAGTTCGTGAAGGGGATGAGTGGAAGACAGCTTTCAAGACCAAGGATGGTCTGTACGAGTGGCTAGTTATGCCATTTGGGCTATCTAATGCCCCAAGTACTTTTATGCGAGTTATGACCCAGGTGTTGCGGCCCTACATGGGCAAGTTTCTTGTCGTATATTTTGATGATATTCTGATTTATAGCCAGACTCAGGCCGCTCACCTCGACCACCTGAGACTTCTCTTTGGCACCCTCCGCCAAGAGAAACTATATGTGAATTTGAAGAAATGCTCTTTCCTCTCCGAGTCCGTCCATTTCTTAGGATTTATTATATCTTCGACTGGCGTCTCCGTACACCCCGATAAAGTCAAATCCATTCGTGACTGGCCTGTGCCAACGAATATCCACGAGGCCCGCAGCTTTCATGGACTTACCACCTTCTATCGGAGGTTCGTCCAAGGGTTTAGTACTATCATGGCCCCCTTCACGAGCTGTCTCAAGAAGGGCGAGTTTCAGTGGACCCCCGCTGCCACTAGGGCCTTTGAGGTGATTAAGGAGAGGTTGACGACAGCTCCGGTCTTACGGTTACCAGACTTCAGCCGAGCTTTTGAGGTCGCGTGTGATGCGTCCGGTGTGGGTATTGGTGGCGTGTTGAGCCAAGAGGGACACCCAGTTTCTTACTTCAGTGAGAAACTGAACGAAGCTAAGCAGAAATACTCGAACTACGATCGTGAATTCTATGCTATTGTCCAGTCTCTGCGCTATTGGAGACATTACCTCCTTCCCCGGGAGTTTGTCTTATACTCTGACCACCAGGCGCTCCGTTATCTTGACTCGCAGCGCAAGCTGGGACATCGACATGCAAAGTGGGTCGAATTTCTGCAGGACTTTCACTATGTTCTCAAACACCGAGCTGGTGTTGAGAACAAACCGGCTGATGCGTTGAGTCGCCGAGTATCCTTACTGCAGACGATGACCGCGAGCGTTGATGGGCTTGAGCGACTGATCTTGGATTACCCGTCGTGCCCTGACTTCGGCGAGATTTACACCGCCCTATCCCGAGATCCACCCGACCCCGTTGAGGGCTATCAGATCTTCGAGGGATACTTATACCGAGGCCCCCGCTTATGTGTGCCCCAGACATCCTACCGTGATTATCTAGTCTGGGAATTGCATGCGGGCGGAGTTGCTGGCCATTTTGGACGAGATAAGTCCATAACTATCGTCGAGGACCGCCTATACTGGCCCGGCCTCAAGAAGGACGTAGCTCGTGTTGTCCGCCACAGCCGTATCTGCCAAACGGCCAAGGGCACTAAACAGAACACGGGTCTATACACTCCACTACCTGTACCGCACCGTCCTTGGGAGGACCTTAGCATGGATTTCATTCTTGGACTTCCCCGCACTCTGCGGAAACACGATTCCATATTCGTAGTGGTCGATCGGTTTTCGAAGATGGCGCATTTTATCGCCTGCCGCAATACGGCTGACGCGACCCATGTAGCGTCTATCTTTATGCGGGATGTCTTTCGCTTACATGGCCTACCCAAGTCCATTGTGTCGGATCGCGACGTGAGGTTTCTGAGTTATTTTTGGAAGACCCTATGGCACAAGACCGGCACCACTCTCAGGTTTTTCTCAGCATATCACCCACAGACGGACGGGCAGACTGAGGTCGTAAATAGGAGCTTAGGAAACCTGTTGAGATGCATAGTTGGTGAGCGCGTAGGCAATTGGGATTTAGATTTACCTGTAGCAGAGTTCGCCTACAATAGCTCAGTTAATAGGTCCACCGGCTTGAGTCCGTTCCACGTTGTCTCCGGATATGACCCTAGGAAGCCCATTGACCTTTTGCCGAGTCCTTTAGAATCTCGCCCTAGTGAGTCTGCTGAGTCTTTTGCACAACACCTGCACGAGTTACACGAGTCGGTCCGCCGAAAATTAATATTGAGCAATGATAATTACAAAACCCACGCAGATAAACATAGGCGAGAACAAATATTTAATGTCGGTGATAAGGTGATGGTTCGAGTCCGACCGGAGAGGCTCCCTTCGGGGCCTGCCAAGAAATTGAGCGCCAGGCGAATGGGTCCCTACTCAGTTATCAATCGTATTGGGACTAACGCCTATCGGTTAGACATTCCGGCAAGTATGGGCATTCACCCAGTATTTAATGTTGAGGACCTAACGCTGTACTACGAGCCTTATGAGTATGAGAACCCGAGCGGTGGAGATACACAGCCTCTTCCATACCCACCACCATTCCCTGATTCCGCTCATACTTCGTCCTTGCCTGATAGCCTTTTCGATACACCCCATGTTGCCACCCACCCATCCGGGAATTCGTCTCCTTCGGTTTCGCCATCGGCGCCGCAGATTGCATCCGATACCACCACTCGAGTGATGAGAGATGAGAGCATTACTGAGATCAGAGGCCACCAGTTTGTCCCTACTCCAGATGGACCGCGCTGTCGCTATTTGGTACATTGGCACGATCGCCCAGATGCTGACGATGCTTGGATACTCCTACCAGAGCTCGATAGACTTGTCCCCGGACTTCGACTTCAGTATGATCGTCTCCATTCATCGGAGATGAAGACTTTTCAGTCGGGGGGAGTTGATGGGGAGCCATCGATAGTTGCACCCAAGGCGGGACCCACTTACACCTATTCGCGAAGGAAGTAAGTGATCGGATCGCCGATCCGACTCCGCGGTTGCGTCCGGCGCGCCGTTGCGAGTCGAAATCATATATAACTTTATTAATTTTGAGTTTGTTTTCATTTATTTAATGACCGATCCCCACCGGTCAATCATAGCCGTTGATGGGGATGCCCTAGGCCTTTCTTTTCTTATAAATAGTAGTTAGGGGCTGAATATGGGACATTGCAGAATTTGGAGATCACTATTTTCGGATTCCTGCGATCCTTCCTCGGTGCCGATGCCGTGGAGCCCTAGGTGACGACTCCTAGGTAAGTTTCTCCCTCCCAACATCTTCCCCTATCTTGTATCTTCATTTTCCACCCTTCTTCCATCCGATCCAGCCGCTGCCTCCCTCCGAACAGCCCCCCAAAACCCGCCGACCTGCTGGCTGTTTTCCGTGAAAACACTGCTCACGGAATACTGTTCGAGGAATACTGTTCACCGAACACTGTTCACCCGTGGCACTGTTCACCCGCGCCACTGTTCGCCCGCAACCACTGTTCATCTGCCTCCCCCACGTGGATCCACTTCCAACCATTCCCAAAACACTAGATCTAATTCGATCTATTGCCCCCACACCCCGATCCGTTATTTCCACCACCGCATACCCTCACGTAGCCCGGGTCCGCCGTCAAACATCGGATCTTCCACCCTCCCACCCGGATCTATTCCCTAGTGGCCGGATCTATCCGTTTCCGGTCCGTTTTCCCCGTTTTCTACCTTGGGCAGCCACTACCATTGTTATCGTGCCACCGATTCCGTTTCCGATCGCCGATCTACACATCCGGACCCAAGTTCTTCAGTGTCTCGGTTCAGCCCTCTACTTTGTGAGTGTTTTGTTGTATTGCTACAGTGATTTAATATTACATATTTGGTGTGTTTCTCTATTTGTTAGAATCTCTACTTGTAGGCACTTGCCTATATATTATTGTAACTGCAGGTGGGATTAATTCGCTGCACGCTCGCTTTGGCCCTCCGATCCGGAGGAAAGCCGCGCTAAATCACTAATATTAAATATTTTCTTCGTCCTTTTGTAACTCTGTGTGGTGTTATAATTTCGTTGCTCAAAATTTAAATCATCGGCGTCACTGATTGTCACCTTGCACGTAGAGTTGGCTAGTTTCCCGTGGTGCACCCTCACTTGAGTTTAGACTTAGCGCACTCACACCCTACCCTACATCAGATAGGGTCATTGAAGGAAAGTTCTAGTACCACACAGTGATTCATATTCGAGAGTGGGAGAGTGCCCAATTGAAGAAGTCTTATAAACATTAGGTCGACCAAGAAGATTTAACAATTCTTAATGATGTGATTTTACCTTGATAAAAACTTAGTGTTGCCACTGTATTCATTGGTCCTCAAAGAAGATGATGTACTACAAAGACGACTCTGATAAGCAAATCCACGATCACCACGACGATGGGATGATTATAAACTAGCGGGGGTCATCGAGAGGAAAAGGCCTTTGCTTAAAGTGGCTCAAAGTTTCGTAGAGAAGAACAAAGAAGGAAAACAACTATTTATCGGGAGAGCGATGATGCTGCAGTTGATTGCAGTAGGAAGAAGATGCCCTATTGCTGTGTCCATATGGTGGACTATTGTCATGAATCATGATGAAGGAAATATCGAGATCCCGTGGAAACTCATCGAACAATGTTGGTAACGGAGGAGTGTGATGAAGACAACATCGACGTCTAGACAGAGAAAAGCACGACGGAGCAACATCGACAACCGGAGTGATGCGCATAGGAGCAATATGGCATTGTGGAGTCGTCACGAAGAGCTCAGCTAGGAAGTGGTTGGACGCATCGATGAGAGAGAAGTCGAGTAGGGCGGTGGTTGGACATGTTACAAGAGATGAGTCAGCATTGATACCATGTGAGAAGCTGATGCATAGTTGCATACCTTTGTGTCGTTACTAACTCCCTATGATGTTGAAATTCTCAATATATACTGATAGAAGCCAGACAAATATTAGAATCTAGTTGGAATATTCTCTTAACAACCTGCAAATTTCTGCATCTAAATACATAATTCATGTCTAAGTGAAGTTTCTTGTCATATGTATGTTTTCTTTAAACAGTTGATCAGAGTCTTTTTCCAGCAAACTGAATGTTGTTACCCTTTTATATGGATTATTGGCATTTTTATTAAGAATCTGTGAATATGATTTTGTTTGAATATTATATATATTAACATAAAATGATAGTAAATGGTTAACCTGATTTTGTTCTGTTTTCATGAT
Source organism: Dactylorhiza incarnata (assembly GCA_033032865.1). Classification (NCBI taxonomy): domain Eukaryota; kingdom Viridiplantae; phylum Streptophyta; class Magnoliopsida; order Asparagales; family Orchidaceae; genus Dactylorhiza; species Dactylorhiza incarnata. Next base: position 3,540,455 of record JAWHQI010000271.1, read on the forward strand.
TTCATTATTTAAGGTTTTTCTTATGAAGATAGAGTCTAACTATTGTTCCAGCTATTTTTCCAAACAGAAAATCCAAAACGAATCATTTACTTTCATGCATCAAAAAAGGACCCCTGCTGATGTTAACCAAAAGAACTTGTTCCCGTATCTTCTTGTCAATATTGGTTCTGGAGTTGGTATGATAAAGGTAGTTCAGGCATCATGAGTTATATTGATTTTTCCAGTGTTTTTGTTCAACATGTATGCCTGTATGGAAGATCTAATAATTGACAATAGTTTCTAGGTGATGGGAAACAGAAAGTTTGAACGGGTTACTGGCACACACATTGGTGGTGGAACTATGTTTGGGTTAGCAAAACTATTAACAGGTTGTACAAGGTAATTTTTCCATCCATGCATCGTAATCCCTGTCAAAGCATGCGCCTATACCTCCCTAGATGTTTACATTTTTTTCTCTTTATTGGGAAAATATATGATTGTTGTTTGGATATTAATTTTACTCTATTCTATTTGGATAGATCAAAGTTTATTATATCTTACAGTCTTGAATTCTTTGAGACATCAACACAACTAACTCAATGCTACATGGCATCAGAGCAAGCACGGGTGCTATAGCTGTCTCGGCATTCTGCACGATCCCCGTCTCCTACAAAACATTCCAATCTTTTATTGTAGAGATCAAGTAGTCATTTCCTTTGTCGAGCCGAAGTCCCAGCGAGGGAGACCTAGCAAGGGAGACCGAGTTCCCCTCCTATGCTGTGAAATCTGCCAACCTTCTTCTTCCGAGATGACTTCTCCTATGTAGGGCTAAAACTCCTAGATTGGGAGATTGTCTCCTTTGATCCCAAGTTTTATTAAGCCATAGTCCCAATGAGGGAGACCGTGGCCCCCTCCTACACTGCAAGATTTGTCAACCTTTTTCCCTAGAGATTCCTAATAGACCTCTTATCCATAGAGGTAAAGCGAGAGGTAAGTTGAGCCCTCCCTCCTTCCTTGTAAGGTTTGACTGCCTTTTCTCCTTTCCTCTTTTTCGACAAGACCAACGAGATCAAGAAGAAAATCCTCCAGTCCCCTCCATCGTGATCAAGGGCCGTGATCCTCCTTCCTCGCCGAGATTTAGTTGTCCTTCTCCAGCTTTGGTAAGATCTAACATGTTCATCTTCCTTTTGCTCCATCGACATATTTTTCGTGAACTGCATCTCAGTCATCTAAAAATCTTCGGGTCATTTTCAGCTCCAATTCCCTAGGGAAAGGCTCATGTTCTCAACTTCTCAATGTTACTTCTCTCAACAATGATCTCCAGTCCATCACCTTGTAGTCATCGTGACTGTGGATCTACTTATCGAAGTCTTGATTGTGGTAGGCCATCATTTTCTTGCAGAATTTGTTATGGAGTGTCAAAACCTAAGCATCCAACATAAAATCAATTGGTTGTGGATGAATAGTCCAAGATCTATATTAAGTGCACAAAGCAACATGAGTTTCCCGATGTGGACTATTTTGTAAACATGCCCCTTACCTGTAAGGTCTTTGACCTTTAAAACGTAGACTTCTAATTGGATGACCTGGGATTGGCTTGTCGGGCCTAGCCTGACACCATGTTAAAACGCAATCATTCAACCTAAAATCAATTAATTGTAGGTGGAGTGACCCAAGATCTATATTGAATATACAAGATAACATGAACTCTTGATGTGGGACTATATTCTCAACAAGAAGAAATGCCAACACTATTGCTTCTACTATCTAAGGCATGAATCCTTTGTACGAAACATACTTGAAAAATCTCAATTCTTCTTTTGTGCATCATGCTTCTATTATAACTACTTCATTCATCCTTGCTTCTTCTCCTCACTGGTTATGCATCATCTAGATCATCTTATTGATCTGTAGACGACATTTTGTAATATGTTTTTCAAAACTCAATCTGGCAGAACATATCTTTCCTCATATTACCAATTAATCATATATTCAAAGGCTTTCAAATATATGGCACCTTTAGCTTTATCATCCTTGACTCCTTTTTCTCTTTTCATATGCGCATTGTTGGTGGTTCATCTGTCTATGTTCGCAGTCCGAAGGGGAAGCATTATTGGTCCCACTGGCGCAATTCAACTTAAATCTATTCTTCAAACTCTCAACTTTCCATCTAGTTTAATATATGTTAAGAAGATTAGTGCCGACATCAATTGTTTCATAACCTTATTTCCCTCACATGATGTATTTCATGATATTGCAACAAATAAAGTAATTCTAGCATATTGTGCGCACAATGGTCTCTGAGTCGTGTATCAACCAAATTCTGCTTCAACCCGTAGTCTATGAAGCACTAGTACGGGTACGCGTACAGATATTGGATATAATATGTACCCGATACAACAATACATCAAAATTCAAAAAAGGACACCAGAGCGGCATGGTATGAAATATATAGTACAAAATAATTATATATATATATGTATATATGACAGGCACGGGGCTCCGCCCCTATCCAGGGCGACATTTGTCGTGGGCGGGTACATTTATCGTGGGGGGAGACATTTATCGTGGGGGGCGACATTTGTCGTGGGAGGGGACATTGGTCGTGGGCGGCAACATTTGTCGTTGGTGGGGACATTTGTCGTGGGAGGCGACATTGGTCGTGGCGGCGACATTGGTCGTAGACAGCGTCATTCGTTGGTGGTGGCTTCATTCCTTTGGGGCGGCGACATTCTTCGGGGGAGGTGATATTCGTCGAGGACGACGTCATTCGTCGGGGGCGACGACATTCTATGAAGCACTAGTACGGGTACGCGTACAAATATTGGATATAATATGTACCCGATACAGCAATACGACAAAATTCAAAAAACGGACACCAGAACGGCATGGTATGATATATATAGTACAAAATAATTATATATATATGTATATACGAGTGACAGGCACGGGGCTCCGCCCCTATCCACGGCGACATTTGTCGTTGGCGGCGACATTTGTCGTGGGTGGGTACATTTATCGTGGGGGGCGACATTTGTCGTGGGCGAAGACATTGGTCTTGGGAGGGGACATTGGTCGTGGCGGCAACATTGGTCGTTGGTGGGGACATTGGTCGTGGGAGGCGACATTGGTCGTGGAGGCGACATTGGTCGTAGACAACGTCATTCGTTGGTGGTGGCTTCATTCCTTTGGGGCGGCGACATTCTTCGGGGGAGGTGATATTCGTCGAGGACGACGTCATTCGTCGGGGGCGACGACATTAGTCGGGGGCAATGACATGGTAGATGGAATGAGATCCTAGTCAAATGATTTCTTCCCCTAAGATACAACTCTCTCCCCTGGGTAATAGGTTACTCCCCCTAGGAGACATGATTCTCTTAGATATCAACATCCTCCTGGACATAATTCTTGGTAATAGTTACTCCCCCCTAGGAGACATGATCCTCCTGGACATTAACCGAAACTTTAAAATTCATAACAAATAGATTTATTTCTGAATCATGCCTTGTACCTCCTCAACTAAATCAAGCAATCCATTTATATTCTCTCTCTAACAGCAATGAATTCATTTGCTCATCAATCCTAAGTTGGAGTAATAATAAGGCTCCAAATGATTAAGGTTCTTAGTCTAACTTATTAACAATCTTGGCTATCTTGGACAAAATAGCAAAGAAAATAACCTAAGCATGGTCAAATGTAACCCAGATTATAAATAAAGACCATGAACATAATGCTACATGTGAGGTTAAAAATCCTTCACTGATTGTTCAATGTTGTAATAAAATATTTGAAACTAAGATATTAATAACTTTGAACAGAAGTTCTCCAGGATTAAACACATTCAATCAAGAAAACATGTAGCATCTCTCGATCTCCATATTTGAATGCAAAGAAAGTATAAAAAACTATAAAAAATACTAATGGATGGTAAAATAGAAAATTAAACAACTTTAGGCATTGTTACATGCGTGGTTATTATCCTAGGAAAATCTGAAAAAATTTAGTAGGAAATTGAATCGGCCTGCAAGAAAAGAAATGAAGGAATGACACCTTCTTAATTCAAATAAAAATTAAATCTATTTCATTATTACTTGCTCTACATCTTTTCCACCCAAGCATGCTCCAGCTCAATTACGTTTAGAAACTTTATTCCAGGATCTACATCAAACAAAGTGTTATGCCGCCGCATCCGTTACAGTTCACAGACCAACAATATTCAAGACGACGCAAGGAGGTACAAGACAACGGGGCTGAACCATCCGGTTCAGCCCCCTCGCAGCAATAAATAAAGAATAGGGGCTGAATCACACCGGTTCAGCCCCTACTGGGGGGGGGGGGGGGGGGGGCGGCCAGCCCCCTTGTCCCCGGGTATTAATAGGCCCGGGGACCCTCTTGTGATGGCATGCAATATTATAATTCAGGTATTCCCCTCTCTCTTTCTCTCCTCTCAAACCCTAGCCGTCTTTCTTCTTCTTGCTCTCCCCTAGATCTCTCTCTTCTCTTCTACTCTAGCCCGTTCATAACAATTGGTATCAGAGCATCGCTCCTACGACCATGGTTACCACACGCACCGAAGCTGAAATCGCTCGCCTCGCCGCCATCGAGGAGAACTACGTCAACTTGGCGGATTCGGTGTCCGGCATCGAGGAACAAGTCAAGACAACCACCAAAAATCTGGAGGAACGGATGGAAGGACGCTTGGATGAACTCAAGGCGTTGTTAACGCAGTCCCTACGGGGAAAATCGAACGGAAACAGCGATTACACCGGAGAAACGTCAAATCCAGCGCCGCCAATCAACGGAGGAGGCACGGGGGGGACTGGCGTGATGCCCTACGCCTACCCCGGCCAGGAAACAGCACGTACGGGCGGCCAGGGAGCGCCCGTAGTCGCGCCAGGCGCGCTAGGGCAGACGGCGCCGTTTCCGCCCAGCGCCTGGGCGGGCGCCGCTGCCGCCAGGCCGCCGGCCGGACCGACCTCCACTCCCCACCGGCAGGTCGCCGGGTGGTGGTCCGGCCCTGGAGGGGTGGCCGCCGGTGGTGGGATCGCCGGAGGGGCTGCCGGACGTCAAATTGGAGTCCCGGAGCAGAATTTCAGGCCGCCGCCACCTATGGGAGGCCCGACCGGAGTTGGAAACGGAATTCTGCCCATGCCACCACCCTTTGGGGCCCCGATGCGGATGGGGCAAGGAGAACCTTGGCCGGAAAACCCTCCAAAACACGTATATGAAGAGGAGGATCAACACGATTACTATGGGCGACCAAATCTCATGGCGGACCCATTCCGGCATGGAGGACACGAACCGGAATTCGGGAGGAATGGAGGGGCAAATCAGCGGGCGTACATGCAACCGAAGAGGACTCAGATGAATTTTCCAAAATTCCGGGGCGGCGACGCCTTGGAGTGGGTACAAAAGGCCGAGCTGTTCTTTACCTACCAGGAGATCCCCAAGGATCAATGGGTGCAGTTGGCCTCGTTTCATTTGGAGGATGACGCGTACCAGTGGGCGCAGTGGTTTGTCCGCAACCAGGGCTACGCCCCATGGGACTATTTTGTGGAAGGGTTTACGGCCCGTTTCGGCCCCCTGGAGTATGAGGATATGGAGGCCACCCTGCAGAAGCTCAGGCAGAAGGGAACAGTCATGGAGTACCGCACTGAGTTCGAACGGTTAGCAAATCGGGTCAACTGGGGCGAAAAGACCCTTCTCAGTTGTTTCATTTCGGGACTGAAGGACCATCTGAGGGACGAAGTCCACGCATACCTGCCGTCCAGTTTGAGCCATGCCATTAGTCTAGCTCGGATACAGGAGGAGCGGTTCAACCGCCAGCGCAATCGGGGGACAACACGGCCAACTCCAGCAGTACCTGCAGCACCAGGAGCCGGACGGCGAGACCCGCCACCTGCAGTACGACCGACTGTGACTCGGTTGACTTGGCCAGAGCTACAGGACAGGAGGGACAAAGGGTTATGTTTCAATTGCGACGAAAAGTTCACTCCCGGACATCGATGTCAGAAGGTACAAGTCTTTATGTTACGAGAGGAGGAGGACGAGGAAGAACCCATCAGTTGTGTGGAGGTGGAGGAACTGGACCTGGCAGAGTTTGGAATCTGCCTGCAAGCCATGGAGGGATGTCCCGCACCGCTCACGTTACGCGTTTCAGGGAGGCTGGGACACGAGCGGGTGACCATCTTGATCGATAGTGGGAGCACCCACAATTTTATCACCCCCGCAGCAGCACTGAAGGCAGGGTGTGCAGTAGATCGGGGAGCTTCCTTCCAGGTCATGGTCGCGGACGGCAGCAAGCTGCGGTGTGAGGGGGTCCTAAAAGGGGTGGAGCTGCGAATTCAGGGTTATGTATGCCAGACGGATGTTTACCTTTTGCCGATCCGGGGGTCTGACATGGTTTTGGGTGTGCAGTGGCTCCGCCAGCTCAAGAGGGTCACGACGGACTGGGAAAAGATGACATTGGAGTTTACGCATCTGGGAACAGAGCATTGCCTGCATGGCATTAGATCACCGCCGCTAAAGGAGATTTCCATTCAGAGCTTACAGAGGATGGAGGAGGAGGGCAGTATTATAGCCATGATTCTGGGGATCGAGGCCCTGGAACCGGGCACAACAGCCGAACCAGAGCAGATGCAGGGGTTGCTGCCACAGTTCGAGGATGTTTTTCAGGAGCCGTCTTCTTTGCCACCCTCTAGGTTCCGGGACCACCAGATCCAGTTGAAGGCCGGATCAGATCCGACTAATATCCGGCCTTATCGCTACCCGCATATCCAGAAGGCAGAGATCGAGCGCAGTGTACGCGAGATGTTATCCACTGGCATCATCCGTCCCAGCACTAGTGCTTTCTCCTCACCGATCATCCTTGTGAAAAAGAAGGATGGCTCGTGGCGCTTTTGTGTGGATTACCGGGGCCTGAATGGCTCCACTATTAAAGATAAATTTCCTATCCCGATGATTGAGGAGTTGCTGGATGAGCTGCACGGAGCTAGCTTATTCACCAAGCTGGACCTCCGGTCTGGGTACCATCAGATTCGGATGAAAGAGGAGGACATCCACAAGACGGCCTTTCGCACCCACGACGGTCACTACGAGTTCCTGGTGATGCCGTTTGGGCTGGCCAATGCCCCATCTACTTTCCAGGCAGTGATGAACGAGATCTTCCGGCCACTATTCCGTCGGTACGTTCTAGTTTTCTTTGATGACATACTGATCTATAGCAGGAACTGGGAAGATCATCTGGAGCACGTCCACCATGTTCTGAGTATTTTGAGGGAGCACAAGCTGTACGCCAAGCGCTCCAAATGCTCTTTTGGGCAGGAGGAAGTCGAGTACTTGGGCCACCTAGTGTCCTCCCGTGGGGTTCAGGCGGACCCAAAGAAGATCGAGAGCATGGTGACCTGGCCGCAACCCACGACGATACGGGCCCTACGGGGCTTTCTCGGGTTGACTGGCTACTACCGCCGGTTCGTGCGGGACTACGGGAAGATTGCCCGACCCTTGACCCAGCTGTTGCAGAAGGACGCCTTTGACTGGACGGCAGAAGCAGAGGCGGCATTCCAGGCCCTGAAACGGGCCATGACGACTACTCCGGTGCTGGCGCTGCCGGACTTTTCCAAAGACTTTGTGGTGGAGACCGACGCTTCAGGAGTCGGAATCGGCGCGGTGTTGATGCAAGAGGGCCGGCCGATAGCTTATTTTAGCAAGGCTTTAGCGCCCCGGACTTTGGGGCTATCTACTTATGAGAAGGAGATGCTAGCCATCCTTCATGCGGTGGCAATGTGGCGGCCTTATTTATTGGGGCGGCATTTTCAGGTCCGTACGGACCACCAGAGCTTGAAGCATTTTTTGGAACAGCGCCTGGCCTCTCCCCTCCAGCAGAAATGGTTGACGAAGCTGCTAGGCTACGACTACGAGATTGTCTACAAGCAGGGGAAGGAGAATGTGGTGGCAGACGCCTTATCTCGGTTACCAGAGGGATCCCTAGCACATGTTCCGGACCACTGATTGATTCCTTAGATGAGGTTCAGGTGGCAGTACAACAGGATCCAGCTCTCCGTGACATTGTCGAGGCACTACAACACGATCACCCTACCGAGGCCGGCTATCACCTACAGGGCGCGCGGTTGTACTATCAGGGCCGGCTCGTCATTCCCGCCACGTCACCTTGGCGCACCATCATGATACGGGAGTTCCATTCCTCTCCTACTGAGGGCCACGCCGGTATCCTGCGGACCCTACAGCGGGTAAGGGCGAATGTATTCTGGAAGGGAATGCGGCGAGATGTTCAAAAGTTTGTCAGGGAATGCGACATCTGTCAACGGCAGAAATACGAGACGACGTCCCCGGCCGGATTGCTCACTCCCCTGGCAATTCCTCATCAGATTTGGGATACCATCTCTTTGGACTTCATCGACGGCTTACCCAAGTCTCAGGGCAAATCGGTTATTCTCGTAGTGGTCGACAAGCTCTCCAAATACGGCCACTTCTTGGCTTTGAGCCACCCTTACACAGGCGAGTCCGTCGCGGACCTTTTTGCCAGGGAGATAGTGCGTCTCCACGGGGTTCCTCGCGCCATCATATCAGACAGAGATCCGGTGTTCGTCAGCAAATTCTGGAAGGAGTTATTTCGCCTGCAAGGCACCACTTTGCGCATGAGCACGACCAACCATCCTCAGACCGACGGGCAGACAGAGGTGCTCAATCGCGGTGTTGAAACCTACTTGAGATGTTTTGTGATGGATGAACCGCGGACTTGGACCCAGTGGTTACACTGGGCGGAATATTGCTACAACACATCGTTCCATACCGCGAGCAAGCTCACCCCTTTTGAGGTGGTCTACGGCCACCCACCTCCCACGCTGAGTTCCTATGAGCCAGATAGTACATCTATGCCGGCAGTGGGCCGAACACTTTAGGAGCGGGACCAGACGCTCACCCTCTTGCGGGACAATCTTCGGACAGCGCAGGATCGCATGAAGGTCCAAGCGGATAAGCATCGTAGGGAACGGGAATTTGCTGTGGGGGATGAGGTTTTCCTCCGTCTCCAACCCTACAGACAGCTCTCGGTCGCTCGGCGGGCCAATCAGAAATTGGCTCCACGGTACTACGGACCCTTCAGAATCATCAGGCGAGTGGGTCCAGTTGCTTACACCTTGGAACTCCCAGAGGGGTCGCACATTCACCCAACTTTCCACGTCTCCGTGCTGAAAAGGAAACTTGGGGATTCGGTCCAGGCCGACCCCGTCCTTCCGGAGGCCATTAGCAGCGGGGAACTGCGACCGTCACCAGAAACCATCTTACTTACCAAGTGGAAGAAGCGGAGCACGGAGTACCGCCTCGAGGTCCTCGTCAAGTGGAAGCACCTATCTGATACACACAATTCTTGGGTCGATCTTTTGGAGTTCCGCGAGCACTTCCCGGATTTCCACCTTGAAGACAAGTTGGCTCTTGATGGGGGAGGGAATGTTATGCCGCCGCATCCGTTACAGTTCACAGGCCAACAATATTCAAGACGGCGCAAGGAGGTACAAGACAACGGGGCTGAACCATCCGGTTCAGCCCCCTCGCAGCAATAAATAAAGAATAGGGCTGAACCACACCGGTTCAGCCCCTACTGGGGGGGGGGGGGGGCGGCCAGCCCCCTTGTCCCCGGGTATTAATAGGCCCGGGGACTCTCTTGTGATGGCATGCAATATTATAATTCAGGTATTCCCCTCTCTCTTTCTCTCCTCTCAAACCCTAGCCGTCTTTCTTCTTCTTGCTCTCCCCTAGATCTCTCTCTTCTCTTCTACTCTAGCCCGTTCATAACACAAAGCCTACATAAAATTTAACCTGAGAGACAGCTACCATATCATGGGAGGATACAATATATTGGAGTTTATCATGGAAAAAGACGCATTGTAAAGAACATGGCAAACTTTAAAAAAAAAATCCCAGCATTCCTAAACAGCATGCCTAAGCCCACTAACTAAGAAATTGGAAAAATTTACCTCGGTAGGTTATGGTAGATGTTGTGAAGTCTGGATGAGAGCTCGCCGAGGAGCTATGACGTAATTGTTGTGGCTTTCCATCAGCCGATTTCCGTTTTTTAGCGCCTGCACAATATTTTAAAAAAATAGAGTTCGTCATGAGAGGAGCATTAAATGTCAATAAAATATAAAGCATGCAAGAAATTATTTACCTCTTAATCATATCGATAATAAAGTTCCATTCTTCTTGCACATCCAAGCGGTTAATTATTTTGATACATGAGAGGGACCTTAATATGCCTATAATTAAATATGCTTACTATGACAACAATCAAATTTTCACCATATGCTTACAATTGACATAGATGAGAAGAACGGCATATGGTGTGAGTTTAAGCTTACTAAACATAATAAGCAAATGAAGAGATTGAGAATTTATTGTTTATAATGTCAATTTTCACCATATGCAATTAATAGGTTTGTTTTTATGCACAAACTTTAACTTCTGTATGGTCACTCGGCGTAAGTTCCATGTACACCTATTCAATTTCTTTTGTATGCATGGAACAAAAAGAATGAAATTTCAACTTATTAAACTTGGAAAATCTGGGAAAAAAAGAATGAAACATGGATAATTTTTAAAGATAGTGGAGAGGTATCTATACTATAATTATGTGAAGTTAGAGTAGCTTTATGAATGCAGCTGCAATGATTTAGACAACAAATATATGACATATTTATTCTTGAGGAGGGTTAGTAAGGAATGGTGGAAATCATGGAGCAGTTAGTTTTTTAACTTCCAGCAATTAGTGTTTTCTCATGTTATCTTTTGAAGCTATTAGTGTTTTAACTTCCAGCAATTCCTTTTGCAACTTTGGGTTCAGCAGTCCGAGAGCCCTCAATTTACTGGATGTAAGACTTGAAGATTAGTAATTTGATCTATTGGATGCTGTGGTTGAATACAATAGAAATTCACATTTATGTTAAGCATGATGAGAGTGCCTAACAAAAAAAACGAAATGTGAATGAACAAATTTAAAGTTCAATAAAAAACATGAAAATAGCCCCAAATAAAATCAAACAGGAAAAATAAACTGATGAAATATCATTTAAAAGGAGGAATCAAGAATTGCTGCGTATGATTCAAGAATCGCTGTGTAAGAATCAAGAGTCACTGCATAAACTCACGTGTTTGGGAGGGACAGTAGGAATTTGCACATATAAATACCCTTATCAATTCCATCGATTTCTCATTTGCAAGAATTGTTTCTGGTTCTGGATCCCAAAGCATGCTTCAAATTTCTACCATTGAAAACCAATTGTCAAGCAATATAAAACCAGAATAAGTTTAGCATTGAAAGCCAACTCTCAGGAAGGAAAGGAAAAAAAGTTCCTGAGAAGGATCTAAGCAGGGAAGGTGAGGGAAGGTGTTACCGTGTCCGTAACATTACCCCTTCGGAGATGGCGAGCAATGGTCGGTGAAGCGTCGTGGCTGCGGACTGTGACATTTGTCGTTAATGATTGATTGTGAATTATATTTATACTTAGATGAGTTTTTTTTGAGAAATTAGATTTATGATCAGAATATCAAGCCACAAAATGTTGAGTGCAACATACCCCAAACCTTCAGAGCCCCAAAGCATTGGCAAAAGTTGAATCATACCTGTTAGAAATCTTAACTTAGCAATGAAGAAAGGTGTTGAATGTGCTTACTTCGAAGATTAATCGCTATATTTTGAAATAAGGAGGGATCAGCATATGCAAGAGGAGATAAATGGTTTAGATTATAAATGAACAAAGGTTGAAGCCTCATTTTAGTAATGTATAGATTCATATATTGGGAAAAAATACAAAAGCTATCCAAAAAGGATAAATTAATAATGAATACACTTTCAGGATGAATCTAAGAGAATAAAAAATTCAAATAAGAAGCCTATAAGAAATAATGAAAAAAAAAATGCATCTCAACAATGGAATTGAACGCCAAATGCACCTTACAGATGTTGTCCGATAGCGGTAGCCATGGATTTTGCAAGATCTGCAGCCCCATCCAATTAAGAGTCTGCCAATGTATAGAAGCATATGTGAGGAATAAATGTCTTCTCCAGAATCTCAAAACAGAGCAGTATAGGAAAATGAAAATGATATGGATTGTCATCTCTAATGAACCACACAACAAACTTTACCTGTAGAAATGCCAATTTCTCGCAGAACCAAGGTGGGCTCCCGATTTCACTGAATGGATGGCTTTCTTGTCGCCCACGATTTGCAACCTGGAAAAGTGAAGGAGATAGGGATCGGCTTCTTCAATGAACCACACGGTCGTCACTTACCGAGGAGGTGAGGAGGCTTGGCGGCGTGCAGTTGTAGAGGTGATGCCCTAACTTATCGTGGGAATGTCGTGCAGGAGCGCTGGAGGTACGCTCCGAAGAGCCGAAGTGGAGAGGTTGAGAACCGTGCTAGGGAGATAGAGATCCGATGGCTAAGTCGTCGCTTGCGGAGGAGGCGAGGAGGCTTGTCGGCGCGGAGTTGCAGACGCGATGCCCTGCCTTACCGTGGGAATGTCGTGTGGGAGCGCTGGAGGGACGCGGTGAAGAGCGTTGTAAGCGCTGAAATAAACCCTACCCGTCGCGAAAATGAACGGCTGTTATTTTTCATGCCTATTGGCCGACGGATGAGATTGCTTAGATTGCTTTTAAATTCATGGCATTTAAATGTCATCCCATAAATTTTATTAGAATTTTACAGATATATATGCAATTTTTTTTAAAGAGAGAGAATGACATGCAAAATAAACAAATATGTTAACAAGCACCAACACCCATTTTAAAACATCTACTCAAATTCGTCATAAAGAAGTATAACTAAATTTAAATTAAATTGTTAATCTTTAACTGTATGGAGTAACTTGAATTTTTGTTTTCTATAATTAATAAGCACAGCTAGTTGCATTTATAGGAGAGTCGCAATCTTTTATTTCTAAAAGGCATGGATCTTACTTTTGTTTACTTTAGACAATCTGACCCCTGCTATCACAATATTTAGAGCAATCCGTCAAGTTCGGGAATACCACCGAGTACTGTATACGTACCCAGTACAAGCACATGATCCTCAAGGAAGAGTCAATGCTTCATAGCTTGTAATTCTTCTATTGGTTCTTCACCTTGGTATTGTAGATTAGGTCATCAATCCCATCAACCTTCGTGACGCAGGACGAATCTATAGGCGGCGAGAGAATCGGCGACCTGACCCTACATGCTATGCAAAGCCCGACAGGATATATCATAATTATATAATAAATAATTAAATTCCACACAAATATTTCAAAGCAAGACACAATAATTAATTAGGGCGAATTGGCGAAACAAGCTTAAACTTTCTTCCGCGTGGAGGGCCAAAGCAAGAGCATTCGGCGAATAAATCCTGCAAATCACGATAGTTATCTAGCAGACCACCACAATACAAGATATCCAAACTAATATAGCGATCCAATCCAATATAAAAAATGCTGAAAATAATAAGTCTAATACAACAAAATCTCACCAAATAGTGGGCTGACTAAGGCACTGAAGAATCCGGAGCCCGAGATGCGTGAACGGCGATCGAAGGTGGAACCAGAGGCGTGACGGAATGACAGTGGCTGTCCTTGGCGGAGAATGGTGAGATCGGACCGGGAATGAATAGATCCGGCCACTAGGGAATAGATCCGGGTGGGGGTGGATAAATCTGATGTATGAGAGCAGATCCGGCGTATGGGGGTGATGTATGAGAGTGGGATGGATCGGGGGTGGGAAACCCTAGATCTGGACTGATCTAGCATTTTATGATGGAGAGAAAGTGGATCCACGTGTAGAGGGCTGAAGAGGGATCGGTGGGGCTGCTGGAAGGGAATGGGGGGGGGGGGGGGGTAGTGGGTTTGAAAGTGGGCTGGGAGGGAGCGGCTGGCCTTGGAAGAGGGTGGCGGCAGTGGACTGTTGGTTGGAAAGGTGGCTGGACAGCAGACGGGCGGCAGCAGATGGGTGGCTAGGAGGAGGGGCGGCGTGGGCTGTAGGCTAGGAGGAGGGGCGGCAGTTTGGAGGGGGCTGTTGCAGGCGGCGGTCTGGCAACGCCTGGAGTCTGCTGGACAGGGGGACTGGCGACAGTTTTGGGGAGATTTGGATGGCCGGCGGAGGCTAAAAGGAGGGGGAGAAGAAGGGGATGGATAGGGGGTACCTTGGGGGGAAGAACGAGCACCTAGGAGTCGTTACCTAGGGTTCCACGACGTCGGCACCGCGGGGTGATTGCTGGAATCCGGTAATGAGTTTTCTCCAAATTCTGCAATGCCTCAAATCAGCCCACAAACCATCTATTTATAATAAAATAAAGACTAGGACATCCCACCTTCAACAACTATGATTGGCCGGAGGTGGGGCCACCCAAATACATCAGAACAAATGAAAAAATAGTAAACTAATATATCAAATTGATTCGCAACGCGAATCCGAACACATCTGCGGAGTCCGATCGTCGATCCGGGCACGCCATATATGGAAAGTCGCCAAATCAACCCCGAATGGGCCCAATGCTCGTCCTCGCCTCTGCTCCGCATCAATCTCCCCGGCTTGAAAGAATTCATCTCCCGATGAATAGGTGTCAGAATTCTCTCGCCGTATGCCAGGTAAAACTCGAAGAGGCCCGCCAGAGGTCGTCCAAGTGTCGTCGCTGGAAAGTGGCCTCGCCAATCAACTCCTCCGGACTGAAAAAGTTTCCATCCCCGATGAGTGGAGACAGACGTACTGAAGTCGAAGTCCGGGGGCGAATCGATCAAGCTTTGCTGCAAGTTCTCAGATGTCATCAACGTCTGTAGTAGGAATGTACCGGCGGAATATGGTCTCCGTGATGCTCTCAACGCTCAACTCATGAGTGGTGGATCCCGGTGCGATCGGCGGCGCCGTGGGTAGAACCAAAGAAGACGAGTCCCCAGGTGGGTGGGTGTCAGAAGTGGGTGAGTAGTGGTGGTCATCAGACGTGGGTGGGCTATGAGGGTGGTAAGACAACGGGAGTGGAGGTGTGGGTGGCTGGAAGTCCCCACTGCTTGGGTCCACATACTCGCGAGGCTCGTAGTACATCGTCATATCTTCAACACTAAATACCAGGTGGATACCCATACTTGCAGGGATATCAAGATCAGATGTTTGCTTCGATATGTCTCATGATTATATAGGGATCCATTCGCCTAACGCTCAAACTTTTAACAAGCCTCGCACGGAGCGCCACAACACAGATTCTTACCATCACCTGCTTGCCTTCATGAAGTACCTGCACTTGCCAATGAACATCCGCATGTGATTTACAAGATTTATTACCAATATGGATTATTCGTCGTGCCGACTCATGACATACATGCAAACGATGAACAAACAACACAACAGACTTATGCAAATGATGAAGAAATGACTTAACATACTCATGCAAATGATGCAAATGAAACATGACCGACACTACATGCTTTTTATGAGAAAATCTAATAATGACCTAAAAATCTATCAAAGCAGGTGGCCTATCAGGAGGCTCTCTCTGGGGAGTGTAGAAAAACTGATCTCGTGTGTGCCGAGTGCTCAGGTGACCGTGTGAAACATCTACACTCAAGGGCGAGCTCATGATGAGCAACGTGTCTCTCAGGGAGCGTAACGCATCATGGGGCTCACCGGGAGGTGTGTAAGAAAAGTCATCACGAATGCGACGACCGCCTGAATGAGAATCGTGTATACCGACTAAAAGACGTGACTCTCGAGTGTGGTGCGTGTCCCCGAAAAGAAAGAGCTCGTCTGGTGGGTCAGCAGGTGGTGCGTCCCAAAACTCATCGAGGGTGCGATGTGTTAGCAGCTGGTTCCCTAAATACTTGATGCTCCATGGCTCCATACAATATCCATCCTCTGGGGCAAGGCCAGGGACAATAATGGAAGAAACATCACTAACTCGAAACTCGTAAATAAGTGGCTCACCTGAATCACATCCTCACCAGGATGTGGTGGCTCATCAGGAGGCTCAACAAGGGGGTCGTCATAGTACTCGTCACTAGGGTAATGGTCCTCCAGATGAGTACCATCGTGAGGGGTAGTGTCCCCGTGAATGGGTGATATAGTCACTACGAGATCAACACCAGGCTCAGGTCTCTCGGTCGTGATGTGACTCAGGGTAATGACAATGGGAGAGCGACATAGATCTACGCTCAAGAATGGGTCTGTGGGTGCGGTGTCAAGACGTGAGTCCACGGTAAGGGTGTTAATCGACCCATGACAGGCCAGAGGTGGTGGTGTGGGTGAGGGGCACGACAATATAGACTTAAGAGGTCGCTCAGGCTCACTCTCAGTCGGGGTCACGAGAGACGGGTCAGAAACAAGAGATAGATCACTCACTGGGCTAAGCACCTCACTGAGGTGAGAGCAATCCGTATCAGGTATCACTTCTGCCATGTCTGCCGGAACAATGGTAGGCAGAGTGGTGTCCTCGGTGTGGGAGGAGCTTGTTCTGCAGAGGTCAAAGTGAGGATCCAACCGACCAGCTCTTGTGGATCTCAAAGACTGTTCGTAACGAAGGGCAAGCCGATACGTCTGCTCGAGGGACTTCGAGCTATGATAAACCACCTTAGTACGAATGTCTGAGCGAAGGCCTGACCGAAATCCGCAAGAGGTCATGGCTGGGTCCTCTCGGATATCGCTCCTCACAACTAACTCATCAAAGCGATCTCTGTACTCAGCGACGGACATGAATCCTTGCTGAAGGGAAAATAATTGGCCGAGCAAGCGAGTCTGATACGACGACGGAAGATACCTCTGACACAATATACGCTTCATGTCCACCCAACTAGTGATGCGATGTAGACGGTTTCGCTTGCGGGTTCTCTCAACACTATACCAATATGCCCTCGCCTAATCTAAAAGTCTAAGTTTCGCAAACTTGACGCGACGCTCACCGAATACCTCAAAATGGTCAAGATAATACTCCATGTCGACGAGCCAAAAACTGAAAGACTCAGGATTCGATGAGCCGTCAAAAGGAGGGTAAACAATACGAAATTGACTCTCAAGATCTCTCTCAAAGCGACAATCCTCATAATAGTCACCTATAAGGTAACCGAGTCGAGCTGAAGGATCAACACGATCTGCTCGCGTGCAAGGATATGAACGACGACAATCATTATACTGATCGTCTCTAGTGTAGTGGTCTCGTGTCGGTGGGTCAACACGATCTCTAAAAGTGGTGTGCTGTGATCGAGAATAATCGTCGTAGTAACGTGAAGATCTCCCTGACGGGGCTCTGTGAGAGCAGGTGCTTGTGGACTCGAGACCTCCAAAGTGAGGGGAGGAATAATCGTGACACCTAGACATAATGAAAAACCTATAGACTCTACGACTGTGTATCGAAAAGTGCGCGCAACCTGGTTTTGATACCAATTGACGCAGGACGAATCTATAGGCGGCGAGAGAATCGGCGACCTAACCCTACATGCTAATGCAAAGCTCGACAGGTTAAATCATAATTAGATAATAAATAATTAAATCCCACACAAATATTTCAAAGCAAGACACAATAATTAATTAGGGCGAAACAAGCTTAGGCTTTCCTCCGCGTGGAGGGCCAAAGCAAGAGCGTATGACGAATAAATCCTGCAAATCACGTTAGTTATCTAACAGACCACCACAATACAAGATATACAAACTAATATAGCGATCCAATCCAATATAAAAATGCTGAAAATAATAAGTCCAATACAACTAAATCTCACCAAATAGTGGGCTGTCCAAGACACTGAAGAATCCGGAGCCGGAGATGCGTGAACGGCGATCAAAGGTGGAACCGGAGGTGTGACGGAATGGCGGTGGCTGTCCTTGGCGGAGAATGGTGAGATCGGGCAGGAAATGAATAGATCCGGCCACTAGGGAATAGATCCGGGTGGGGGTGGATAGATCCGATGTATGATAGCGGATCCGGCGTATGGGGGTGATGTATGAGGGTGGGAATAACGGATCGCGGGTGGGAAACCCTATATCTCGACTGATCTAGCGTTTTAGGATGGAGAGAAAGTGGATCCACGTGTAGAGGGCTGAAGGGGGATAGGTGGGGCTGCTGGAAGGGAATAGGGGGGCTGGCGGGTTTGAAAGTGGGCTGGGAGGGGGCGGCTGGCCTTGGAAGAGGGTTGCGGCAATGGGCTGTTGGTTGGAAGGGTGGCTGGAGGTGGCTGGACAGCGAACGGGCGGCAGCAGATGGGCGGCTAGGAGGAAGGACGACGTGGGCTGTAGGCTAAGAGGAGGGGCGGCAGTTTGGAGGGGGCTGCTGCAGGCGGTGGTCTGGCAGCGCCTGGAGGCTGCTGGACAGGTGGACTGGCGGCAGTTTTGGGGAGATTTGGATGGCCGGCGGAGGCTAGAAGGAGGGGGAGAAGAAGGGGATGGATAGGGGGTACCTTGGGGGGAAGAATGAGCACCTAGGAGTCGTCACCTAGGGTTCCACGGCGTCGGCACCGCGGGGTGATCGCTGGAATCCGGGAATGAGTTTTCTCCAAATTCTGTAATGCCTCCAATCAGCCCACAAACCATCTATTTATAATAAAATAAAGACTAGGACATCCCACCTTCAATGACTATGATTGGCCGGAGGTGGGGCCACCCAAATACATCAAAACAAATGCAAAAATAGTAAACTAATATATTAAATTGATTCGCAACGTGAATCCGAACACATCCGCGGAGTCCGATCGTCGATCCGGGCATGTCATATATGGAAAGTCGCCAAATCAGCCCCGAATGGGCCCAATGCTCGTCCTCGCCTCTGCTCCGCATCACTTCGGCTATTAGTTCCTTGCTTTGAGATTTATTTGAATTATCATATGAATCATGTGAGTTTGGTCAAAATCATTAATCATCTTATATTCTGAGTCAAAAGCGTTCTTCTTTATTATTTATGATGGCGATATTGCGTCACCTGTAGTGACTCTTAAGGTATAGTTGCTATCAAGTAATATCTTTCACGAGCATTTCAGACGAAAGATTTTGGACCTCTCCTCTACTTGATTCAGATAGTCTGCACAAAGAAATGATATCTTCCTATCATAGCGGAAATATGTTTTTGATATACTCTCAGAAACTAGATTATTAGGATGTCACTCACTTGGATCTAAATATCAAACCACCTGCCTATACTATTGATCCACTTTTCCAGTTATTATTAGATACAGACAACTTGTAGAGAAATTCATCTACATATCAGTTGTCAGAGCCGGTATCTCTTATGTTGTAAGTTATGTCAGTTAATTCATGTAGGTCCTTACTATTATCCATTAAGAAGATGTCTTTCACATCCCTCTCTATCTGAAGTACGCTCTTGGACAATGTCTATTGTTCAAACCAGGAAAAAGCTTAACCTTGAAGGATAGTTTGTTGTTGACTTGGCTAGGTTTCGTAACGGTCGTTATTTTACTAGTGGGTACCTAGTTTCTTTGTCGACAACCTTATTTCTTGAAAAAACAAGAAGCAAATAATACTTAACCATTCCAGTGCTGATGAATAATATCGAGCAATTGAACATCTTGCAATATTCTATGGCTGTGTTCCCTCCTACAAGACTTTAGCATTACTACATCCTCTCTAATTTCCCTCTTTCTGCTGATCAATCTAGCATGTATATTGCAAAAATCTCTCTTTTTGAGCACACTAAACTCATCAAGATTAACTACCACTTTGTTTGAGATGGATGAAGAAAAAGTTGGTTCATTTGTCATTTTCCATCTTCACAGTTAATTGATATTCTCACTCAAAGTTTGCCTCCAATGATATTCAACACTTACACGGGCAAGCTTGGCTTCGACAACATCTACATTACATGTTGAGGGGGAGTGTTAAGCACTTTTTTTTCTTTATTCTTTTTGAATTGTTCCTAATTTGTATGGATCAAGGTTCCTTATTCCTTACATTCTTGTATTTAAGGCCTTACCGGAGTACTAGAACATATAGGCTGACCTATTTTGCATATGCCGCTGCAGGTATGATGACTTTTTACAACTAAGCCAGCGAGGGGACAATCTTGTGCTAGACTTGATTGTTAAAGATATTTGTGGAGAACTTGTTTGTCAAAAGGTAGACTATTTTTCCTGGTTTAGTTAATGATCTTTTTTGAAAACTAGTAGCTGTGCACGGGCTCCCCTCATGCGCAATGTGTGACACCGACAATACCTGGTTGTCGCTCAAGCGATGATCATGCATTATTACCGCTTCACCCGACCTCCATATTTATATTTTATGATTTTGATGGTCTTAATTGAGGACCATGACCAATGACATATTATTTTGCTGGTTCTATGTTTTTTATACTATAGTAAAGATTATGATAATGCATGCCATTTACTTCTGTTACTGATTTCATTAATGACATCCAATTTGTAGGATTTGTTAACATGTGTTTTCTTTTAATCTCCATTCGGAATGGAGGAAATTTAGAAAATGAAATGAAATGTGATTATTTATTGGTTGACTATGAATCACCAGCCATTGATTTGAGATTTTGAAATTCTTTTTCATTTCCTTTCACTCAAAATTCTCAGCAAACATATTCTTAATCTCTAAAGCAATTCCTGTTATATAGTTGAATTTATTTGTTTTGTTGTATGTTCTATATGTTTATATTATTTTCTGAATTAATTTCTGACGATCTATCTTATGGTAAGGGCCATCCTTTTGAAAGAGTGAAGTTAATTCAGACAATTCCAAGCCACACATTTTACGCACATTAAATTTTTTTCTTCTGTTTAGTCAAACTTGCATGCCGCACATCATTTTCTAGAAAGGCACCTATCTAACAAAA
Organism: Dactylorhiza incarnata; assembly: GCA_033032865.1. Classification (NCBI taxonomy): domain Eukaryota; kingdom Viridiplantae; phylum Streptophyta; class Magnoliopsida; order Asparagales; family Orchidaceae; genus Dactylorhiza; species Dactylorhiza incarnata. Next base: position 3,561,244 of record JAWHQI010000271.1, read on the forward strand.
TCTCCTTAAGTTCACCTTCAGTAATGCATCATAGCAAATCCCCTTGTATAGCACAGGCAGGGGCTCTTGGAAGATTTGCGACTTGTTTGTTTAAAAAGTTGTCAACTGGCACCTTAAAAGAGTTTGATCTTAGGAATTTTTTTAACTAGAGGACACTTGAAATTTGACTTATACAGTTCATGAATATTTGTTTGCAGGCTATGCCATCTTTATTTCGTTATGTAGAAGCATCATTGGACAAGTGCACTTTATATTGAATGTTGTAAGCGCAAGAGTACATTTCTAAAGAACTCATACCGTACTGCATTTAGTGTTATCAACTATTATTAGGACCAAAAAGGGAAGGCAACAATTTCTGTAATGAACTTGTCTTCATGAAGAAATATGATTCATTTTCATATAAATTAAGAATTATTGATCAGTACAAAATGAAGCATCATTGAGCCTTTATTGGAGATTATCTGACATGTTCGTATTTTGATCAATCTGAAGTCGTGAAATGATTGAAATTTAGGCTGCTATTACAATGATTGCAAATATTACAAATAAAGCTACAAGTGATAGACACATGCTGAATGAGAGTACAAGAAATAAAACAAACTAATAGATGTTACACAATCAATGAAAGAAAGAGGTAAACTAAATAAAAAGAGTATGACTAAGCAACACAGGTATGCCAGGACTTTTAGAAGAAATATAAAGAATCACTAAGCAATCGTTTATGCTATAAGATGTCGAAGATCGTCTGCAGTTGGGGAGACTAGAGGTGGGGTGAGTTGATTGTAGGGAGGAGGTTGTTGTGAGGCAAAGGAGGCGGTGGCTTAAGGAATCATGTCTGTATGTTTACGATAGGAAGATGAGTGTTATTGGTGGTGACAGTGACTATAGTGGAAGGGAGAAGTGCGGATATATGTTTGGAGTTTGGGAATGAGTGAGCTATTGGCCGTGGCAACGAATGTAAGAGCAAGTATTAGTTACGACGATGAGTTTGCGATTGGGAGGAGAAGGCGCTGGTGGTATTGACAACAATTTTGGGAATGAGGAGTACTGCTGCTGCATGATTATGAATGTGGACTCATGAATTCAACACCATGGGCATGGTATCCTAACCGAGCGTTCTCTTCTGTAGAAAAACCTTCGATCCCTTTTGAGATCCCATGCATATATGCAAAGGAGATGATGAACAGTCTAAATCGTCCAATCATCGTACTTAACAAAAACAAAAAACACAATTTGAAAAATAAAGGGAGAACACATAAAATTCATAAAAAAATCTCTAAACATGATGACAGGCTTAGATCATCTAAATGATGATCCTATAATCTAGTACGATGAGATTTGACCCTAAGGGGCCCTGATGTGCATGCTTAGCTCGATGCAATTGATCCCCACCAACTCTCCTAGTTTGGAAGCATTCTTCTCTGATGAATGAAGACGGTCATACTTCCAACACAAGCCAAGTGCAAGTTGATTCAGCTCCTCAGACGCCACCCAAGTGTTATCAATGGATGAGTGCCCTCTCTAGTGTATCAAATATCCGACCGTAACTCAGTCTGGTGTTTCCATGGTCTCGTGATCTAATATCTCCGCGATGTACTCTGGAAGTCTATGCGCTACTGAAGGTATTGAAGATCCTGCCAGAGGTGTAAGTCGTTGTTTAGGTGGAGGCTGAAGTTGAGAATGCTGCAGAAACTGGTGTGGGGTATCTAGAGGAATGAAATGACTAGGTGGTTTATAGTATAAAGGCAAATCTTCTATAATATATATGTAGACCTAATTTTTTTTAGAACTGTGTATGACATGTTCATCTAACATTCTACTTCTTAGTCATTCCCGATGGGAACCTCAAGTCGAATTTGAATAATTACCTAATTGCTTTCTTTGAAATCCTGCTCTCTCCTATGACTATCTGCGTAAGCTTCATATGCTTCATTACATAATGTGCTCTTACATCAACCAACAAATGTTGTGTAAATGACTCAGTTGACTCAATAAGACGAGACTCTATAAGAATGCAAAAGAGATAAATAAGTTTCCTAGGCTCATAACTTGTAACTATGTGAAATGTACTCAACCCAGTACACCTGTTGACTTAAATATTATACAAACTCTGTTATAGGCAACACAATTTCATTTACATAGGTGTGTGATCCCCAACTAAGCAACGAAAAGGTTTCCTAAACTCCTACTCACTATTTTAGTTTATCCATCAATTTGTGGGTTAGTGATGAAAAATTGAAGGGTCGTACTTTCAGTTGGACACTATTGTCTTAGATAACCCCATGCAGTTCAAAAATGTCTCTAATGAATAACTCCGCGACGCGAGAGGCACAGTAGTTGTTGTAGGAAATGAAGTAGGTCATTTTTGAGAACTTGTCAACCACTATGAATATGTAATAATATTAATGTACGAGGAAGACCCTATATAAAATCCATACTAATGTTGACCCAGAGTTGATGTTGTACTAACAATGTCATGTATAATCCAATGTTCTGCATAGACCCTTTAGCGATCTGGTTGATACGACAATGATGAACTACCTTTTCTACGTCTCTCTTCAGACTTGTCCAATAAAAGCGATCCTCAACTAGGACAATGATCTTTCTCTACCAAAATGAAATGCAACCCCAATAGCATGCATTTCCCAAATTAAGTGATCACGAAAGGAAGTATGATTGCATATGAACCATGAAATAACTGCCAACAATCATATATATTTTAAGGATATTCGAAGGATCACATGTCAGGGATGCATAAATCTCCTAGAAGTCTTGAAATGCAGGATAATCACCAATCAATTCTCGAATCTTACTAGTTTAGAACTCCTAGTACGGAGGTCGACACGGTGACTGAATGCATCAATAGGTCTATTATGAGTCAAGATATCACAAGGCCTAATACCCGATGATCGAAAAACAAGACAAATTCCCCAGGCAAAAGATAATATTCCTAATGTTGTAAATATTATCTCTTGTATTATTTTTATTTCTTATATTATACGAGGGTAGTTAGCTCTTTTTACCCTCAGTTGTAATGCGTATATATACCCATATGTTTAATGGAACAAGATATGCGATTATTGTTTTCTACATGGTATCAGATCTCTTGCAGGAATCTCGTGACCTAAACACCATCTATCGACTGCCTTCATTGCAGTTGCTTGTGTTTTCAATCTCTATGATCATCCCGCTGTCTGCATGTGCTCGCTAACGAAGAAAAGTCATCTTCTCGCTTCCTGCAATAGCCCGGTAACGGAGAGGAGTCGTCATTTTCTGGTTTCAACAACTTACTCGACATCTCTGCGCTTGCTCGAAATCGAGAGAAGCTGTTCTTGTTTCAATCGATGTTGTTGCTTCCGATCCCAAAATTTACTTGTGGTCTTCGGATCGTCCGTAGCTGGAGAGTCGATAATCTTTGTCGATCTAGGTTTACCTTCCCGCCGATGATCTCTGCCGATCGGCCCGATCCAGACAATCATCTCCCATGTTGATCCGTCGACGACTGTTCACCCCTAGAACTGATTTTCATTTGAGCGTTGTTTTCGATTCCTGCTCCTGTCGACGAGCTGCAGTGTGCTGTTGTTGAATCCTTGTTCTTCCGCAGAACATCCTGAACTTGTTAACCGATCTTACTTATCCACTTTCATTGCAGTCTCATTGATTGATCACTGTATTTCGTTTTCAGGGATAAGAATGGTGTACCACTCTCTAGCCCGTATGTAACTCACCTTAGCCCAAATGATCTACCCATTCTTCATCCCACCTACTGTCTCAATGGAAAAAATTATCTTCAACGAGCCCAAGTTATTCAGACTACGTTGAAATGAAGGAGAAAAGAAAATCACATTGAAGGACTTCCCCTGCTAAAATTGATGCGAAATTTGAAAAAAATGAGATGATAAGAACTCTCTGATCATGCCATGGTTATGGAATTTAATGTTACCTGAGGTGAGCAAGAAATACTCGTTCTTGCCCACTGCCCGGGAGTTCTGGAATAATCAATGTCAAACATACTTTATGAAGCAATATATTGCCACATTTTTTGAATTGAAGATGAAGATTTTTTTCGACAAAACAAGGTAATTTGTCTGTCGCTGATTACTATAAGATCTTGAATGTGCTCTGGATAAAACTGGACCAATATCAACATCTGAAGATGGAATGCAATAAAGATGCCTCCACCCTAGTAACTTTTGTCGAGAAAATATTATCTTCGAGTTCCTATCTGACCCAAACTCCGAATATGACATGTGTACAAATTCTTGGTAAGGAAAGACTTCCCTCATTTTCTGATGTGAAGAGAGTCGTTTGGCTGTTGCGATGCATGACACTCACTGAGATATCTACCCTCGTGACAAGTAAATCTGTGAAACCTGGAAACTCCGTCACCCACAATGCTCTCAGGCATAATCGTGAAAACCGTTGGTGTACCTATTGCTAAATATCTGGACACACAAAGGAAAACTACTTCAAGCTTCATGGGAAAGAACATGTTCTGAGTTGTACCGGAGACTTTAAATATAATCATGCCAATCTTGCCACATCCGGGACTATTGATGAGATGCAGCGTATTGTCAAAGATGATATTATTGATGACATCCTAGTTCTTAACAAAGAAGAGTTAGAGCGTTTGCGAACCATTATCAGTTCTCTTAGTAAGTCCACCAGTACTTGCACTCTTGCTATGAATGGTAAAAACTTAAGTTCAAAATCCCTTAATATTTCAAGTACTATTGTTAATCACTCATGAGTCGTCGACTCTGATGTCACTTACAACATGGTTTTCTAGAAAACTATATTTTCATCCTTCTCACCATCTTCCCCACCAAAACACCATTACTGTTGCCGATGGTTGATCACAAACATTAGTAACTAGTAATTGAACTATTGAGTTATACTCGTCTCTTCACCTAAATAATGCTCTTCATGTTCTTAAATGATCCACAAATCTTATTTTTGTCCACAAATTGACTACTGATTTAAATTGTGTTGTAACATTCATTCCTTCTCCGTGTCACTTACATCAGAAGGGAGGATTGGAGTTGTTGGGGAGAAGGGAGGATTGTATCACTTACATCAGAAGTCTGTTGATACTGACCAGAAGTTCTCCATTCATGTTACCAGTCTGAGGATACTTCTGTGATCATGCTCCAACACAGATGACCGGGGCATCCGCCTTTTATGCATCTAAAAAATGTTTCAGACTTTATTTCTTAAGACGTCCGTTGAATTATTGACTTGTGAAACTTGTGAAATCGCTAAACATTGTCGCACTTCATTTTATCCAAGCATCACTGCTAGAAGTGAACACTTTGATTTTATCTATTTTGATGTTTGGGGGCTGGGAGTCTGTTACTAGTATTTATGGTGTTAAATTGTGTTCTTTATTGATGATTGTACTAGAGAATCTTAGATTTTTTTGATGAGAGACAAAATTGCAGTCACATAATTATTTACCTAATTTCATAGTATGGTTCAAACTCAATTCCACGGATCTATGACAATGGTATAAATTATGTTAATCAACATCTCTTGAAGTTTACCAAAGAACATTCATCATTCATGAGTTTACTTGTGTTGATACTTCCCCTCCCCCAACAAAATGATGTTTCCGAATGAATAAATCACCATCTCCTTGAAGTTACTCGCACTTTACTCTTTCAGACGTCGGTTCCTAAGCTATACTGGGGTGAAGCTCTTCTTACTGCCACCTACCTAATCAATCGTCACCTTCACAGATTCTTGGTGGAGTTAGTCCTATCAAACTCCTGACATCATTCTTTCCCCTTGTCCCTATCATGCAAATTCTACTTGCTCGTGTGTTTGAGTGTTTTGCTTATGTTCATATCCACCAGCATCATCATACCAAACTTGACCTTTGGGTTATCAAGTGTATTTTTTTAGGTTATGCTTCTGACAAGAAGGGTTATAGATGTTACCATCCCTTGAGTCATCGTATGCTAACCTCCATGAATGTCATCTTCCATGAACACATTCCTTTCTTTATGCAGACTCCACTTTAGGGAGACAACATATTGGAAGTGGAAACCTTTCTTTCTACTAAGTCCTTCACTTCTTTGTCTTGTGTGTCTTCACCCATACGCATGGATGGAGATAATCTTATGACAACTAATCGTTCTGTTATTGTTTGCAAGAAACAAATACAACCTAAACATACCTCCCAACAACTCCAACAATCTCAACCTCTGGCATATATTGAGCAGACATGTAACTCATCTGAAACTACCCTACTTAATTTTGATCATGTTTCTGATCCTAATCATGATGACCTTCCCATTTCCTTAAGGAAAGAAAAACGCATCTCCACCAATTATCCCATTTCTTCATTTTTCTCTTTAAAGAACCTTTCTATGTAACACAAAAGCTTTATCTCATCCCTTGATTCCATATCAATCTCTAGTTCAATTCATGAAGCATTAAAGGATAAGAACTGTGCTCAAGCCATGAATGAGGAGATGAGAGATCTAAAGCAGAATGAAACTTAGGATAGTTCTCAAGGCCAAAGGGCAAAAAATCTGTAGGGTGCAGCTGGATCTATTTCTTAAAATACAGGTCTGATGACACCCTGGTTCGGTATAAGACAATGTTAGTTGCAAAAAGGTACACTCAAACATATGAAATAGATTACCAAGAAACCTTTACTCTAGTATCAAAGATGAATACTGTGAGAGTTCTCCTTTCTTTAACTGCTCAATGACTTCATCAGTCTCCCCGTGCTTGGTTTGGAAGATTCTCCAAAGCTATGCTGACGATAAGGTACCAACAGCGCCAAGCAGATTAAACATTGTTTTTCAAACACTCACGGGAAGGTAAACCCACATTGTTACTTGTGTATGTCGATGATATTATCATTTCAGGGAATGACATAGCTGAGAGCAAATTGCTAAAGAAAAAGTTAGCAACTGAATTTAAGATAAAAAACCTAGGAAGACTGAAGTATTTCCTAGGAAATTGATGATGAAGAGGATGAACAAGTTGAATACATAAAGAAGAGAAGATTATAATGACAGTGGAGATGATAAAGTCTTAGGTGACGTTTGGTTCAGCTGTTATGCTGTGGTTAGAGCTATCACGGTTCCGGTTCTACTAAAACCGTGAACCAAACCGCTATAGTAACATTTCTTCAAATTAGAACCAAAACCATATTTGGTTTGATCGGTTCCGGTTCTAGTTCTGGTTCCAGCATAATTTTTGGAACCGTCGTATTAACTGTTCCGGTTACGGTTCAACAAGAACCAAAATCAAACTGGCCACTAACTGTTTGGTCTGGTTCTATGCGGTTCGATCTGGTTCTATGCGGTTCGGTCTGATTCTATGCGGTTCGGTCTGGTTCCAATCGGTTCCAACTAGAACCAAAACTAAACTTGACGGAATGAATGAGGGAGGTCAAAAATAAAAAAATCGGAGGGAAAAATTATACCCATTCAGCTTTTTTGCTAAAAGTTAAAAACTGAAACCGCAAAACCACAAAATTGCACCAGACCACGCCAATTTTAAAAATTTAAAGATCACGATAGTGTAATGTTGATGCAATGTTCATGTTGTTGAAGATCACGACTCAACATAGGGTAAATAACTTTGAATTGTTGCTCTTGAAATCTTATTTTACAATTAAAATTTTATTTGAAGAATATATTAGTTAATTTAATTTGACTAATTTATCAAAGTTCAGTCCAAAGCACAGAACGGTTTTGGTGCGGTGCGATAATGTTCAGTCCAAAACCGACCCCCTTTGATGCGATTGCGGTTTGGGTTCAAACCGCACCAGTTTCACCCATAATAGTAAGTATAGATATTATAGATATAATATAAAAAAAATACTATAATAATATTAATAATAATAATAAACGGGTTGCGGTTCGGTTCTGCTTCGGTTCGGTTCGGATCGGTTCTAAAAAACTTGAAACCACTTTAGGCTTGTATATTGCGGTTCCGGTCCGGATAATAAAATGAAAGAACTACACCCGGACCAATGTTGTTCACAGTTCCAAAATTCAAACCGGAATTCAAATAATTTGCGAACGGTTCGGTCCGGTTCTTTGCGGTTCCGGTTCGGTACGATTCGGTTTACGGTTTTCGGTTTTAAGTGACAGCTTTAGCTGCGGTGTGGTTGAGATGCACCATGATTTTGGTAATAAGCAGTGTTTTGTGCGACTTTTTTGGTAAACCACGTTTTTTTAATTCTGTGGTTTCCTCCTATATCCCATCCGCGCCCAAAAGTTATTTTTCGTGCGTCCAGACGTGCGCGTCTGTAGAAGGCCGAAGGCGAAAGGCGTCGCTCTACTTCCTTCCCTGTCGATCACGCTATGGTTTTGGTATTCCCTTCCATGCCTTGCCGCTGAAAACTACTCCTCCTTCTGGGTCGTAAACCTCGCCGAAAAACTAACTATCCATGCTCTGATGTTCGATCGTCGAAGGCCTTTCTCATCCTCTCCGCCGAAAAATCCAGACTCCGGTGCTCTGCTATTCTTCCCCTGCTCTGCCCTAGCCCGTATCTGAGCTTGCTCTTTAGGTTGCCCCTGTCCTCAAAGAGCTGCTCCGCAGGTATCATGGAGACCTGTGTAGTTGTATGAAATACTGGAGAAAGATTACATGCTTGTGTGGTTGTCTCATTCTATTGTTGGAATCAATTGTAAAACATGCGATAAAATTCGGAATTGTTTCTTGTCTTGAGTACTTTTTTGCTTAGATTTCACATGGGGTTGGATAAAATTCGGAATTGCTTATTGCACTGTTGTAGTTGTTTCATGATTAATGATGCTGTAGTTGCAGAGATTGATGAATATACCTTATTCTTAGCTAATCCAATTTTGGTTGATTTTTTGATTTGAATAGAACTACCCGGATCATCTGTCGTTGTGCAGATTGATGAATATACCTTATTTTTGTTGTTGGTAATTATTTTATGAAAAAAAAAATTCACTCAAAACTTCGTTTTGTTCCCAAACAACTTTTCCAAAACTCTGTTTTACAAACTCCATTTCACAAAAACAATTTTTTAACAAAACTCTGTTTTCCAGAAACAACATTTTTCCAAAACTTTATTTTCCATCAGCAGCTTTCCATCAACAACCCAACCAAACAGAGCCTTAGTTTTTTCAGATGATGATTAGCTGATTTTGAACCGGCGAGTAATAAAATATTTGTAATTTTAATATTTTTTTACCATTAATAATACTTTTGTTTTTTTGCTTGGATCACATTGTCCATTGTTGGCATTAATGCTAGTGTGCTACTATGGTAGTAGTTTTATGTTATGTGTTTTTTCTGCATTTAATAAACTAGAAATTGTCCTTTTTTGCGCTTGCATTCGTTAGGTGCACGCCTGGGCCTAGGATCCAAGATCCTTTTGCATCTCGGTGCCCCTTGCACCTTTAATAACATATCATATAGGTGATTTTAAGCATATCTACTGATACGATAATCAAAAATCAAATAGCGGACAATATTTTCAAAAGTTATGTCTGCCGATATATCAAAAAATGATATAGCGGAAGTTATTTTACTAAACAATATAATACGTTTTCTTACGAAAAATATATGTTATTTTGATCTCAAAGCCGATAGGTCAAATGACAATACACCATGCACAAGCATGAGAGGATGATTTTTTCTTTCATCCACGCTATTTCATTTCTCCATATTGATGGAGATTGTTGTAGTAGTGATGCAGGGTAGGTTGTGAGAATGGCGGTGCCGACACACTAATGCGATCCTACGTGCATATGTGAAATGAATGCGATCAAGCCGTGCCTAAATGTTACATGCATGTTTTGAATTAACCCGGAACTAAACGTTAGCGATAAATTTATAAGCGGCTAGAAAATTAATGCAACGTTCACAAAATTTTCACGCGCGTAAGCAAATAATCATGTTCTTTCACAAGTGGTGCTTTAAACTACAATTTGCACAAATAAGCTTTATAGAAATTATGAAAATGACACAAAGCACATTCAAAGTTTGATTTTCACCAACAAATATGAGTCATCAAAATATTTAATACAAAATTACACAACACATTCAATGAATACTCACAAGGCACGGGGACTTCGGTGACGGTGGCTGCGGGTGCGGCTCCATGAGATGATTGGGGCTGCTGGAGGAGATTAACCCAACTATGGAAACAAGAAATGAGTGATTGAGGGAAACGACGCAGATGGAGGGAAGATGAAGACTTGCGGCTTTACTGGAGGTTCATGACAGAGATCGGAGCGGGGAAGAGGACGCACAGTGTATGGTCGAGTGGTTTCTGTGGAGGCAGGGAAACATCGGCCTGGTTTGTGGCAGTTATGGTTTGCTGTTGGTGGAGGATAGGGAAGACTGAATTGGAGTGGTCACATGGAAGAGGACTGGCGGATGGAGAAGATGAACAGGACTGACGGTTTGAGACGACGAAGATGGAGACGCACAACAAGAAATCCACGAGAGAAGTTTATGACAGTTGGAGGAAGTGTGGCTGGAGGCTCCGTTTCTTCCGTTGAGGAAGAAGAACATGAACAGGCGAGCGGCGGGATTACTGGTAGTGGGTTTTGCGATGAGTCGATGGAGAGAGGCGAGCGGATTCCGTCGAAGAAGATGGAAGTGAACAGTAAGGTGGACGGTTTTTTTTGTCGTGGATGAAGATAACCCTGGACTTTAACGAATCGTGGGATAGCTTCACAGGAAAATTATGGGAACAAGAAAAGAAATGGAAATTGAAAAGAAGCCGGGACATCGCACCCCGGGTCTCACGGCGTCGCACCACGAATGATTGCCGGTCTGGAATTTTTCAGAAAACTCAACAATCAGTCTAAAATACAGCATCTGTCTCTATTTATAACAGGAGGGGGTGGTTGGGCATTGAGCTTGAACAACTATGATTGGCAATTACGCACGATATCCTAAAATATTAAAAACAAGTTCAAAAAAATAAAACAAAATAGGCTGTAAAAAACAATAGAACGACGAGCCAGACGTGCTCGTGGTCTCGGATCGCCGATCCGATCATCGCCTCCTGCACGAATATACAAAAGTGGGTCCCGTCTACTGGTGAACCGTACTCCAGTGCCGATCTCCATTAACTCCCCCTACTGAAAAGCATTCATCTCTGATGAATGAAGATGATCGTACTGACGTCGAAGATCAGGGGCAAGTCTATCAAGCTCCGCCGCAAATATCCATGTATCATCAAATATGGGGCGTCCACTTCAGTGTACCAAGTAGCGGCAAAAGGGACCGTCTGCGGTGGAATTACACTCATGCACCACAATATCAGCAATGCTCTCAGCTCTCACCTCTCGTGCTGGTGGATCCAGAAAACCCGGTGGAGTCATAGGTGGTGCGAGCAAGTCCATGGGTGCGTATGTGACCAGGGGAAGAGTCCGGCTGTGACAGGGAGGGTATAGGAAGTGGATCAAGGTCTGGATCCCTATGCTCGAGAGGCTTAAAGTACGGTGTTAAATCTTCAATATTAAATACAGGATGAATACCCATATTTGCTGGGAGATCGACTTCATAGGCATTTGTTCCAATATTCTTTATAATCCTATAAGGGCTCATTCGCTTCGGTTGTAGCTTCTTAGCGACTCCTTTTGGGAGCCTCTCCATGCGAAGTCGGATCATGACTTGCTCGATTACCCGAAAATGTTGCGCACGCTTGTGTTCATCAGCCTGTGCTTTATATAATTCATTACTGCTAGCAATTTTTTTCCGGATTAATTCATGCAGTTCATGTATGTGATGAATGAAAGACTCGGCGGACTCACTAGGACGTGTCACGTGACTATGTGGGAACAAGTGCAAGGTCAATAGGTTTCCTAGGCTCATAACCTGACACTATACGAAATTGACTTATGCCAGTAGACCTATTGATGGAACTATTATAAGCAAACTCTGCGACGGGCAGCACGGAATCCCAAACCGACGGGTGTTCACCAACTATACACCGTAACAAATTCCCTAAACTCCTATTAACGACCTCAGTCTGATCGTCAGTTTGTGGGTGATAGGCGGTAAAAAATTTCAAAGTAGTACCCCTTTTATGCCATAACGTTCTCCAAAATAGCTCAGAAATCGAACGTCATGGTCAGACACTACGGATTTGGGTAATCCGTGTAACCGAAAAATGTCTCTCATGAAAAAGGCCGCCACATAAGCCGTGTCGGCGGTCTTGCGGGAGACAATAAAGTGAGTCATCTTCGAAAATCGGTCTACCACTACGAAGATAGAGTCGTGCTTCCTCAGAGTGCGAGGAAGACCTAATACAAAATCCATGCTAATGTCGACCCATGGCTGGTGTGGGACTGTAAGAGGAGTATAGAACCCAGTATTTTGTTTCTAACCCTTCGCTGTCTGACATGTGCCGCAGTGTCGCACAACACGAGCCACGTTCCTTTTCATGGTGGGCCAATAGAAGCGATCCTCAACTAAAGCAACAATCTTGTCTCTGCAAAGTGGTCAGCTGCGCCGCCAATGTGCATTTCCCAAATCAAGAAGTCCCTGAAGGACGTCCTGGAGATGCAGAGACAAGACCCACGATATAAGTATCCTTCTACAATATCAAATCCATCAGTGGGATTAGGAGGATCCCTCAAAATGCCCAAATAAATTCCACCAAAGTCAGGGCATGTGGGGTAATCATGAGACAAACGATCGAAACTAGCGCTAGCACTCAGTGTGCGGAGTAGGGATATACGTCGACTAAGAGCGTCGACAGGTTTGTTCTCAACACCCGCGCGGTGTTTGAGAACATAGTGAAGGTCTTGCAAATATTCGACCCATTTGGCATGTCTATGCCCCAACTTCCGTTGTGAATCAAGATTAGCGCAGAGCCTGGTGATCGGAGAATAAGATAAACTCCCGTGGGAGGAGATAATGTCTTCAATACCGAAGCGACTGCACCACTGCATAAACTCTCTATCATAATTTAAGTACTTCTGTCGGGCCTCATTCAGCTTCTCACTAAAGTAAGAAACTGGATGACCCTCCTGACTCAGTACTCCGCCAATCCCAACGCCAGATGCGTCGCAGGCTACCTCAAATACCTTAGAGAAATCGGGCAATCTCAGAACAAATGCGTTCGTCAATTTCTCCTTAATCTTAGTAAAAGCTCGAGTGGCTGCTGCTGTCCAATGGAAATCTCCCTTCCGAAGGCAGCTCGTGAAGGGGGCCATAATAGTGCTAAACCCCCGGACAAACCTCCTATAAAAGGTGGCTAGTCCGTGGAAGCTACGAGCCTCAGTGATAGTGGAAGGGTAGGCTACTCACGAATGGATCAGACCTTGTCCAGGTCAACAGACACGCTGGACACTGATATGATGAACCCAAGGAAGTGCACAGAATTAGTCAAGAAGGAGCACTTCTTCAAGTTTACATATAACTTCTCCTTTTGGAGACTGTCGAATACGAGCTTGGATGGCTCAGATGGTCATCAAAAGAGTGTCTATAGATCAAAATACCGTCAAAGTAGACGTCCAAGAATTTGCCCTGTAGGGCTGGAAGATCTGAGTCATGACCCGCATAAAGCCCAGCGTTGGACAACCCAAATGGCATGACCAACCACTCATAAAGACCGTCTTTGGTCTTAAAAGCCGTCTTCCACTCATCTCCCTCACAAACTCTAATCTGGTGGTACCCACTGCTCAGATCGATCTTTGAAAATAACTGGGCACCAACCATCATATCAACTCGTCCAACTGGGGAATGGGAAAACGATACTTAATCGTAATCTTATTAATGGCCTTACTATCAATACACATTCGCCAACTCCCGTCCTTCGGGGTGAGAAGGGCAGGGACTGCGCAAGGGCTCAGACTCTCTCGTATGAATTTCTTCCTCAACAACTCATCAACCAGTCTCTTGAGCTCAACATGCTCATCCGGATTCATCCGGTAATGGGGTAAGTTCGGGAGTGAAGCTCTTGATGTCAAATCTATGGCATGCTGAATGTCTCGTAACGGAGGTAACTCATCAGGTAGCTCATCTGGGATAAGATCATAATCGTCCAGGAGTCGCCGGACCTCGGGTGGTGGCTCAGGAATCTCCATAGGGCTCTCAGAAGCCATGGTGGCTGCTACTACGTAAAAGATACCGGCGCTGACACTCTCTCTCATAAACTCGCTGCGACGCAGGATGTGTAGCGGCCTGGATGAACTCGTACTAGTAGAGGGTATGACCTTCCGAGGATTTCTCCTTGGGTTGGGTCGGTGTCAACGTGATCTTACGACCCTTGTCGTAAAATACATATGTGTTCGAGCGACCGAAACACGTGACATCGCGGTCGTATAGTCAGAGCCTCCCTAAAAGAATGTGGGCGGGATTCATAGGGATGAAATCACACCAAACACGATCCTCAAATGAAGCGAGAGTGATCGGGACTAAGCACCTCTGGGGTAACCTGTATAGCTGTCTTATCGACCCAATTGACTATATAAGGATGTGGATGAGGCTTAAGGGTCACATGCATCCACTATAATGCTCGCTGGGCTACAATGTTCAAGCAAATCCCGCTATCAATGCCTAGCTTGCAGGGACCGCATGCGCTAGGAAAATAGGTATAAAAGATCGTCGCACGACGCCAATCCTCATCAGTATGCGGGGTGTAAAGGAGGCGCCATATAACACCTAACTTTAGGGAGCGCTCATCATCGCTTTTGCAACCGTCTTGACGGTGGAAACAACCTCCTCTTCGGCGATCTCCTCAGCATCAGCACTGGGTTCGCCTTCTTCAGCTAGCATATTTCTCGTAGGGCATTGGGCCGCCACATGGCCCCTAACCGAACAACGATAGCACTGGATGTTCCTCGACCTGGAGGCCATGGAAGGTCTGGTGGCGTCAGCCTTGCCCTTCGTGTCGGTGGGGACACGAGAGGGTCTTGCAAGGGTGGTAGTGGCCGGTGGTGGCCTCCTAAATGTGGACTCGTCTGTCCTGGTTGAAGTCTGACGGGTACCAGCGAGTCGTAGGTACTGCTCATATTCGAGGGCTATCTGATAAACTTGTTCTACCGTCTCCAACTGGTGGGGAATAAGTTCCCTACGTATCTCCGATCTCAATCCGGTATGGAATCGGGAAGCGGTGGCACTAGTCTCCTCTCGTAGATCACTCCTTACTGCTAGCTCATTGAATCGAGACATGTACTCCACTACGGATTGCATGCCGTGACGCAACGCAAAAAGTTGTTCTAGCAACTTATCCCGATAGGAGGCGGGAAGGTATTTTTCCTTCAGTCTACGTTTCATGTCTTCCCAATGGATAATTGGACAATATCCATCTTGCTGTAGAGACCTCTCTAGGCTCACCCAGAAAATCTTGGCTGAACTGACCATCTTCATTTTTGCAAATCTAACGCAACACTCGTCGCTCATATCATACCACTCGAAGTAGTGGTCCATCTCCTTAAGCCAATCACTAAAAGTCTTCGGGTCGAGCTGACCATCGAAGGTGGGGGCATTAATGCATATGCGACGGGTAATATCGTCCTCAGCGCGTGCTGCCCGGCGTGGCTCATGATATTCGTCAAAGTAGACATCGCAACGATTGGGGGGATGCATCCAGATCTGGCAGTGTCCTGAAAAGGCATCAAGGAAGCTCATCACAGAAAAACTGACGGCGGAATCAACCAGCGCGTCGATCCGAGGCAAGGGATAACATTCCTTTGGGTAAGTTTTATTCAATAAGGAAAAGTCGATACACATTCTCCAGTCCCCTCCGGCTTTCTTCAACATTATAACATTCGAGACTCAGCCTGAATACTAGATCTCCGACACAAAGCCTGCCTCAAGCAGCTTCCTTACTTCCTCTCTAATGGGCCCAGCCAACCCAGTGGCGCTTGCCCTCTTCTTTTGCAGGATGGTCTTGACCTCGGGGTTCAGGTTAAGGCGGTGGCAGACAACCTCTGCATCGATTCCTGACATCTCTGCAGCGCTCCAAGCGAAGATGTCCACATTCCCCTGCAGGCATGCCACCATCTCTACCTTCTTACTGGTCTTCAGAGATTCTCCGATCTTCAGCAACCCGGGCTCTCTACCTTCTGAGAGCACTTATACTTCTTCCACCTCTTCTTCGGCCTCCAGTCTAGTCATCTCTTCCAGCACCTTCTCCGTCACCTCCGCATCCTCCATCCAGCTCAGGTGCTCACTGCGAGCAGCTCTTGGATCGCTCCTGATCCTCACCTGGACTTCTCCCTGATAGTACTTTAAACACTGATGGTAGTAGTAGGGGACGACCTTGAAGAAGTTGATGAGCCCTCCCGAAGATTGCACTGTAACAGCTCGGTGCATTAACGATGACGAACTAGCACCGGATCAAAGTGCCACTGTAGTGTTATCAACAAATCTTTTCCTCCCTCCACCTCTTTTTTCTCTCCCGAAAAGCCAAAGAGGGGACCATCTGAAGCTACCACTCTTCCTTCCTCGACTCCCAACCCGTCGAACGTCTTTTTGACGATGACGTTTACCGAACTCCCGTTGTTCACAAGGATCCGGTCGACGGTGAAGTTCTCCACTGCAGCTTGGATCACGAGGGCATCGTGAAAGGGATTTTCATTCCCAAACATGTTCTCCTCTGAGAAAGTGATCTCATCCAACGGGGTCGGTGCCTGAGAGGTTGAGACGACGCTCTTGCGGTATATCTGATGGAGACTTCCCTTGCGGGAAGCTCCTAGCCCTGCTCCCCCATGGATCACCCCTCCTCCTGCTTCTCCTTGGACAACTTCTCCACAACCTCCTTGATCGACTCGATCTTCGTTCCTCCTTCGAACGGGGGCTTGAAATGCTACCGACCCTACAAGAGCTTCTTGCCTCTACTGCTCTCTTCCTCCTTCTCCAGCTCCTAGCCTCCTCCAAGTTTCCCAGAAGTCAGGGCAAGCCATCTCCTCTATCTGGTGCCTCCTTCGGTGATGTCTATTGCCCTGCCGGGCAATGGCCTTCGCTTCTACGCGTCCTCCTTCCTGACGCCTCTCTTGCCGATTTTCATTCCTCCTCTTCGGGTAAAACCTTCTTCCTTGCCCCTGGTGCTGGCTTCTTCCTGCCGGCCTCCACTGCGGCCGATTAACTGGAACTTGGTGCCTTCTTTCCTCTTCCCGACGGCTCCGGAGCCACAATGGGCCTCCTTACGTCCTGCCTTCTCGACTCCTCTCTCCCGGGCTCTTCCCTCCTCCTCGACTCCTCTCGCCTTCCTTCTACTTGCTTCTTCCTTTCCTGCCTCCGAGGCTCCTCCTTCTAACCACGCACCAGAACCTTCTCCTCTCCATCTTCTTCCTCCCTGGTCAGCCTCGTGAGTTTTGCCAGGTAACCACGATTCGACGATTCCCCCTGGACGAACTTATTGAACCTCTCGATAAGCTCTTCATAGACATGGGGAATCTCTGCTGATCTCCAGCTTGAAGAGGCCTTCTCTCAGACCGAATGTCAGGGCTAGCTGCAGGGTGAATCCATCCACCTCCTGGATGTCCAAAATCTCTTCCTGGAAGCGGTTGATGTAGTTACCTAACGTCTCACGCACCCCCTGCACTAGATAGAAGAGGGTCGTTGCTTCCTTTCTTTTCCTTGCCGTGGTGAATCACATCGTCACTCCTCAACGCAGGTCTTCGAAACAGTAAATGAACCTCCTGCCAGGTGGTGGAACCAATCTCTGGCTTTCCCTCGAAAGGTGATGACAAAGAACCTGCACTTGAACGCATCTGACATGGTCATGATGGAAACAACATCTTCAAACCACTAGAGGTGATGGATATGATCATCCCTCCCAGAGTAATAACTCAAATCGGGTTCCATGAACCCCTCCGAAACAGTGGCAGAAAGGATCTCATCGCAGAATGGACTACTCCCACCTTGCTGGCGACGATCTTCAACTTGGCGAGAAGCCCCACCATACTCGCCATCTGGGCGAGTATCTTGGAATCTCGTCGGATTCTCTACATCTCGGAACCTGATTCCCCGAGAACTCGCCAGGTAGAACCGTGACTGCACTAGTCGCTCCGGCTCTTCCGCCACATGCTCCTTTCCTGGTCTCCTAGAGGGACCACCGTCCTGCGACTGAGTCACGCGATGAGGCGAGGTTGTCGTGACCTCCGCGCGAGGAAGCAACGCTGCTCGCAAGGTCCCCTCTATCCGTCGCGCGAAATCATCAAATCCGGCCTTGTCACATACTCGCCTCCACCTGCCGAGTTGCCGACTATCCCTTCATGCTCGCCAACTTCCACCATCTCGCCTTCTTTCTAGATTTCCTTCCTCTGACCGCGATCCATGCTCACCGCACCAAAGTGTTGAAGCCTGGAAAATCTCGTCTTCAAATATTCGGATCAATGCAGCCTAAGGTTACTGGTCCGACGCTCCGACTTGATGGTCCAAGGGGGCAAAGACAGAGAGACTAAGGGAACAAGAGAAGGACCTCAGGTGCTGCGGCAGAGAGGTCCCACCACGTACCTGGAACCTTAGAAGAAACTTCCCCTCCACAACAAAAAATAGCCGAGCAGGGTACGAGGAAGGCACTAACTTGTCGAGTACCTAAGATGACGACTAAGGGGGATAGTCAAGATCTCACGGTCCAAGTCTTCGAATGCACGGTCCAAAAGCTCAGTAAAAAGTGTCATTTCTGGTACCCGAGGTCCTATTATAGGCAAATCCAAAGGGGGGGGGGGGGGGGCTTATTTATAGCCAAGCCCTACTCGGCGACTAGGAGACATTGGGAGGATCTCGCCTTGCTTCGGCGAGCATATTGAGGTATGATCACACATACTCGCCCAGGACTTCTACTGCTCATGTTGACTGATTTTGTTTTTGATCTTTGACCCTTGACTTCTGCCTATGTGGCTTGAATGGGTCCACCCTTGACGAATATGGGTTGTACAGTTTCCAATTATTGCAATTCCGTGGATTAAGAATGATTGTGCTGAGTTGGCCCCAAATTTGATGTGGGGCTTGCATGTGATGAGTTGGCCCCAAATTTATGGCTCCGTCATAAGAGTGGTGTTGGTCTTTGCTCACTTATGAACTTGAGTGGTGTTGTTCTGAAAGTAAAACAATTACACAAAAAAGTTAAGATCTTCAAACAACTATGCAATATTCATCCAATATTCAATAAAGAAGAAGAAACACGATACAAAAATACTCACAAGCACACGAGGATCTGGCGGCGGCGATGGGAGGAGATCAGCGAGGAGTAGGCGGTGGTTATAATCTGATCCGCCGGTGAACTGAGGGTGTTGTGAGGGGAGGCGACGGTAATTTGATCTGATCAACGCTTCCTGCGCGACTACACAAATGCGGGCCCCGCCGACGGGTGGTCTAATCTCCATTGTCGATCCTATGGCTGATCCCCATCTCTTCGATTGTTGGAAATTCTGATTAAGGACAATTAGTTGTGTGATATTAGGAGCATGTGCATACATGAGGTGGTGGTTGAGATTATGGATATTGAAATTGAGATATTGGAAAATATGGTTTCTATCTTTTGAATTTGACTTACATCCCCCACCCTGGAGCTACTTTTCCATATTCCGGAAAGACCGGAACCACGTACATCAACAGCTTTGGGATTCCCCCCGAGGATCTTACACATTATTCTATAGATCGATAAGACTTTTGCACTTTTACTAAATTTTAAGGAATTTCTAGATAGAACGTATTGATTTGACCCCATAAGCACCACCCAATAGCATGTTGCCACCAGAAGCAGAACCCCGTATTTATTCCAGAGAATCTCCTAATTGTTCACAAGTTCACTACCCTATGGTTTGTTAGTGTACTGTTATTTGGGCCAAGGGCACAAAACGTTTCCTTATGCTTTACAAGTAATTAGGGATTAGTTACAAGGTGACACATCATTCAATTGGGACTGTGACACCGGAAGAATGTAGTGAGTACGCATGATACTGTGATTGTGCCTTAATGGAACTATAATGAGTGGATGTAAGTGTAGTGTCAAGGAGAGTCTAAATAATGTGATGCACATGCGTTAATCCAACATTCAATTGCAATAAATTCAGAAATTGATATAAGACTTCACAAACATACACGATTATGATTAGGCATTAGAAATACAAACAATATCAAATTAAAATTAAAGCAAGAACACTTCAATTAAATGTTCAGCGAAAACGCCTTTCAAGTAGAACAAAGAAATTGGCAGACTTGTGCGAAATAATATCACAAATGTTATGATATAGTTCACAAAATACTCAACAATAAATAATATTAACTTTAAATTAGAATTTACATAAGTAATCAAAGTCCGGAAAAGTGATAGCTTGCTGATTAAACGGCTGGACATTGCGACTCTTCACTGATTTCAGAGTTCTAGTAAGGGTATGATGTACTTGATTGGATATGTGGGGACAGGGACTGAATCAAGAAGGGCAGGGACTGTAGGAGGCAATTATGGACGTGACATGAGATAGCTGGAGGGTAGGGATGGGTACTTGGAGTGCCGGAAAGGGAAGGGCAGGGGCAGGCGTCTACAACTTATGTAATTCTTTGGAGTTTCATCCAAAGAACGTGAAGTCTGGGGCTGCTGGCATTCAGGATGGCTGTTCGTTCGGTCCAGGAGAAGTCGCTGGGTGAACTAAAGGGGAGGGGATAGTTAGATCTGCTGTTAACTGTATAGGTGAGTGGTAATTTTGCAGTTCTTGGCTGTTTTAAAGCACTCACTGCGGGAAATATCTTGGTCACCCAATTTAATGACGGAGTCATCCGACCTTCTCGCACTACTAAATTTAAGCTCTATATACTCCGTCTTTGTCCTGCTCAACCTAAAACCCTTCTTTTCTAAAGTGTCTCGCCAAGATTCAAGTTCCGCATTTACACACTCGCGCGTCTCATCGATCAAAACAATATCATCTGCAAATAATAAACACCAAGTATTGCTTGTTGGATATGTCCGGTGAGCTCATCGAAGATAAGGGTATAGAGATAAGGGCTTAAAGCTGACCCTTGATGCAAGCCAACAACGATAAGGAATTCCTGTGTTAATCCTCCAGATGTGCTCACCCTGGTCACTGAATTTGTATACATATCTTTGATTACGTCAATGTATGATACATTTACACCTTTCTTTTCTAAGATTCTCCACAAGACCTCTCTTGGAACCCTATCATAAGCCTTCTCCAGATCAATAAACAACATATGCAAATCTTTTTGTCTTTCCCGATAGTTGTCAATGAGTCTCCTCAAGAGATGTATAGCTTCCATGGTTGACCTCCCTGAAATGAATCCAAATTGATTCTCTGAGATGCTAGTCTCTCGTCTAACTCTTCTCTCTATTACTCGTTCTCATAGTGTCATAGTTTCATAGTATGACTCATTAATTTAATTCCCCTGTAATTAACACAAATTTGTATATCTACTTTGTTCTTATACAAAGGTACCAAGATACTTTCTCTCCATTGGTCTGACATCCTCTCTGTCTTCAGTATCTTATTGAAGAAATTTGTAAGCCATAAAGTTCTTTCCCTCCCTAAGCATTTCCATACTTCAATGAGTATATCGTCTGATCCAACCGCCTTTCCATTTTTCTGATGATCATATGTCGTCGTCTCTCTGAACGCGACTACTGGCTTGGATCGTTTATCTGATGATCATATCCCCGCCTCCGACATATGTAGACTCGCGCGGGCTCCGATAAATGTCGGCCTGCACTCGATCCGTGGTCCCCATCAGATTACCTGATATGTACACCTTTTGCATCTTCTGCCTATCAACATCTGAAACAAGTTGCCTCTTCTGCCTATCAAATACTGACACTAGTTGCATCTTCTTTGACTGTGCTATGTAGTCAGATTTGGGTTGCAATTCAACCGCAGTGGATGAGTAATATGTTATTGGTTGCTCGGTTACATGACATTCTTGAGGCTTTGATGCAATATACTATGGCCAGGGGACTTAGGATTGACATGATCTCTTCCTTTTGGCCTCCGTAGTTTGGCATGAATGGATGTAACTGATACGCGAAAAGTGTATATATACGCAAGTGCACGTGTCGGTTTAAGTAATAAAATGTGAGTAGAGATCGTTCCCACGAGGAAGTGTTAAATCTAACGCTCGCAAATACTAGCTTATCTTTTTCTTTAAATTCAAGTTGATTACTTAGCGAGATGATTGATTTTGAAAACAACTAATTATAGTAACTTCTAAAGATTACAACTACGATTATCTAAAAGTACTTTTGATAACAATTTAGAGAAAAGATCTTGTACGTTGATTTCCCTTGCTTATTGTGATGGATACTTGAAGTGATTCGATATGGACGCTAAAATGACTATCATGCAACGATTTGAAAGTGGAAAACATGATCTCTCGATCTATGACCGTTTACCCCCTATTTTCCTAGTTATCTCTAACTTAAGTAACAATAAGAAATAACATCAAGCACACAAATCAATGTTGCTACCGAGAAGGCGAAATCTCTTTCTCCCTTCTTCAATATATTAAATTTATGATGCACATACGTCACTCCTCTCTCAAATCTTGCAACGCAGTATAAAGGAGAAAACTTTGGTGACAAATTTACGCTACTCCTCTCTCGAATCTTGTCGCGCAATATAAAACACTCATCTAGCCTGACTCCTCTCTCGAATCTTGCGAAGCAAATTTAAAGATGAGACTTAAGCCAAAATTTCCAAGAACAAAATCATAAATTCAATAAAGATAGTATTTCAAACATCCACAAGAAAATTAAAATCAAAACATCACAACAAACAAAGTACTTTCAACATACAAGACAAAGGAAATTAGTTCATGATGAAGGAGAGATTACACACAAATTGAAAGTTCTTACTAGACATAATTAAAAAGAAGAAGAAGAAGAAGATGCAAGAGTTCCTTCCCCAAAACGCTGCAGTAAAATCCACCTCCTTCTTCCCTTGACCGAAAATCTGTCTTCTCCCCCTTTCGTGAACAGTAAAACCGCCCCGAAATAAAATCTGTCCAGGAATTCCTCTTTGGCGTGAAAGATAACTCCCCACTTTTTCTCCCTCCTCTTCCAAATAACCACCTTAAGTGTTTTTTCCACTTATATTTCGAAAATCCTCTGAAAAAGACGCACTCTCTCCATGTTTGTAACCGCCGCAATCATAAAATGCGGAATTAAAATCTGTAATTTCGGATCCAGACTTGTTGCAACAACTTTTCAACAACTGAAAAAGTTGTTGCAACAACTTTACTTAGACAAAAAACTGCTTTTTTCTTCATTTCTTCGGGATGACTCCTTCAGCATTTTTCTTAGGAATGACACTTCCATCATTTCTACAATGAAAACATAGCAACATATTGAATATATCCATACTTAAATTAATAATGGAAATATCGAAGTATTAAGCTTTTTAAATACATGATTCATGAATAAATGTGTTATAAAATCATATTTAATAGTGATAATAACTTCTTTTCAAGAAGTTATCAGTAACATAATCAGGGGGTGTTTGAGGGCGAATACTTGAGTGGTCCTAACTCAAAATTCATGAAGACCTAAGGGTATTGGTGTTGATTTTACAGGTGCGTGCGCACGCACATACACTTGGAGATACGCATCGCCAAGTTAATACCACATCCCTTGTTTGTTATCGTAACTGGTTAAAAGTGCCATCTTACTATAAACAGTGCCTGTGCGGACTCCGTGTGCTTAAATTAAATCATTTTATAAGTACTTTTAAAAAAGTTATCTTTCATTTCAATTGTAGGAAAATACTAACGAGCTCATATTAATGAGCTCTATAGATAACATTTTCAAATGAATAGCTTTCCCTAGCTTTTAAATAAATAAATTTATTGAAATTTTAACATGATTTTTTAAAAGAATTTATAATATAATCTTATATAATGTAATTATCAATATATAACAATTGATGCGGAGCATAGGCGAAGACGAGTTTTGGGCCCTTTCGGGGCTGATTTGGCGACTTACCATATATGGCATGCCCGGATCGACGATCTGACTCCGTGGATGCGTTCGGATTCGTGTTGCGAGTCGATTTCATATATAACATTATGTATTTTGAGTTTTATTTCATGTAGTTATAGCATCGGAACCGCCGACCAATCATAGTCGTCGATTTCGGTTGCCCTAATCTTCATTTCTTATAAATAATAGATATTAGGGCTGCTGTATTTCATTGCTGAAATTTGGAGATCTTCTCTTCCTCATTTCCGGTGATCATTCCGCGGTGCCGACGTCGTGGAGCCCCTT
This sequence comes from Dactylorhiza incarnata, assembly GCA_033032865.1. Taxonomy (NCBI): domain Eukaryota; kingdom Viridiplantae; phylum Streptophyta; class Magnoliopsida; order Asparagales; family Orchidaceae; genus Dactylorhiza; species Dactylorhiza incarnata. Next base: position 3,585,422 of record JAWHQI010000271.1, read on the forward strand.
GGTGACGACTCCTTGGGTAAGTGTTCTCTTGTTATCCTCCCTCCTCTCCCTGCCTCCACAACCCCCACACAGCAACCGTTTCCCATTCCCCCCCCACAAATTCCAGCCACTGCCCTTTCTTCCAGGAGGAATTCCTATCCTTATAGCCACTGTTGAATAATGAAATTTACTATTCATTCTCTATAGTATTTTATTCCTCCAGGAAACCCTCTGCCGCCAACCTTCCCCTCCCTCCAGCCCGCCTCCTCAAACAGCCGCCCATCCTGACTCTCCTCCAGAACCCTCCGCCACTTGCTGCTGCCCCTCCCTGTTTCCAGAACCTGCTGCCTGTAACATCCCCCAGACAGCTAGACCCCCAAGTTGGTTTTGTCATGACAAAACCATAGGAAGAGCCCAAGGCCATGTGAATTGAGGTGAGAAGAAGAAAACCACCTTGGTCTGCAAATAGCAATTTCCTGTGACCAAGCTTAGGGTTGGACTCTAGGGCCTCATCTTGACCATTTGACCCCACCTTAGTATCCCTAACCCTTTAGGGGCCCCCTTAGGGCACCAAGGACACATTGGGGTCAACCAAAGAGGCCAAATTGACCAAAGTCAACCCTAACCCTAAATTGGTCAAAGTAACCTAATTAGAACCAATTAACCTTCACCATGACAAATTGATCACTCATCTAGGTCTAGAATATCATAAGAGACCTAGTAGACCTAAAAGCCCCTTCATGGGACCCCCAATGGTGCAAATTGACCAAAATGCCCTTGTTAGGTCAAAATGGCAACTCTTCACTAAGTGCCCAAATTGACCATCACCATGTTAAATTGACCCTACCCTTAGGGTTATCATGTCATAGGGGACCCAGTGGACCAAAAAGCCCCATGACTGGGTCAACCCTAGGGCTCAATTTGACCAAAGTCAACTTAGCCTGTTTTGGTCAAATCAGCTTAAATTGGGTCAACTAAGGCTCATGTGACCCAATTGACCCCACCAGTAGTTTCTAAACCTATTTTGGAATCCATTGGACCCAAAAGCCCCATCCTAGGGTCATCCAATTGGTCAATTGGACCAAAAGTCAAATTTGCCCAAATTAGGTCAAATCTCTTGAACCTAGCCCAATCCCTTTGGGCTAAGCCCAAATTGATCACTTGACCAGCCTAGTAGACTGATTTTAAGCATGTGAGAGAGGAAAAATCGGCCATGGTGAGTAGGAGAGAGAAAAACCCATTAAGGGGGAGAGAGAAAGAGGAGGATTAATGGGGAGGAAGAAGAAACCTTCAATCTCCCCCATTAATGGTTGCATTCATCTCCTCTAGGGGAGAAGAGGAGTTTCCAGCAGTTCCCAGGAGGAATTGAAGGCAGGGGGGATGTATTGTGGCCGGCCTTGGAGGAATTCAAAGAGGCCATTAATGCCTTTAGTAGTTAAAGCCACCATTGCCTTCAATTGACCCCCCCATTATCTTCAGAAGCCGGAGAGGAGTGAAACCCCCTTGTTTTCAGAAGAGGTCGGGCAGTGTGGGGTGGTGGTTGCAGAACTTGGAAAGCATGGAGGTCGGCCATGGCAATTCCCCAATCGGCAAGTCTTCAAGCCCTAAATCAGGTCTGGTTCTCTGCTCCTCCCTCAGTGGTGTAGATCTAGCTCTTCGGCGGCTCGATTCGTGGCCAATAGGCCGTGGATCGATCCAGCCAAGCCTCCCGTATATCGGGTTTGGGCTTCCACCCAGAATCCACATTTCCGGCCACCTCCGGCCAATCAAGCCCCGTTCGTCGTCGGCCACCACCTCAACGGAGGTGGTGGTGGCGTTGATTGGCCGGGGCGGCGCTCAGGTGGCCGGGAAATCCAGGTTCAAGTCGGCTCAGGCGCGGCTAATCCTGGCCGTTGGCTCATCGGGGACGATGACTGTGAGCTGTCCGATCGGCCGCCATCCGTTATCCGCAGTCCATGATAAATGATTTAATTTAATTTGGTGATTAATTGTCACATTTCTGGCAGCATTTGGTTTTAAATATTAAAAATACTTAGAGGCTCCTGGGGAAAAATTGTCCAACATCAAAGTTGGAGCCCTTGAGGTCTAGTTTAATCCAAAATTGAGTTCACTCGATTTGGAGCCCTGGTTAGGGCTCAGCACTCATTTTGGTGAGGTCTGTCCCTAAGGCTAATCAGAGCCTGTTTTTGATGCCCACACCAATCTAGAACTCCAAATGACTTGAAATTTGGAGGGTAGGCTACTCTTACATACATCTAACACATCCAAAAATCAGAATTTTTGGAGAATATTTTTCTATAGTTTTTGGAAAAATTCAATAATCCATGTGTGATTTAATTAGGTGCCTTAAACACCTCAAAACCCTTCCAAACTTGGATGGATGGCCCTAGAGAGTAAGTAGAGTCACTGGTTAAAATATCATAATTTTTGGAGTTGATTTGGTGGGGTAATTCACCAAGACAACCTTAGGCCCCCTAGGTTTAGGCAAATCTTTGGGTGAGTGCCCCCACTCTTCCACAAAGCCAAATGGCTTCATATTTGGGGTGCACATCACCCTCCCCCATGCCAACCTCTGGTCCAAATTTGGTGGCCATTGGAGGAGGTTTGCCTTAGTAAATCAAAAAGGGGCTAAAATGCTATTTGCACCCCAAATAGGTACCCAATAGAACCCCACTCCTCACCAAATGTTGGTAGGATCTTGGGTGGTCTTTCACTGACCCATGGTCAGTATAGTGAGTAGAATGGACTTGGGCAAGGTAGGGAGTTCTCTTGAGAATACTTTGCTTAAGGGTTATGTTTAGGGCAAAAGTGATCCTTAGTTAAAATTTGGGGTGTGGAGGGGTCTCCTCCCACTGATTGATGGGGTGACCTTGGTCACTGACTTGGGAGGTATGAGACATCCCCAAGGAGCAACTTTAGATGAGTTAGGGCCTAGTGTGCCCTTAAACCCTAGTGGTTCAGTGTATGGTGCCCTTTAGGGTTTGTGAAGGACATAGGAGTATATGTCCATGGAGAGAAGTGCAATAGCCCTCTCTGAGTTCTAAGAGTGTTATAATACCCTCACAAGAGGTTTGGGTGGATTTGGAAAAGTTTAGACCCTAACCCTAAGCTAAACCCTAATGGGGTGCATTTAGAGGCTAATGAAGGAAGAGGGGTCAAACCTCAATGGTTTGACTTGAAATTTTGGGGAGATGATCTTAGTGACCAGGGATTGCTACTGTGAGGAATTGGAGGGATTTGGAGTTGCCAAGCCTAGGTAATAAACCCTTGGGTAGATTTGCAAATAATTAGGGTTTTGGATTTTAGGATGAAATAACACTTAATGTTTAACCATCTTCTGTCACAAACTTAGCTTTAATGTTATTAATCCCTGGAAGATTCTGTTAGACCATGAGGAGACTTTTGGAGGTCCAAATTGTAATTATTCATATTGTTGACAATTTTTGGGATGAACAATTTTAGGGTGTTAGTTTTCTGTAATTGCATGAAACTTTGCCGGATGACCTTTCATACCATTATGAACCCACAGTATTTTTCTCATAATTTATGGATTAATATTTTTGGTACCTTTAGTTCAACTTGGAATTATTTGCAAATATATCCTTGGTAGAAATTACAATTGTAGCCTTTATGGTACATGGTCAAACCTGGTAGGGCTGAATATTTTAGTATGAGTCACCTCTGTATAAATTTGCATAAGGTTTGGAGATCATATGAGGGTACCTCCTTTGGAATTTATTGGAAATAAATGGGTTTTGGAATTTTTAATAATAGTAACTCTTGCTGGAATTCCCTACAAATTCATATCTACTGATTATTGGGTACCCTTGATTTATTTAAAAAGTTGGGTAGGCATTGGAAGTCAGAAGAGTGCACTCGTAGTTTTTTTTTTTTTTTTTAATAGAGTGCACTTGTAGTTCAAACCTTAGAAAGTTGTATTTTTGAAAAATTATTTTAAATACTAATAATGTTGGGAAAATTGTGAGATTCTGGAATTTACCTTAAATAAGTAGCATGGACCTCCAATAATGATATTGTGTCATAGAGTTGATTATTTAATGTACCTCCCTTTATGAGCATCAAAACGTTAAGGGTGGTCTGCGTTTAGCAATTTGACAGTTTTGGAGTTATAGGTCAAATTGAGGTATATTGATTGGAGATGTGAGAGTTAATGGTTATTATATGACTATGTGAGTATCCCTGGAGTTATTTAGGGTTTGAAGAGTTCTAGGGTGATGGGGTGCCACCCTTGGGGTAGGTCGTCCTGGGATTGACAAAAGATCGTCTTTTCCCTTTAGTGTCTTTAAGCACTTAAGTTTAATTCAGGTAAAAGTATTAAGGGGGTTTCCTTATGGGTAGTAACTAATAACATTAAGTGTCTTGGGAATGGGAACTCTGGGGTGTCATCCCATAGTGGTTCCTAGTACCGTAGCGAACCCCTCACAGGGTAACCCTCGGGAAGTCCAAGACTAACCCTAACTCATAAGAGTAAGACAGTGTACAAGATTAACTAATAACACACTCATCCACACCCTGTGGTTTCAGGAGTTTAGTTGGTTTGGTTGTACGAGCGGTGGGCTCGGTGGTTGTAGCAGCAGACAGGTTAGCCGGGGAGCTTATGGCTCGGAAGGTTTCTGATGGCGGGCAGGTTAGCCCGGGGAGCTTATGGCTCAGAGTTAGGAAGTAGAACATGTTGCTTGTGCATTGAAGGTGGTGGGTCTTCGGTATTGGACGGTCGTTCACACCGACGTCAATACGTTGACTCGGCGAGTGTGGTATTTACACTTAGCCTTGAAAGTCTGGCGGTCCAGTCAGCAAGAGTACGCAGACGCTCCGCGGGTTTAGTGGAGGCGTACAATAGGTCTAGGTTGGGTAGTGTGAATACCAACCTAGAGGTGGGCGAGGCCCAACCCACCGCTTCCGTTTGCCACTACGGGAGTATCCTGGGAGTCTAGCTCGCTCCAAAAAGGGGGAACTAAAGGTCTATGCGCATAGAGTCGAAGTGGGTGAGTTGCACTTGTATGAACATAGCATAACAGCATATTTTGCATGTCATAGCATAAACATTGCATTCAACCTACCCCTAACGTATAAGTCGGTTATGGGACTTCTTATACGGTAGGCCCTGCTAAACGACCCCTTGGTCTATAGGTTTGTATGGGCATTCCTATAAATCAATGGTTACTTTTATATTGCTTTACTTGCTATTATACTTCTGCTTACTGCTCTTTATATACTATTACCACACTTTTAATTACTGCTTCAGTTATATGCGTACACATGTGTAGAGTAGAATCTTTTCATGTACCACTGCCACCTGTTCTTTGATTACACCCCTTGCAGTCCTCCGCTTCATCCTCCCGCACGGTGCCTAGGAGCCATTGGGGGTGGGGTGGGGAACATAAGACTTAGTCTTTTGACTAACGGTCGGTGGACCATATCATTTTAGGAGTTCGAGGAGAAGCAGCAACCTTCAAGAAACAGGTACAGCAGGATCCGACATGGTGGACCCCACGGCCATGCTACCATTGTCACCAGCCGGGACATACTCGGGTCAGATGTCCCATGATGAGTGGAACCCCTCCAGCTCAGCGATCAGGAGTCCGATGGCGAAGACGTAGACGTGGACGGCGAGACAGCAACCGCAGGCCAAAAGAGAAGAAGCATCCAGTGTTGCAGCACCAGTGGAGCACAGAGTCTGCAGGGATGGGTCAGACTAGTCTGAGTACTCCGGTTTCAGTGTCGGTGACGATTAGCTTTAGTTTTACTTAGTAGTTAGCTTCCGCGAGTGATCTTGTAGTGAGGACATTATGTATAGGGCAAGGGCCCCTTTTTATTATTGTAATCCCCCCTTGTATCTTTAATTCAGTTATTATTTGTGGACATTTACCTTTATGGTTTCAAATCATGTGATTCTGTGGACTTGTCTTCTCTTTTATGAACTTTTCTTTGTGATCGATTTGGCCGGCAGAATCGGCGTTTTGTGGTGGCGACCTTCCTGAGTGAAGGTGTCACCGCAAAGCGGCGGTTCTCGGCCTAAGACCCGGTGGATTTTGCAAAAAAAAAAAGGGGTCTTACACTGCCAGCCCTCCTACACCCGCCAGCAGCCTCCCATCAGCCGCCCTCAGCCGCCCCTGTCCCAGCCCCCTTCTCCCTGTTCCGCCGGCCCAGAATCTGTCCAGATCTGGACAGATTTATCCAGATCCAGTCCCGGACCCCGATCCAGCCCCTAAATCACCCGTACCCGCAACCAACCCATTTCCCTTCCGTGGATCCACCTTCCCCTTGCCCGATCTAGCCCGCCACCACCCGGAAACCTTTAATCTTCTCCAACTTCAGTTTTTCCTAAAACTACAGCAGTCCTATTTTATTTGTGTTGTGTTTATGATTTGAATTGGGTTGTAAACATTGTTATTGTTTGGAATATTACGTGTTTGCTTTGATGTTCATTTTATTAGTTATTGTGTCTAGATTAATCTCTAACTGCAGGAAGGAACTATTCGCCGCGCGCTCTTGCTTTGGCCCTCCTCGCGGAGGAAAGCCTAAGTTTGCTTCGCCCTAATTAATATTGTATCTTGTTGTGAATTTATCTGCGTGGGATATTTTATGTTTATTATCTAATTGTGGCTAAACCGTCGGACTTGCATAGCATGTAGGGTTAGGTCGCGGTTTATCCGCCACCTATAAATTCGTCCTGCGTCAATTGGTATCAGAGCCAGGTTACGCGCTCTTTTTGATACGCAGTCGTAGAGTCTATAGGTTTTCATTATGTCTAGGTGTCACGATTATCACGATTATTCCTCCCCTCACTTTGGAGGTCTCGAGTCCACTAGCACCCGCTCTCACAGAGCCCCGTCAGGGAGATCTCCCCGTTACTACGACGATTATTCTCGTGATGATTGTCATCCTTCTTATCCGTACACGCGAGCGGATCGTGTTGATCCTTCGACACGACTCGGTTACCTTAGGAATGATTATTATGAGGATCGTCGTTCCGAGAGAGATCTTGAGAGTCAGTTTCGAACTGCTGCCCCTTCCTTTGATGGCTCATCGAGTCCCGAGTCTTTCAGTTATTGACTCGTGGATATGGAGTATTATTTTGACTATTTTGAGGTATTCGGTGAGCGTCGCGTCAAGTTTGCGAAACTTAGACTTTTAGATCAGGCGAGAGCATATTGGGCTAGCATTGAGAGGACACGCGAGCGAGACCGTCTACATCGCGTCACTAGTTGGGTGGATATGAAGCATATATTGTGTCAGAGGTATCTGCCTTCGTCGTATCGGAGTCGCTTGCTCGACCAGTTATTTTCCCTTCAGCAAGGATCCATGTCCGTCGCTGAGTACAGGGATCGCTTTGATGAGTTAGTTGTGAGGAGCGATATCCGAGAGGACTCAGCCATGACCACTTGCAGATTTCGGTCTGGCCTTCGATCAGACATTCGTACGGAGGTGGTTTATCATAGCTCGAAGTCCCTCGAGCAGACATATCAGCTTGCCCTTCGTTACGAACAGTCTTTGAGATCCGCAAGAGCTGGTCGGTTGGAACCTCACTCTGACCTCCGCAGTACGAGCTCCTCCCACACCGAGGACACCACTTTGCCTACCATTGTTCCGTCAGACATGGCAGAAGTGATACCTGATACAGATTGCTCTCACCCCAGTGAGGTGCTTAGCCCAGTGAGTGACCTATCTCTTGATTCTGACCCGTCTCTCGTGACCTCGACTGAGAGTGAGCTTGAGCGACCTCTTGAGCCTATAGTGTCGTGTCCTTCACCCACACCACCACCTCTGGCATGTCTTGGGTTAGTTAGTACCCCAACCACAGACCCACTTCCTGACACCGCACCTACGGATCCATTCAGTATAGGTCTATGCTTCCCTCCCATTGTCATTGCTCTGAGTCACATCGCGACTGGGGGCCCAGAGCATGGTGTTGATCCTGTAGTGGCTATGTCACCCATTCACGGGGACACTACCCCTCACGATGGTACTCATCTGGAGGACCATGACCCCAGTGACGAGTTCTATGATGAACCCTCAGTTGAGCCTCCGGATGATCTACCACATCCTGGTGAGTATGAGATTCGGGTGAGCCCCACATGTATTAGTATCGATTTATGGAAGCCTCTCCCATTATCATCCCTGACCCCGCCCCAGAGGATGGATATTGTGAGGAGCATCCAATATTTAAGGCATCACCTGCTGACACATCGCACTCTCACTGAGTTTTGGGATGCACCACCTGCTGACCCACCAGACGAGCTCTTTCTTTTCATGGACACTCACTACACTATAGAGCCACATCTTCTAGTCGGTGCACATGATTTTTCACTTAGGCGGTCGTCGCATTCGCGATGACTTTTCTTACACACCTCCTGGTGAGCCCCCTGATGCGTTACGCTCCCTGAGAGTCATGTTGCTCTTCATGAGCTCGCCCTTAAGTGTAGATGTTTCGCACGGTCACCTGAGCACTCGGCGCACACGAGATGAATTTTTTTACACTCCACCGAGGGAACCACCTGATCGGCCACCACATTTTAGAGACACCCCGGTCATTATTAGATTCTCTCATAGAGAGCATGTTGTGTCGGTCATGTTTCATTTACATCATTTGCATAAGTCTGTCGAGTCGTTACGTCATCATTTGCATGAGTCTGTTGTGTTGTCTGTTTCTCGTTTGCATGTGTGTCATAAGTCGGTCCGACGAATAATCCATATTGGTAATAAATATTGTAAATCACATGCGGATGTTCATTGGCAAGTGCAGGTACTTCATGAAGGCAAGCATGTGATGGTGGGAATCTGCGTCATGAGGCTCCGTGCGAGGTTTGCTAAAAGCTTGAGCGTTAGGCGAATGGGTCCCTCCTCAGTCCTGAGACACATCGGGACAAATGCTTATGAGTTGGACATCCCCGCGAGCATGGGTACCCATTCTGTGTTCAATGTCGAGGACCTAACGCCATACTTTGCACTTCACGAGTATTTAGGCCCACATCTTGGCGGCCCTCCTGAGCCTTTACCACAGTTTTTACCACCCACCACTCAGTCTACCCCCGAACAATTGACACCACATTCATTGCCCCACTCTCAGCCCACCTCTGACCTTTACTTACCCGGGATGTTGTCCCCAACGGCTTCACCATTGGCACCTCAGATCCCACCGGACCCTTCTACTAGTATGTTGAGAGATGAGCTTGATCGATTCGCCCCCGGACTTCGACTTCAGTATGTCCATCCCCACTCATTGGGGATGGAAATTTGTCAGTCCGGAGGAGTTGATTGGCGAGGCCACTTTTCAGCGACGACACTTGGACGACCTCTGGCGGGCTTCTTCGAGTTTTACCTGACATGCGGTGAGAGGATTCTGACCCCTATTCATCGGGAGATGAATTCTTTCAAGCCGGGGAGATTGATGCGGAGCATAGGCGAGGACGAGTTTTGGGCCCTTTCGGGGCTGATTTGGCGACTTACCATATATGGCATGCCCGGATCGACGATCTGACTCCGTGGATGCGTTCGGATTCGTGTTGCGAGTCGATTTCATATATAACATTATGTATTTTGAGTTTTATTTCATGTAGTTATAGCATCGGAACCGTCGGCCAATCATAGCCGTCGATTTCGGTTGCCCTAATCTTCATTTCTTATAAATAATAGATATTAGGGCTGCTGTATTTCATTGCTGAAATTTGGAGATCTTCTTTTCCTCATTTCCGGTGATCATTCCGCGGTGCCGACGCCGTGGAGCCCCTTGGTGACGACTCCTTGGGTAAGTGTTCTCTTGTTATCCTCCCTCCTCTCCCTGCCTCCACAACCCCCACACAGCAACCGTTTCCCCTTTCCCCCCCACAAATTCCAGCCACTGCCCTTTCTTCCAGGAGGATTTCCTATCCTTATAGCCACTGTTGAATAATGAAATTTACTATTCATTCTCTATAGTATTTTATTCCTCCAGGAAACCCTCTGCCGCCAACCTTCCCCTCCCTCCAGCCCGCCTCCTCAAACAGCCGCCCCTCCTGACTCTCCTCCAGAACCCTCCGCCACTTGCTGCTGCCCCTCCCTGTTTCCAGAACCTGCTGCCAGCCCTCCTACACCCGCCAGCAGCCTCCCATCAGCCGCCCTCAGCCGCCCCTGTCCCAGCCCCCTTCTCCCTGTTCCGCCGGCCCAGAATCTGTCCAGATCTGGACAGATTTGTCCAGATCCAGTCCTGGACCCCGATCCAGCCCCTAAATCACCCGTACTCGCAGCCAACCCATTTCCCTTCCGTGGATCCACCTTCCCCTTGCCCGATCTAGCCCGCCACCACCCGGAAACCTTTAATCTTCTCCAACTTCAGTTTTTCCTAAAACTACAGCAGTCCTATTTTCTCCAGATCTGTCCAGATCCAGTCCCGGACCCCGATCCAGCCCCTAAATCACCCGTACCCGCAGCCAACCCATTTTCCTTCCGTGGATCCACCTTCCCCTTGCCCGATCTAGCCCGCCACCACCCGGAAACCTTTAATCTTCTCCAACTTCAGTTTTTCCTAAAACTACAGCAGTCCTATTTTATTTGTGTTGTGTTTAGGATTGGAATTGGGTTGTAAACATTGTTATTGTTTGGAATATTACGTGTTTGCTTTGATGTTCATTTTATTATAGTTATTGTGTCTAGATTAATCTCTAACTGCAGGAAGGAACTATTCGCCGCGCGCTCTTGCTTTGGCCTTCCTCGCGGAGGAAAGCCTAAGTTTGCTTCGCCCTAATTAATATTGTATCTTGTTGTGAATTTATCTGCGTGGGATATTTTATGTTTATTATCTAACTGTGGCTAAACCGTCGGACTTGCATAGCATGTGGGGTTAGGTCGCGGTTTATCCGCCGCCTATTGATTCGTCCTGCGTCAATAATATTGTAATTAAGATAATAATTATATTATTTTATTTATGGTTTAGTTTATTTAACAAGCAGTCTGACACGGGGTTCTCTATACCCTGGCAATGACAACACCCCCATGCGCATATGGCCGTTGCTCGATATCCCCTCGTTGCTCGATATCCCCTCGAATGCAATAAGGCGTGCAAAATAGAAAGGATGATTATGAATTTATGATATGTTAAATTTGATCCAATAGTTCTGTCTTATTTAATGGAAAAAATTAGAGGAATTTTAAGAAGGCAAAGACAATCTTGTTAACGTTTATTACCAGCAGTCTACAGTTTTTTTGGTTGGTTGTGTGTGTGTGTGTGTGGGGGGGGGGGGGGGGGGGGGTAATGTGATTTAAATTTATTACTACAATTCAATTTTATTTTTTCTAGTATGAGCAGCAATATAAACCTCTTTGAGTATGAGTTTGAGGCTCTTGAAATATTAGATTCTATATTTTATATGCTTGTCTAGCCATTTGAGTAAGCATGGTGTAAATAAGTGTATACTTGAGAATTTTAGTAGGTTTTGTATTTTTACCCTCCTCCATGACCTGCCAATCTATTCTTTAGATGACCAGATGCACTTGTACTTAACTTTTACCTTCTAAATTCTCAGCAAGGTCTATCAGCTTCAACACTTGCTTCCAGCTTTGGAAAGGTTGTAAACTCGAGAAGAAAGCTTTCTGATTATAAAGCTGAGGATCTCGCTACAACGCTATTGAGTGCATTTACGTACAATATTGCACAGGTAATTTGTTCTTTGTATATTGTTTTTAAGTAATGATTCAACAATCAAACTGACTAGCCATGTTTGTCTTTAAATTAGCTACATGTTATGTCCTTGTTATATTTTCTTGGCAGGGACTTATGGTCATGACCAAGTCTAATGCTAATATGTGGCCTTAATTAGAAACCTACTTGAATTTTGAATTGATTCAGAGTTAAATCCATTCTTTTTGAATTGATCTCATACAGAAGACCTACGTTGAAGCATATCTCTTGAAATAAAAATTAAAGTTTTTAAGCTTGATTCTCCATATTGATAGTGATGGGCATGACTATCATTCAGGACGAGATCGGAGCTAGGGCAAGAGAGGGACGCTAGATCATCAGCTCGCTTCTTTTCTCATTCAAAACAAAGTTAGATCCAAAGATTGTTCCAACACTTGGTCTCCTCGTTTATATATTAGGAGGGCCTACAATTACACATAATAATAAAGTGCGACATAGTAATAAAGACATAACGTCGTTATTCATGTGTGAAGAGAGCTCGTGGATGGCATGAGTAAATCCACATGTATCGCTGTCTAGGGGTGGAATCGCTCGTGCTCGTTTTAACGTCTCGGTGCTCTACAATGACCTTGTCCTCAAGGTCGAAATCTGAGAACTGGGCCTTGATCTCGTCCTCCAAGATCCAAGTGGCTTCCTCAAGGGGGAGGCCCCTCCACTGGATGAGAAGTTGTTCTACCGTCTGATGAATGTCCTCTTTGTGGGAATCCAACACTGTAGCAGACTCACAATGTGATATGGAGTCGACCATTAGCCCCTCCGACAGGGTGGCATAGAGGGTGTGATTTCCCAAAGCCCTCCTGAGCTAGGAGACATTAAAGACTGGGTTTATGCGACGGGTGTAGGGCAGTTGTGCCGATAGGCCACCTATCCTATCTTCTCCAGGATCAAGAAAGGGCCGAAATAGTGTGAGATAGCTTGGGGTGCAATCGACTGGTGACAGAACTTTGACGGTGAGGCTTCAACATGACGAACATGGTCTTGTCAGTCGAGAAGACCACGTCTCTTCGGTGTTAATTAGCTTGCCGAGACATGTGTTGTTGAGCCGGAAGGAGGCGTCACATCAATTGGTGTAGTGCCTCATTACGGTCTTGGTGATCTGCGATCTGCTGTTAAGGCTTGCACTTGGCACTCACAAGACATGGTAGACGGAAGCTTCGGGGGTGTTCACCCGTAGACTGCCTTAAAAGGAGTCATGTCGACAACTAGAGGTGTGTAAAAAGAATCGGAGATCTGAGAACTGGCATGTAACCGAACCGAATCTATTAATTTGGGTCGATTCTGGTGGCTCTCAATTCGGTTCTGGTTCTAAAAAAACTTGGAACCAATTATTTGTGTCGGTTCATGGTTCTTGGGGCCTGTTACCCGATTATCGACCAAGGAATCAAATTGTAAAGAATTAACATTTGATTACTAATTTATGTAGTATTTAATATATATATATATATACACACACGAGTGCCCGACACGGGGCTACGCCACTACGGCCAAGCGCGACAGTACCCAGCCGGCGACGACGGGCTGCGCCAGCCCCCGACGCGATGCTGTCGGGCGGCCTTCGGCCGCATCCAGGCGGAATTCGCCCGCCTCCGCACGGGCTTCGCCCATGCTCGATGCGTCTGCGGACTGCACCCACAACATATATATATATGAGTACTCGAAATGACCGTAAAAAATATACATTAATATTAAAACATTTATTTTGTAAAAAAATATACGAATATACTTAAAATATTTATTTTTCTCTCTCCCTCTCTTCCTCTCTCTCCCTCTCTTTCTCTCCCACTCTCTCTCACCCTCTCCACCAAACTCTCTCTCCCTCTCTTTCTCTCCCACTCTCTCTCACCCTCTCCACCAAACTCTCTCTCCCTCTCTCCTTTCTTTCTTTATTTCTCTCTCTCTCTCTCTCTCTCTTCTATTTTAGAGGGCTCGGGATTTTAGTGAGAGAGGGGGAAAGGAATTTGGGTTGAATTGATATACGCAGTCCGAAAATATGATTAAATCTTCACATCGAACGGACATGATTTATTTGATGGCTTTTAAATACATGGAATTTAAAAGTCATTCATATTTATTTATAAGTAGTATATATATTTATATTGTAAATACGTAATTTATAATGTTTAACATTTATCATTTTATTTAAAATCCATAAGACATTAAAATTTATATTTTTATATGGACTTTAAAAATATTTGAATCATCAAAAGATAATGCCATGTTAAATTTGATTCAAATTAACAATAATAAACACTAATTTTTATTACGATATGAAAATTATGTTGTTTATATGCTTAATGTGGAGAGAAAAAATCAAATTCGTAATGCTAAGATCTGCAGATGATTTTTTATATATTATATACTTGCAACTTGGCCTATCACTTTATGTAATACGAGTAATGGTCAGTGTAAAGAAAGAAGTCGGGTAGAACCGAGAACCGAACGGGAATTTCCGGTACGAGTATGGTTCAAGATTTTGAGTACATGGTCGGTTCCAGTTCTGAAAAATTATAACCGAACATATATGGATCAGTTTCTAGTTCTGAGTAGAATCGATCTAGACCGATCTGAGTTGCACCCCCTACCGGCGGTGGACTGGTAAGATGTGTTGTATCATAACTCTGCCCAAGCTACCCACTGTGACCAATTGGGGGAGGGTAGCCGCTCGGTAGTGAAACATCGCAAGTGCCGACACAGCGGGTGAGAACTTCGGTCTGCTTGTCTGTTTTGGGATGATAGGCCGTGTTGAAACGAAGCTTGGTGCCCTATTGGCGAAACATCTCCTGCTTGAAGGAGCTCATAAACATCGGGTCGCAATCACTGACAATGGAACAGGGAAAATCCTGCTTACTTGAAGGGGAGATTCATGATGACTAAGAGACAATCGTACCCCTATGAGTGAGGGAGCCGAGTGATGAATCCCATGGTAATGTCCTCCTAAACTGCGTCAGGCACCGATAAGTGTTGGAGCAACGCTCTGGGGCGAGGGTATGATACTTGGCCTTCTGACAGGTCAGACAGTTTGCCATGAACCGTTGCACCACCCGTGTCATGTCGCACCAGTAGAGGGTGGCGGCCAAGCGTCGTTAGGTAGGATAAGCGTCAGAGTGGCCTGCCCTGGAGGTGGCTTGAAATTCATGGAGACGCGGAATCCGTGGGGATGAATCGACAACCACCAGAAAATCACAGTAATGTAGGTATTTGCCCACGAGGAGGGAGGGTGTGTGAGACGTAAGGTCTCACCGAAGGTCCTTGATGGCGTAGTGGGGGTCGCGTTGTACCCGGGGGATGACGTCGACCCCAAACCATTGCGGGTGGGAGAAGGCCAACAAGGTACCACTGAAATTCTTGCAGGAGATGGAATCCGCAATGCCTACCCAACTTTGTATTCGATGGAGGTGTATCCGAATAGCTTTGCAATCCGCAGTTGCTGGGCTGGAGTTGTCACTTTTTGACACAAAAGGTGGCTCAAGCTACGATGATTAGTGCGGACCTTGAAATAACGGCCGAGCAAATAAGGTCGCCAATGCTGGACTGTCAGAACAAATGCTCGCAAATCACTATCTTAAGCTGAGGTGGCATAGCGACGATTAGTGAAGGCCTTGCTGAAGTAGGCGATAAAACGACACTCTTGCATGAACGCCTACACTCGTCTCGAATGCATCACACTCGATGACGAAGGACTTGGTGAAATCAGGCACAATGAGTATTTAGCCGTAGATCAGGGCCTGGTGTAGGCCGAAGAAGGCATCCTGAGCCGCTGAGCTCCACTTGGATAACACTCCCTTCTTGAGGAGGTTAGTAAGAGGTTGTGCAAGCTCATCGTAATTGCAGATGAAGCGGCAATAATATCCGGTGAGGCCCAGAAGACCTGTACTACTCTAGCGGTGGTTGTTATCTTGGTTGGGTCCATGACTAACCCGACGATGGAGATGATGTAGTCCAAATAGTCAATTTATGTGTCCAAACAGGCACTTCTGATGCACCACAAACCGATGGCCCGCGAGAACATGAAGCATATTCACCAAGGTGTTGAAGTACATCTGCCAAGAAGGGTTGTAAATCAATATATCACCAAAGAAGACCAAGATAAACTTATGTAGGTGAGGATGGAAGACGTCGTTCATGGTGGACTAAAATGTTGACGACTTGTTAGTCAAGCCGAACGACATGAATAAGAACTAATAATGTTTGTCATGGGTACGAAATGCTATCTTGGGCACTTCCTCGGCCCGTACACGGATCTAGTGGTAGTCCTACTGGAGGTCAAGGCTGGGGAAGTAAGTAGATACCTGCAGCTCATCCAAAAGCTCTTGGATGAGTGGAATAGGATATTTGTCCAGGACCATGAGTTTGTTCATCTCATGTAGCCTGCGCAAAAATGTCAACTATCATCCTTCTGCACTAGAAGGACCGGGCTGGAGAAAGGACTTGCGCTCGGTTGGATGATTCTCGTGCGCTTCATCTCCTCTACCATCGTCTCCATGACGGCCTTCTGAGCATGGATGCAACGATATGGCTGCACAGAGATCCGGGCTGAAGGGCGATCCGATGGTGGTCTGAGGGGCGTCTCGCTGGGAGCCTGTGCTGGGTAGGGAAGATGGAAGTGTCTGCCCAAGAGGAGTTAAATATCTAGGTGGGGCAGTGTGACGGTGTCGTCATCAGGATCGGCTCGTCCCTCATGTGTCAGAGTAACACGTGAAACTCAGGATTTGATGGTCTTGAGGAGAGAACGTCAACCAGCGGGTGAACAAGCCAAGGTAGGGTCCCCCTGCAAAATGTGGGTGGCGTTCGATGTCTCAAAGGCCATGGTGAGCTCACATTTATATTGGACGTCACCCAGGGTACGCACTCGTGACATAAAACAAACTAAACAACAATAATAAAATTGGAGCAATATAGTAAAGATGGTAGGAATAATTAAAGCATACAACGAAAACAAAAGACTGGAGCTAGCGTTAAAGAAATACCTCAAAATATAATTCGCAGAACCAAGTAGAAATGTAAAAGACAATAAATATGAATACTGGAATCTAAACATTGTGTGATACAATTAAGTTCATATAAAAGTGATATATCAATTTAAGAGGAAGAACATGAACTAAAACTGCATAAACCCTCAGAAGTTCATCCTTAACGAATCTCCTAACTTGATTTCCTTGTAAAGAAAATTTTGCAAATTGATCGCCCATTAGTATGTAAGAAAGACTCCTCCCCCAGTGACACTACAACAACAACAACACTCGAACCTTTATCCCACCATAGTGGGGTCCGCTATATGGATCCTTTGTCGCCATTGCGCCCTATCTTTAATCATAGTCTCACTAATGTGTAAATACATCATGTCTTTCCTTATAGTTTCATTCCAAGTCTTTTTTGGTTTACCCCTCCCCCGTTTAACATATCTAGTGACTAAACTCTCACAACGCCTAGCAAGTGCCTCTAATGGTCCCCCAATGTAACTAAACATAAAATTTTAAAATATACCTGTATACTTAAAATGCAATATATGATGCCAAGGAAAAATATTACTAACTAGGCTACCGTGCATACTTTTCTATAAAAAAATTTATGTACATAAATCATCTTTTTAATGTTTTATCATCTTCTAGATTTTTCTCAAAATTCCAAATCATTAATGTGTGGGGATTTTTAGGTTTTGAATTCTTATCTAAAGTCGAGATGACTCATTTTCACTTTATTCTAACTAGGGTATCCCTATCATGGAACACGGACTCGCATCCAACAATTTCCATTTGTGGAGAAATGGGATGTCGACCCCGTTTGAGGCCATATGGTCCACTTCACCCTATAAGTATGATGATGTGCATTCATCAATCACGAGAAAAAAACACTCCACGTGTCTCCTAATAATTTTGCATATAGTGATCGACATTGATCAACTTAAAGGAACATCCGCATAAAACCATTAGTCTTAGATTAAATGTTCAATTATCTTTGCGTTCTATGTCTTGTTATAGTGTTACTAATGTTAACACGATGATTATACTCATACTTTCATACCATCATACTTATACATGGAAATACATGGACATATAAAACAAAAGCTTAGAAGATTTATGATTTCTTATACTCATACTTATACTTATACATGGAAATAACCGAAAGGAACATAATTTCTTACATCTGCGTTACAACTTCCGTAAACACGAAGCGACAACATAATTTCTCTAGATTACTATGAAAAACATGTAGTGCTCTTCTCCGATTACAATGGACCTCTCCTTCTCCGAACCGCACCAAGAACCCTAAGAGAAAATTTAAGTAAACCTTTATAAATTCTTGGGTTAATCGAAATCTTTGGAAGATATTCCATGAACTAATTGGAATGAAAAAGAGGGAAGTTTTTGAGAGGCGAAGCTGGTTTCGACCATGACAGAAAAATTCAAAAAAAAAGAAATCTCGTACGCAGTCCCTGTCAGACGAAGAGGAAGGATATCAGGAAGAAACACCGGCCCAATCCTCTGGGAGACGACACAATCATCGCAACAACCTCCAGTTGACTGAGATCGATAGGGAAGATTGACTGAGGGATTGTATGGGTCGTGCGACTCAAGCGAGTGCTTTAAACGATGAGTGGGACTGCAGTGTGTGTTCCAATTGGCAAAAGAAGGAGAACCCTAGCTATCAAGGCTTTGTTTGTTTTGGCTGTTGCTGATCGAAAAGGAACTGTTAGAAATGGAGTTTGAAAAAGTAGTTGTTTTTTGGAAAATGGAGTTTGTAGCAAAAATCTGTTTGCGTAAAACGGAGTTTGCAGAGCTGTTTGAAAAGCAGTGCACAAAAACTGTTTGTTAAAACGGAGTTTTGTAAATATTTTGTTTTAATGCAAAACTATGAAAAGTTCACGAAATAAAACAAAATAACAGTTTTTTAAGTTACGCGACATAAAAAATAACGAAGTTATTCCTCGGTGGCAGGTCCACTGCTTGCGAATCGCGCGCCTATGTGTCACCTAAAAGAGTGCATATGTAAATAGTTTAAATTCATCGATTAAGGTGCTTAGTTTGACCCGCGGTGAGTGAAACTAAATTATTATTTAGCAGCTTATTGAATTGAAGAATTTCTTGATTTTCTTCAGTATACATTATTATAATCTACAACAACAACAACAACAACAACAACAACAACATAACCCATATAGTCCCCAATCACATTCCATATAAATCCAGGGAATGAAGTTACTGATCATCTGCACATTTCATATAAATCCAGTGCCTTTACACGATAACTGCCAAAAAAATCTGATCTTATACACAAATGGTTCCTTTAACCACAGCTCTAAAACCATAGGTGGAGTTCAGATCTATTTTCCCAAATGGCATAAAAAAAACTGAAAAATCTGGCATTAAAAAGGTAGCAGAACAACAAATGGAGGCACGGCGAGCTACTGGAATGTAGGTTTTTCTGTTGTTCAAAATCTGCCGGGGGAGGAGGAAGAAGCACGCAACAAATGGAGGCACGACGAGCGATTGGAATGGAGAAGAAAGAGGAAATACTAGGCGCGGCAAGCGGATCTGGAGAAGAGAATGGAGGCCCACCGAGCGAATCTGGAGCGAGCGCGATCAGGAAACCTGCTGGTTCTCCCATCGCACACGGACGACGAATGGCGAGCGGCGAACTAGAAACGGAGGGTTAAAAAAGGAGCCCTGACCTGCGGTTGAAAAATAAACTAAGCGCTGCTTATTTTAAAAAAGTACGGGTGAAATTTTTTTGGGGCAAACAACACATTTTATGAAAACGCCGGTTTGGCGGAAAAGAAACGGGGTTGAACCGCCGAAACAAACAAGCCTTAATTGTTACGACAGAGAGAATGCGTGATGTAGATTCGAATAGGGTTTAAAATTATAATATTTTAAAATCAAGATATTTTAAAATCAAGATATTTTAAAAATAAAATTAAAATAATTAATTAATATGCGTTTTGTTTAGTTTGAAAAGGGGCCGAGTGGCCGAATCGAGTTTTGAGCGCAAAATTCACTTTCTTACGTTGGAGTTTGCAAAACCGTTAATCGTTATTGATAGAAACTCTCGTGAACGTCTAGCGAGTTGAACCATGGCGAGAGTTGTAGATCCACAAGCAATTACACATGTACAACTCTGTATTCGCCGAGTGGATCCCCGAGGCTCAAGGTGTCAATAGGCCCAATATCTTTTGAGAGGCACTGCCCCAGGTAAGGGGGGCAGGTGAGCCGTCGGACGTCCTCAGGACCGAGGGGCGCAGCCCCAGATTTTCCCGAAGTGGGGGGGGGGGGGGGGGGGGTCGAGCAGGGGAGAGGGGAGGCCCCCCGGGTCGCCCAGCCCAAGGAGGGCAGAGGGGGCAATCCGGAGAGGGGCCAACCCCCGGTCTCGCCCCGCCCCAGCAAGGGGGCCGGAGAGGGGCCCGCCCCCGGTCTCGCCCCGCCCCAGCAAGGGGGGCGAGCCGGAGAGGGGTGGTTGAACGTTTAGGCAAGCTTAATTTAATTATTTAGGATGCATAAAATTAAGACCAAACAAAGAAGCAATGAGGTGATGAGATTACCCAGGGGCATAAATCCGGTTCAAGCCCAATCCACGCAATGGAGCTCCAACAGTAGGCTGAGGATGGTTTGCGGTGAAGTTGACGTCAGAAGCGGTGAATGGATCGATACTCACGACCGACTGACGGAAGAGAGGAGTTGAAGTCGACGTCAATCGGGCGGAGTCGACAGTGAGGTCGACGATGACTTGGCGGAGAGAGCGGTCGCTGGAAGCTTTCGGTGGCGCGGGATCGAAGTGGCGGAAATGCTCCGTCGGGAGTTGACGCCGGAGCCCGAGTGGCGGCGGCGACGCCTGGAGGGAATCCCGTCGGTGAAGCCTGCGACTGGACTTGCGCGCTGGAATAAAGGCTAGAGGGCTTCGCCGGCAATACAGGGAAACGAACAAAATGTTTGTTCCCTGCTTCTAGTCCGGTTCCTTTTTTTTCCTTCTGCTCGGATGCTTTAGTAGAGGCAGCCAAATATTTCTTTCCAAAAAGTTTGTCCATATTAGCTTGGGTCTTATTTATTTCCAAAGGTCTTTTCAATGTAATAGAGGCAACAAATTATTATTTTCCAAGAATCTTTCCACGGTAGCTTTGGGTTTGATTTTGCCAAAAGGTCTTTCCACTTTAGTAGAACAACAACTTTCAAATGTTTCCAAAAGAGATTATATATTTATTTCTCCAAATATTTCTTTGGCAGCCATTGGAAACTTTCCAAATTATCAATTTCTCTCCAACAAATTTGATTCCTAAATAATAGTTTTCAATTGTTTATAGCTTTTAAAATAAATTTCAAACATAATATTTCCCATTTCTTTTGAGTTTGAATTTTAAATTTATACATTTTAAATAATTTTTAAGCTTGGCCGTTACGTCCTAACTACTTAAATTACTGGACCTTTTTATTTAAGATCTCATCGGACGGTCAAGCCGAGGAGCCGAACAATTTCAAATAAAAGCAGTTACGCGAAAAAATACAAGATAGAAAATAAATGCTGAAAAATTAAAATGTGTGACTTAAGATGCGACGAAGGATGCATCAATACGCCCCCCCCCCCCCCCCCCCCCCCCCCCCCCGATCAATTCGTCAAACGGTAGCGGGGCGAGCTGCACTCGATTGGATGAATAGAAAGGGTGGTCAGTTATGACCAAAGGGTGTAATATTGGCATGAAAGAAACCATAAGTCTCTTATGTATAAGGCATCCTTGGTCATTCTTGAATGGCCTAAATTACACGAATGTCATTGCTCACCAAAACTCACTAAGTGTGAAATTTCTAACAAATAACCTTATTTAATTTATCAACTACAGTGTAAAATTAACCGTAAAGAGTATTAATACCTCGATCGGGCAATGACGCTGACTAAAATTACTCTTGATTAGACACTAAAATTGAAATGGGAAGATGTGTAAATTTCTGATGTTACACCTTCACCTAAGAACACATGAAAGTCTAGAGCAGGTGTAACCGAAAGCAGTAATGCCTCAACAAGGTTGTGGGAGATGAAGTTGTGGCTCGTGCCACTGTCAATCGTAACCACAACGGTGTGGCCGCGTATGGAAGCCTAAAGGTTCATGGTGCAGAGACCGATCTTGCATTCTTGCCATACACCATGTAAAGAGGCAAGTCGAGGCGGTTGAGTTGAGCTGGCTACCGTCCTTCTTGGGCATCATCCATGATCTCCTTCTCTTATGCAACATAATCATACGGTCTTGCAAAGAGCAAGAACCATCTTCTTGAGGTAGCACCGTAGCACGTTTTCTCATATTATATGTGAATGTTCCTATCACTTGTTGACATTTTGTTGTTTTGCTACCTCAATTGCATTTCTTCCTCGGCTCTTCATTTCACACCTTCTATTATTTTTCCCTTCTCTCATTTCTTTCCTGTCACTCCTTGGATCTTTAGTTGCACACATTATGTTAATCACTTGGGTCATAAAGTGGACATAGAATGACTATGTGTGTTATTCCATATTTCCCAGAAGATTCCGACGTCTGCTAATATCACCTCCCTTGAGGATATGCCTTTCTTTAATTCTTTATCCGCACTCTCTTGTACTGGTAGGCATCATCCTATAACTCGTCGATGATCCTCCCACTCCTCTCACTCCTCTAGCTTCTCCAACTCCACTATTTCCTCTAGCTCTATTAACTCTTTCAGCTCCATCGGCTCCTCCACCTCCACCAGTTCCTCCAACTTAAATTGTCTCCACGACCACCTTGATCACTGTAAAATATTTTGTTTGCATAGACTTCTCCATTTGAATCCACCGTGTACTAAATGATACTTTGAAACTAAAAGATCCTCACATAGCCCTTCCCAAATCCAATCGCTTATGTATTACTCATCATTTGTCAAACTTTATTCCCTTCACATATTCACTTGCTATTTGTCTTTATTCCTTCATTCATATGACACTACAACTTCCAGGGTGATTGGTTACGATGGTTGAGGAGATGTAGACCTTATGGGACAATCTTATGTGAGGTTTGGTCCCTTTTTCTCGTAACAGTCTCATGTTAGTTTTTGATGGGTATTCATTTTGAAACACAACCCAGATGGTTCTGCTGAGAGCTTAAAAGTACAACTCATTTCTCATTGGTTTACTCAGCAACATGACATTGATTATGAGAATACTCTTTTTCAAAATGCTAGTTATCGGGGATGTAAACTGTTACGGGCTTCCCTATAGTATATCAATATCTTGTCAGAGAGGTGTCCGGAGATAGCACGAGGAAGGAGGATATACAAGAGAGTCATACTTAACTTGGAGGAGAGGAAGAAGGGAGCCTTCCTCGACCCTATTCGTAACTTGAGGAGGAGAGGAGGATAAAGAACTAAGAGAGAAACCTAAAGATTTAATTTCTTCCTTCCTGACCTTAGTGGTTTTTAAATAGAACTATATGGGCATAAACATAAATAAGTCCGAACACTTGGACTTATATTAAAAGAACATACGCTGGATCCAATACACATACACGATGAACATAAAATAATGACTTGTCATGTGTCGGAGATACTAATAAAGGTACATAATCTATGTCATAAAGGGGCGACCAGCCAATGCCCATAACACATCATATATGGAGTATGGACCTAAAAGTGTGATTGATCATCTGGTTCCTTAATCACTCGTAAAAACAATGATAGACATCGTTGTCCTGCCAAAAAGATATCGTCTCGGTTCTAGCAGAAGGGTGATGAATAATTCGTAGGAGAAAGGCGCGTCTTTCTTAGTGGTGCTTCCCGATGACTACTCGGAGTACAAATGATCTTCGTGCGTGCTAGAGGCAATTGATGTTAACAACGTCGGTCTCGACACGTTCAAGTAATGGCAAGAAGGTGTCTTACTGAATGAGAATGACAAATGATGACAGTGGGGTGACAGTTGGACTGCGAAATATCAACGACATGTACTTGGACGAGAAGGATCTCTGATCATGTGATGGATGAATGGAACGTCTTTGCGCGATTATAAAGACATCGAGTCTCACGATGAACGTGGCATTAAATGTTTGCGATGTTGTGTGCGCAACTGCCATGATCTTTGTAGACTCCAATTATTTTTGTTGTGCCACCTCGACTGCCATCTCATCGTCGGCTGTTCGAGATACTGAAAAGGGCTCAGTTTTGCTACGACACCAACGCCGCGGATTTCCTACTCTCCAGAGAGGCGAAGTCATCCTGGGATGAAGGATGCCTACTCTCTTCTCTTAAATTAATGAATTAGTATGAATTAATCCATTTGTATGTTGCCCTAAACAGGCTCTAGGCTCAAGAAAGGGGGAAGCTGTGTTCGGCTCGAAGAAGAGGCGAACCTGCTCCTCTGGTTGTTGGCTCGAGGAGAATACAAAGAATTGTTGTTATCGAGAAGTGGTTGGATGTTCTCTGTACAAGCAAAGGAATCTATGACTAGGAAGGAGCCCCCACTGGGAGGGATGCGAACATTGGAAGAGCAATCACGTTGGAAGGATGATGATTCGTGCGAGGGCAACAATTGGCGTGAGCGTGGTTTGACATAGAGAATAGTCGTTGTCAGGGCTTCATGCGAGAGCAGCTCGATTGAAAAAGTGATTGATCAAATCCTACGAGCGATGGGTTGACCAGCGCCCTCTTTTTTTGTTGCAAAATGCTTGACCGACCAGATGAATTGCCGAGAAGGTATCTAAAAGGGTCGATGGGCAGTAAGCGCGGAGAAGACTTTGATACCGAGTTGTTACGGACTTTCCATAGCATGTCAATATCTTGTTGGAGAGGTGGCTAGAGGTAGCATGAGGAAGGCGAAGATACAAGGGACCCATGCTCAATCAGAGGAGAGGGAGAGGAAGAGGGGAGTCTTGCTCAACCCTAACCCTATCTTGAGGAGGAAGAGAGGTGGAAAAGAAACTAAGAGATACAACTAAAGATCTAATTAATTCATTCCTTCCCTCATGACCTTATGGGTCTTTAAATAGAACCACATGGGGGCATAAGCGTAAATAAGTCTGAACACTTGAACTTATATAAAAACAAACTTACGCTAGACTCGATACACATGTGCCAAGATGATTAAATATGCGACATATGCCGATACATACATAAAATAAAGACGCGACATGCGACGACACGAACATAAAATAAAGACGGGATATGCGCCGACATGAACATAAAATAAAGACGCAATATGCATTGAGACACTAATAAAGATACATAATTTATGTCATAAAGGGGCGACTACCTTATTCCCGTAACATAAAATAAAAAGAACCTATGCTAGACTCGATACACAAATAACGCGATGATTAATGACGTGACATGCACTGGCACGAGCTTACAATAAAAACACGGCATGCACCGACACAAACATAAAATAAGGGTGTGACATATGCACCAACACAAACATAAAATAAAGACGTGACATGTGCCAAAGACACTAATAAAGATACATAAAATGAGCAGCTAGCAGCCTAGCCTATACCAATCACATAAGTCATCTAACCCATGGATGTCAATGAGAAGCTTTCCTTTATTGCTTCTGCCTCTGACTCGTTGTTAACCCATCCATAGTATTTTCATCATTTGTTTAGGAAGCTAATCTATCTGACTGTCTGATACGATGCGGGACGCCACACACCGATATTAGTCTATGTAGCCCATGAACATTATTGTATTTTGTATTTCCCCACTCCCCTATATATAGGAGTGGTAGTGTCTTTGGATGATCATCCTTTTGGAGTCTTAAGGTTTTGGATCTCTTGGAGAGTGGAGTGTCAAGGATACGATGCTTGGCGAGAGTTTGTCTCTCGATTGTATCTTTATGTTTGACGAGAGCTTGTCTCTCGATTGTATCTTTATGTTTGTTTAATGCAATGCAAATTTCATTCTATTGATCTCGATATGACTCTAGTGTATCAACTGATCTGACCTTCCCTCGTTTAGGGTTCCACCGAACCCTAATCCAGCCGCCTCGTCTCGTTCCGAAATTCCACGAGTGCAACTCGCCAATCCCGCTAATCCATTTTTCCTGGATCCCGTGAGTCCCGTTGCCGCGCGTCTGCCACAACGATCCAGGCGCGAGATCCCGTTGCCGCTCTCTCGCGAGTTCCCGCTGTCGCTCTCCCCGACTTCCGACCACAGTTCCTTCCAGCGCCGCTCCTTCCAGCGGCAATTCCTTCCAACGCTTTTTCAGCGCCGCCTCTTCCTTTCAGCGGCGATTCCGCTAAGTACAGAGCCGCCCACCTCCACCAATGCCTTTTCGAGCTCTTTCCCTCGCATTCCGGAGGCCCTCCTGCGACTTCTGCGGCCACCCAGTGGCCGCTCCTTCTCTCCGCCTTCCTCCGTGTCGGGCTGCCCTCCTACAACTATTGCTACCTTCCGGTGCTCCTCGCATCTACACCTAGCCGATGTTACATGTCCACGACTCGTGCAATGACCCTCCACCCCGACGAGAACACTTCCACCACTGCCATCTCAGATTCCCAGCGCATGGATCACATCGAAGCCCAGCTTGCGGATCTCACTCTCCTCCTTCGAGGGCTTACGACCACGACAGTTAATCGCCCTCCGACCCCTCCACCGCCACCAATTCAACCCCTATCGGACCACATGGGGTTTCTCTAACCCGCGCCGGACATTGCCCCGGCCCATCTCCGCCGGATTGAGATTCCTGTGTTCGATGGCACCGACCCTATTGGGTGGATCGCCCGCGCCGAACAGTTCTTCGACCTGCAGTCCACCCACGCCAACCAGAAGGCCCCCCTCGCCACTATCTATATGGAGGGTTCGACGCTCTATTGGGTGCGTTGGATGCGCTAGGAGGTTCCTGACCTCCCCTGACCCACATTGAAGGAGGAAATCCTCAGACACTACGACAACCGCCAGGCGGATAATGCCTTTGAGTGCCTCAACTCCGTCCTCTAGTCTGACTCTGTGGCCATCTACATCGACGAATTCATCGTGGTCGCTACGCTCGTCTTTGACCTCGCCCCCGACCACTACGTGGGCTTTTTCCTGGCGGGTCTGCACCCCCACCTCCGTGCGCGCCTTCGGGTCCACAACCCGTCTACTCTTTCCCGCGCAATGGAGCAGGCCAGGTATCTCGACGAGGAACTCTACCCAGCCCCACCATCCTCCTCGACTCGGCCGCCCCACCATCCGCGACCATTACCGCCACCTCTTCCACGCTTGGACCCTCTGCCCCCTCCTGGGCCCCAGCTTTCTGGACCCGCCTCCGCAGCCGCCAGCTCCGCTTCCACAGGCACCCCGACGACCCCATCGTTTGTCTTACCAACAACAAATCGAGCTTCGTCGCAAGGGCCTCTGCTTTCGCTGCGAGCAGCCTTTCTTGCCCACACACGTCTGCCCTCTCAGAAATCTGTGTTGCTGGGATTTGAAGATGATGATCTGGATTTCGGGGATTTTGATTCGCTGAAGCTTTCTGATGACCCCTACGGCCCTCGACCTTGAGGACAAGGTCGTTTATCGGGCGGGGCGTGTTGATACGATGCAGGCCGCCACACGCTGATATTAGTCTTTGTAGCCCATGGGCATTATTGTACTTTGTATTTCCCCACTCCCCTATATATAGGAGTGGTAGTGTGTTTGGATGATCATCCTTTTGGAGTCTTAGGGTTTTGGCTCTCTTGGAGAGTGGAGTGTCAAGAAGGACCCATCCTTCAGATGCTTGGTGAGAGCTTGTCTCTCGATTGTATCTTTATGTTTGTTTAATGCAATGCAAATTTCATTCTATTGATCTCGATATGACTCTAGCGTATGACTGCCACACGTTTAGACTTTCTCTTACTGTGAGTATTTGAGTCAGTTCATGCACGCTCCTAGGGTCTTAGACTCTTAGGTTTGCAGGCAGTTGAGTGCATTCTTCAATATCTAAAGAGCTCTTCTGTATAGGGACTTATCTACCAACCATATTTTACTCTCTCTCTCTTGTGACTTATTAGGATGTTGACTATACTTCATCCATTGATGATTGATGATCTATCAATAGCTTTTTTATTTTGGATGTTATCTTGTAACATGGAAGAGTAAGAAACATGTCGCTCACTCTGCGGTTGAGGATGAATATTGTCGGATGGCCCTTGTGGTTTTCGATTTCACTTAGCTTAAGAGCCTCTTATCGATCTTGGTGTCTCTTTCTTCTGCAGTTCTCTTTTGTGATAATAAGGTTGTCACTCACATTGCTAAGAACCCCATTTTTATGAGTGCACGAAACATACTGAGGTAGACTGCCACCTTATCAAAGATAAGGTCAAGCTCCGAAAGATCTGGCTTCAACATGTTTCTTCTGCTTCCCAAACTGCAAACCTTCTCTCCAAAGAACTATATCATCCATTGTATCTTCAGTTTCTCTCCAAGCGTGACTCATATAACATGCATACTCGAACATACAAGATTGTAGAACGTGGTATTTATATTAGGTGATTGTTACCCGCAACCCATTTTTGTCTATCTGCACTCCAAAATTTTAATTTTTTTTTAATATTTCCTATTAACATATTTTTACTCGCAACCCAACTGAAACCCTCATCCACGTTCCTCCCCGAAGCTCCCCATCGATGCCACCTTCATTGCCCTGATCACCGCCCCTGCCCTATTCTCTCCGATTTGCAGTAGATTGAAACAATCGTCAATGGAGCTGGTATTATTAGATGAGGAGTCTACCCTTTAATTAACAGAGGAAGGGGTCGGTCCTGCTAGTAGAATCATAAGTGAGAGAAGCTATAGTGGAAGAAGAAAGCGCGCTTTTTGAAGCGGCGACGCCCACAAGATGAAGGAGGGAGACATCTAAGAGACTAAGTCTGTTTTGGATCAAAGGAGCCCGAGGCCTCCACCTCCACGCCCATTTTGTCTTCTTCCCTGAGCGGCGGAGCCCCACGCTACACCGATACCACCTCTGCGCCGTTGGAGATGGATTGGGAGATAATGTTGTTAGAGTACGCCACTTCGTTTGGCTAGGAACAATCATTTTCCCGCTTGATCATGAGCGATAGAGATGACCCTTCGAAGCAGCAGCATCTCAGTTGGCTGATTAAATTATCCTGAGTTGAATTCAAACCTATAAGAATTACGGGCCATTCAATCAGGGATCACAAACAATTCATGAAATGTAAGGCTGCAAATGGATATTAAAGTCACATGCCTCTGTCATCTTAAACCCGAAGGCTACCTAAATCTTAGATCAAGCAACATTACTCCACACTTGCACACTTGTCTACTAGAGGTACCTTTGTTTAGAGAGGAAATTTTTTGATATCAAATCCTTTTCCCTAGAATCTTATTGTAATTTAATATTAGGGTTAATTATTGGGACCTTCCCTAGGAGTTTGCATAATTACAAGTTGCACCCCTCTACCTTTTGAAATTATATTTACCTCACCTCTAAGTTTCCCCAGTTTACAAAAATAGCCCTTCTTTTAGAAGTATGGATGGAAAATGATAAAATCGGCCAAATTATTTTATGATATTTCATTTTTATCCTTTTGTAATGATTCTAAATTCATTACAAAGGGTAAAATGTAACACACCCTTTTCAATGTAGATTTATTACAAGGGTGAAATTGGAATATCATAAAATAGGTTGGCATATTTGATCACTTCCCATCTATATTTCTAAAAGAAAAGGTCTCACCTTTAAATGCAGTCATTACAGAAGGTAAAATTGAATTCATAAGATAATTTGATTGATTTTATCATTTTCCATCCATATTTCTAACTGAAGGGCATTTTTGTAAACTGGGAAAACTTAGAGGGGAGGTAAATGTGATTTCGAAAGATAGAGGGGTGCAACCTGTAATTATGCAAACTCTCAGGGGAGGTCCCGGTAATTAACCCTTTAATATTATAACATTTTTGGTTGCCCAATTATTAACATATGAATGAAAAAACATCGATTAAATTTGATTTTTTTTGTTGTGGTTAACAAATTTGTTTGCGGATAAAAGTTTCAAATTTTCGGGTTGCAGTTTAAAAAGGTTGCTGTTAGCCAAATTTGGGATGGGGTTAATAATCGCCCTATATCATTCTGGTTTTGTAATTGTTTTGTATAGCATATTTGAAGGATCACTCTTTGCATAAATAGGGCTTTTCATGCCCCCAAATGATTGATTGAGCTTTCCTCACAATCTCTACAAGTCTTATCATTCTCAATTGCTGCTTAATTTGGAGGACCGTCATTATTCTGCTGGCATAAAGGGAGGTGGTTTCACTAATTTTTTATGATCCAACTCTCTCCATTTGAAGCAATAAGCTCTTCTTCTACAAAAACATTCTAAAGAATATAAAAGCTCTTGGTATGCTGTACATAAAAGATTCTACGAGAATAACACTTGGGCATTTTGATTATTTTGATCAATTTTTAAATTCCATGTTGAAAAAGAGAAGTTTAAGTATTTATTTGTGATCAAAGTTTTTTTTAATTCCTAGTCTTAACTAGCATGCTGCAGGTATCTTTCCTCGTAGCATCACTTCTAAAGCTCAAGAGGGTTTATTTTGGAGGATCTTACATTCGGGGACATACTAGCACAATGGAGAATATTTCTTATGCTATTGATTTTTGGTACTCTACAGGCCAATTCTATTAGTTATACTAAATGACTCCAGCATTAAACCGGCCATTATTTGTTCTTTTTCCATAGTTGGTCATTTGCAATCCAGTAAACTTCTGTGGCACCGCTACTCTCATGCTCTCAAGAACTTTGTTACTTCTGTAAATTTTCAGGTCAAAAGGTCAAATGCAAGCTGTTTTCTTTCGCCATGAGGGGTTTTTAGGAGCCCTAGGTGCATTAATGGGCAATGAAAATCTTCAAAATGATGATTTGATACGTGAGGACTCAATGGAAAGTGTAAGTAATAAGAACACGGTGACTATTTAATCATATGTAGATGGTTCACCAGTAAATTGATATATGGTTTGTTCAAGCTTGAATTAAAAAATATATCTAATTTGGTTATGTCTGTTTAGATATTCTTTTTATTTGTTTTGGTTAATATATGCTTATGGGCAACCATCCAAAACTACTCTTATAATTCTGCATTGCAAGAGAGGATGAAATATTTAGATATACATAGCTTTATTTCTTAATTTTCCCAATCAATTGGTTGATTGATGTTAAAGCCCGAGACTAAAAGCCCACATAAGGGCTCATTGTATTTTTTTTCCTTATATTTAATCTCACATCTCTAAATATACATTCTTCTTCTTTTACTACTCTATATCAAGAGGGGAGAACCCATGTAATAATTTAGAATATTTGAAATAATATTATTTGATATTTCAAATTCTCACAATTGAAATTTGAGCTCTATGGATTATAAACCAAGGCGAGATGTTCAATATAGATTCACGTGTTATTTAAGTGTCATTCAAGAACAAATAGTCAAAGATGATACATTTAGTCAAAGTGGAGGCTAAGTGACGCAGGACGA
The DNA here is from genome assembly GCA_033032865.1 of Dactylorhiza incarnata. Lineage (NCBI taxonomy): Eukaryota > Viridiplantae > Streptophyta > Magnoliopsida > Asparagales > Orchidaceae > Dactylorhiza > Dactylorhiza incarnata. The sequence goes on from JAWHQI010000271.1 coordinate 3,616,538, forward strand.
ATCTATAGGCGGCGAGATAATCGGCGACCTAACTCTACATGTTATGCAAAACCCGACGGGTTAAATCACAATTGAATAATAAACAATGACATCTCACGCAGTTAATTCACAACAAGGCAGAATAATTTATTAAGCGAACAAGCTTTGGTTTCCCTCCGTGTGGAGGGCCAAAGATAGAGCGCGCGGCGAATCGGTCATTCCTGTAATTAGAGACTTTTCAAGGAACAAATAACATAAGAAACTATAATCCCAAGCAAGCATCAAATAACCAAACCATAACAATGTTTTACAACCAAATACCAATAGAAAAAACACAACACAAATATTAGGGTTGTTGTAAATAAAGTAGATCTGAACGTTGGAGGGCTAAAAGAAGGGTTATGGTGATGGGGAGATTGGATCGGGTAAGGGAAGGCTGGTTGGGGATTAGGAGGGCTGGATCGGGGATGGAAGTGACTGGATCTGGGCTGGAATGCCCAGATCTGGACAGATTTGGTGATGGCTGGCTGTTGGGAGGTGTATCCACGGGATAGGGGGGTGTGATGGCAGCAAAAGGGAAGAGGCAGGGCGGCTGGATCTGGCTGGAAAAGTCCAGATCTGGACTGTTTTGGGGATGAAAACAACCAGACAGCTGTTTGGGGGGAGGGGGGACTGGCGGCCTGCTGTTGGCAGGCTGCTGTTGGCAGGAAGGAGGAAGGGCGGCTGGTGCTGGAGTGGGGAAATGGGGGGTGCGGCTGAGGCTGAGGCAGCAGGGAGGGCTGCGGTTTGCAAGGAGGAAACCTGGGAGGAGGGCGGCGGTTGGCTGGGGTTGCAGGGAGGGCGGCGGCTGCCTAAAAACTGGGGGGAAAGGAGGAGGCGGCTGGCTGGACAGCGTGATGGAGAGGTGGAGAAGGCGGGGGAAAAACAAAGATACAAGGAGCTTACCCAAGGAGCCGTCACCAAGGGGTTCCACGGAGTCGGCACCGTGGAGAGATCACCGGAAATGAGGAAGAAGACTCTCCAAATTTTAGCAATGAAGAAGACGGCTGCCCTAAACATCTTATTTATAAGAAATAAAATTAGGGCACCAGGAATCAACGACTACGATTGGTCGTTGGTCTCGGGGCCAAACCTATATGAAATATACCCAAAAAATACAAAGCTATATCATCCACTGAGTCAGATCGTCGATCTGGGCACGCCATATATGGTAAGTCGCCAAATCAGCCCGAATGGGCCCAAAACTCGTTCTCCACTTCGAGCCTCGTCTCTGCTCCACATCAATCTCCCCGGCTTGAAAGAATTCATCTCCCGATGAATAGAGATCATATTTCTCTCGTTGTAAGCCAGGTAAAACTCGAAGAGGTCCACCAGAGGTCGTCCAATTGTCGTCGCTGGAAAAGTGTCCTCGCCAATCATCTCCTCCGGTCTGAAAGCTTCCATCACCGATGTATGGAGATGGTCGTACTGAGGTCGAAGTCCCGGGGCGAGCCGATCAAGCTCCTCCGATAGCATCCAGGTGTCGTCGGTGAAGGGTCGTCCTCGCCAGCGAACCAGGTAGCGGCACACAAGACTGTCTGTAGAGGGGGCGGGCTCATGCGTAATGATCTCAGTGATAAACTCATCTCTGAACATACTAGTAGAAGGATCTGGTGAGATCCGAGGTGCCAATGGTGAAGTCGTTGGGGACAGGGTCCCGGGTAAGTGGGGGTCAGGGATGGGATGAGCATGGGGCAATGAATGTGGTGGCAAGGGCTCGGGGGTGGACTGAGTGGTGGGTGGTAAAAATGGTGGTAAAGGCTCGGGAGGGCGCCAAGATGTGAGCCTGAATACTCGTGAGGTGCAAAGGATTACGTCAGGTTCTCGACATTGAACATAGTATGGGTACCCATGCTCGCGGGGATGTCCAACTCATAAGCATTTGTCCCGATGCGTCTCAGGACTGAGTAGGGACTCATTCGCCGAACACTCAAACTTTTAGCAAGCCTCGCACGGAGCCTCACAATGCAGATTCTCACCATCACATGCCCGCCTTCATGAAGTACCTGCACTTGTCAATGTGCATCCACATGTGATTTACAAGATTTATTACCAATATGAATTATTTGTCGGACCGACTCATGACACACATGCAAACGATGAACAGACCACACAACAGACTTATGCAAATGATGACGAAACGACTCAACAAACTCATACAAATGAAACATGACCGACACAACATGCTCTCTATGGGAAAATCTAATAATGACCGGAGTGTCTCTAAAATGTGGTGGCCGATCAGGTGGCTCCCTCGGTGGAGTGTAGAAAAATTCATCTCGTGTGTGCTGAGTGTTCAGATGATCGTGTGAGACATCTATACACAAATACGAGCTCGTGAAGGTCCAAGTGTCTCTCAGGGAACGTGACACATCAGGGGGCTCACCAGGAGGTGTGTAAGAAAAGTCATCGCGAATGCGACGACCGCCTAAGTGAAAATCGTGTGCATCGACTAGAAGACGTGACTCTATAGTGTGGTGAGTGTCCCCGAAAAGAAAGAGCTCGTTTGGTGGGTCAGCAGGTGGCGCATCCCAAAACTCAGCGAGAGTGCGCGATGTGTCAGCAGGTGGTGCCCTAAATATTGGATACTCTTCACAATATTCATTCTCTGGGGTGGGGCCAGGGACGATAATGGAAGAGGCTTCCATAAATCGATACTCATACATGCAGGGCTCACCTGAATCCTATCCTCATCAGGATGTGGCTGATCATCCGGAGGCTCAACTGGGGGCTCGTCATAGAACTCGTCACTAGGGTCATGGTCCTCCAGATGAGTACCATAGTGAGGGGTAGTGTCCCCGTGAATGGGTGACATAACCACTACGGGATCAACACCAGGCTCTGGGCTCTCGGTCGTGATGTGACTCAGAGCAATGACAATGGGAGGGCGACATAGACCTACGCTCAAGAATGGATCCGTAAGTGCGGTGTCAGGAAGTGGGTCTGTGGTTGGGGTGCTCACTAACCCGATGGATGGCATAGGAAGAGGTGTGGGTGAGGGACACAACACTGCAGACTTAATAACCCGCTCAGGTTCGCTCTCAGTCGGAGTCACAGGAGACGGGTCAGAAACAAGTGATAAGTCACTCACTGGGCTAAGCACCTCATTGGGGTGAGAGCAATTTGCATTAGGTGTCACTTTTGTCGTGGCTGACACTACGTTATCAAGTCGCGCGCCTGAGGTGTCGGGCGCACCAGGCGCACCGGCCAGCGCCTCTGCAAGGCAAAGGTGGGCGAGGCGCCTCAGGCGCGCCCAGGCGCGCGCCTTACCAACTCCCAGACGCACCAAAGGCACGCCTGGGCTTTTCAAGCTGTTTTCTTCAACCTGTTTTTTTGGGAGGGGGCAAAAACATGATCTCAGACGCACCCGAGGCACACCTAGGTGCACTTGGGCATCCAATTCACCGATTTTCAGTGAATTGAGCGTCAATTTCACTGAAAATCAGCGAATTGGATGCCCAATTCGCTGATTTTTAGGGAATTGAGCGTCAATTCACTGAAAATCAGCGAATTGGGCATCCAATTCGCCGTTTTTCAGTGAATTTGACACTCAATTTCCTGAAAATCAGCGAATTGAGCATCCAATTCGGTATCCAATTTCCTGAAAATCAGGGAATTGGGCACCCAATTCATTTTTGCGCTTCACGTGCCTCAAGCACGCGCCTGCACCTTGCTCCTAGGCTCCAGGACCCCTTTGCGCCTCGGTGCGCCTTTGATAACTTAAGCTGACAGGACACTGGTAGGCATCGTGGTGACCTCAGTATGTGAGGGACTCGTACTGCGGAGGTCAAGATATGAATTTAATCGACTAGCTCTTGCGGATCTCAAGGACTGTTCATGATGAAGGGCGAGCTGATTTGTCTGCTCAAGGGACTTCGAGCTGTGATAAACCAACTTAGTACGTATGTTAGATCAAAGTCCAGACCGAAATCGAGAAGTGGTCATAGCTGTCTCCTCTCGGATATCACTCCTCACCACTAACTCATCAAAACAGTCCATGTACTCAGCGACAGACATGGATCTTTGCTGAAGGGAAAATAATTGGTCAAGCAAGAGACTCCGATACGACGAAGACAGATACCTCTGACACAATGTACACTTCATGTCCACCCAACTAGTGATGCAGTGAAGACGTTCCCGCTCATGGGTCCTCTCAATACTAAGCCAATATGCCCTCGCTTGATCTAAAAGTCTAAGTTTCGCAAACTTGACGCGACGCTCACCGAATACCTCAAAATGATCAAGATAATACTCCATATCCACAAGCCAATAACTGAAAGACTCGGGACTCGATGAGCCGTCAAAGGAAGGGGCAGCAGTACGAAACTGACTCTCAAGATCTCTATCGGAACGACGATCCTCATAATAATCATCCCTAAGGTAACCGAGTCGTGTCGAAGGATCGACACGATCCGCTTGCGTGTTCGGATAAGAACGACGACAATCATCATATTGATCATCTCTAGCATAGTAGGGCCGTGTCGGTGGGCCAACACGATCTCTGGAAGTGGTGTACTGCGTTCGCAAATAATCATCGTAGTATCGTGAGGGTCTCCCTGAAGGGGATCTACGAGGGCGGGTGCAAGTGGACTTGAGACCTCCAAAGTGAGGGGAGGAATAATTGTGACACCTGGACATAATGATGTAGGGTAGGCTACGGGGTGCACAAAACCTAGGACTCTAGGACTGCGTATCAAAACGAGCGCGTAACCTAGCTCTGATACCAATTGACGCAGGACAAATTTATAGGCGGCGAGATAATCGGCGACTAACCCTACATGCTATGCAAAACCCGACGGGTTAAATCACAATTGAATAATAAACAATGACATCCCACGCAGTTAATTCACAGCAAAGCAGAATAATTTATTAAGCGAACAAGCTTTGGTTTCCCTCCGCGTGGACGACCAAAGATAGAGCGCGCGGCGAATCGGTCCTTCCTGTAGTTAGAGACTTTTCAAGGAACAAATAACATAATAAACTATAATCCCAAGCAAGCATCAAATAACCAAATCATAATAATGTTTTACAACCAAATACCACTACAAAAACACGACACAAATATTAGGGCTGCTGTAAATAAAGTAGATCTGAGCGTTGGGGGGCTAAAAGAGGGGTTCCGGTGATGGGGAGACTGGGTCTGGTAAGGGAAGGCTGGTTGGGGATTAGGAGGGCTGGATCGGGGATGAAAGTGACTGAATCTGGGCTGGAATGCCCAGATCTGGACAGATTTTGATGATGGCTGGCTATTGGGAGGTGGATCCACGGGATGGGGGGGGGTGATGGCAGCAAAAGGGAAGAGGCGGGGCGGCTGGATCTGGCTGGAAAAGTCCATATCTTGACTGTTTCGGGATGAAAACAGTCAGGCAGTTGTTTGGGGGGAGGTGGGAATGGGGGACTGGCGGCCTGCTGTTGGCAGGAAGGAGGAAGGGCGGCTGGCTGGGACAGCAGGGAAGGGAGGGTGTTGCTGGAGTGGGGAAAGGGGGTACGGCTGAGGCTGAGGCAGCAGGGAGGGCTGCGGTTTGCTGGGAGGAAACCAGGGAGGAGGGCGGAGGCTGGCTGGGGCTGCAGGGAGGGCGGCGGCTGGCTGAAAATAGGGGGGAAAGGAGGAGGAGGCTGGTTGGACAGCGGGATGGAGAGGTGGAGAAGGCGGGGGAAACACAAAGATACATGGAGCTTACCCGAGGAGTCATCACCAAGGGGTTCCACGGAGTCGGCACTGTGGAGAGATCACCGGAAATGAGGAAGAAGACTACAAAGTTCAGCAATTAAGAAGACGGCTGCCCTAAACATCCTATTTATAAGAAATAAAATTAGGACACCCGGAATCAACGACTACGATTGGCCGTTGGTCTCGGGGCCAAACCTATATGAAATAAACCTAAAAAATACAAATCTATATATGAAATTGATTTGCAACGTGAATCCGGACGCATCCACGGAGTCGGCTCGTCGATCCGGGCATGCCATATATGGTAAGTATCCAAATTAGCCCGTATGGGCCCAAAACTCGTCCTCCACTTCGAGTCATCGTCTCTGCTCCGCATCACTAAGTTTATTATGTTTTACGAAATTATATAGGTGTCCATATTCAAGTGCTTCATGTAAAAACTATTAGCTACTTTCACCAATTTAATAGGCCATGAAAGGAGTTGCATTGACAAATATAGGGTTAGAGTTAAAAGAGAGTTGCAAATAGTTAGTGATGTTAGTAAGGAAATTAGACATCAAATCAGTTATAAAAATGGCATTATATATATTTATGTGTGTGTGTATATGGTCAAATACTCGGACCTCCTCTCCAACTTTGCATAATTACAAAAACCTCCCCTCTAACTTTTAAAATGACCAAAACCTCCTAAGTTTAATTGTTAGCATACATGTACACAAAGAAAGAAAAAACCTTAGAGGGGTTTTCTCTTGGTACATGTATGTTAACAATTTAAACTTTGAGGTGAGATCTTAGTAATTTTAAATAGTAAAGGGGAGATCCTTATAATTATTCAGAGTCGTGGAGTAGTTTTTCGTAAATACTCCTATATATGTGTTGGGAAATGATATTGAAGTCTGTTTAGGGTTAAAACCATAGCATGTGGCTATTGAGTACTAAGTGCCGACCAGCTTTTCAATCATCATTATAATTAGCCATGGAATTTAAATGATCTTAAGGCCTCTTTTTGATTGTAGATAAAATATACAGTTGCTAGAGTCAATAGGTATTCAAATCGTTCATTTGAAGAAATTGAAGCTTCTTATTTGGATGATCATGATACTTCCCAAAGTCCTAAATTCTTGAGTAATGGAGGAACAATATTACCATTTTATGGGGATCGGCGAGACAATGGAAAACGAGTTTTGGTCTGGTTCAGGGCTGATTTGTCTCCTGCTATATTTGGCGGCGTCTGATGGATGATCCGAGTCCGTGGTTGCATCCGGATCGACGTTTCAATATGTTCATATATTTGTTTTCTTTTTTAATGTTTTATTTAGTGAGATTGAACAACCATTATGTACGGTCAATCATAGCCCTCCAAGATAGTTGCACTAAGTCATGTTTTATTATAAAGAGGTAGGGGCAACCGTCATGGGGTATTGCAGATTTTGGACAGACGTTCCCCGAAATCCGGCGATCTCTCGTGTTACCGACTCCACGAAACCCCAAGGTGTCGACTCCTTGATTTGTATCTGTCTTTCTCTTGTTCTTCTAGTGCAGCCACCCTTCCTCCAGCTCCAGCTCTAAACTTGCAACCAACCACCCCTCATTCCTCCTACAGGAACAGTCACCTTCGAATCCCAACAGCCGCCAGCCTAATCCCGTAGAAACTCCCATTTTCATTCTTGTTTACATCCATCCAGCCCATCCCTTACCCATGGACTGAAAACAACCCTGGCCAACCCATTTCCAACCATCCTCCCTCCTAAACCGCAGAATCCAGAGCCCTATACCTTGGCTGACCTGCATTCAAACAACTCCCAGCCACCCTACATCCATCCTTCATCCCCGGCCTGTGACGCCGACAACTTCAATAGGTAATACGAATTGTCGTATGTTAAATAAATTGCACGCGAAAATTTCCATGTATCAGCATCAATTATAATGTGTACATAATATGTAATTTGTAATTAATATACGTACGCGACGACAAAAAAATCAATGTGACGACGTAGTAGTTATTATGTATATGTAGGATCGTAACGAAATCTGAGATACGCACGTGATTACGGTTGAAATCGTAAGGAAATAAGGTTAATTTTAATGTACACTTAAAGAATTAATAAAAAAATTATTGACACTTAAAATGAAAAGTTTAAATTGTGGCGGTTTCCAATAAATGGGGTCCGTTACATGACCAGCTCACATCTATCCTCCTAAACCAACTCCCCTACACCCCCTCACCCCCACAAAAATCAGTCAACAAACATCCATCCACCCTTTCCAAAATCCACCTACCAGCAGTCATCATCTCTCAAGATGTACATCACCGCTCCTCCAACCATTGGATCTCCGCTCCTCTGCCCACGACCCTTTTACTTGTGAGTTTTAAGTTTTGATTTATTGTTTTCATCACTATTGTACGAACTTGGTTCCTATATGATTACTGATGTCTTGCTTTGGTAGTCTATTTGTTCGGGACTAATCTCGATTTGCAGGACCTTATCACTTGCTTGTGTTAGCTTTTGACCCTCCATGCTGAGAAAAATCTAATTTGTTTGCTTTCAACAATATTTGCAACTCTTTATGTTAATTGCATGGGTTTTATGATTTAATTTTTATTTATAATTTACACACATCATCCTAGGGTTAGATAAGATTCGATTTTCCCCGTCACTACACCTAGGGTTGCATTTGCTTAGAGTTCAGTCACCTAACCTTCGCCCCTCTCCTTGTCTGTTTCTAGCACCGGCGGAACACTTCATCAACCCCACCAACCATTCCAACCCTCATAAACAGTAGCCACCTCTTCCCCATACCCATGTCCATCCAGTCTTTCAGTGATCCCACCTCATGTCCTATCATCAAAAACCCACAATTGAACCCTCCTAGGCCTTCCCCAAGCAGCAGCAGCACCAACACCCTCTCAATTTCCTTTTCAGCAGCAATCATACAGCCCTAGCCCTATTCCCTGCAAACATCCTCCACCGTCTCTACAACCTCCCTCCTACTCCATTTCAGTCACCCACTACCCTCTAAATCCCTAATCGAAGCCCTGCAATCCCACAACCACAGCCAGTCCTCCTAAACAGTCTTCCCACCCCACCCCATCCTCGAAACAGCCACGCCCCTACCCGAAAGCCCAATCCAGCAACCGTCACCTCCCCGGATCACTCTCACTGCCTCGACAATCATTGGATCTCCGCTCCTACACCTACGGCCCCTCATTCGTGAGTTTCTTTGTTGTATTGTGTTATTTATTTCAGCATTGTTGTACGGATTTGGACTCTTATATCATTATGGATGTTTGGCGTTGCTAGTATATTCTTTTTGTGATTGATCACCCTTGAAGGATCTTTTTCTCTTGTGAGTGTTAGCTTATGACCCTCCAAGCAGAGGAAAGCCTAATTTGTTTGCTTTCAAGATTATTTGTTACTTGCCTGTGTGGAATTTATGTTTTATTATTAATTGCAATTTATTGTTGGATCACTCATTTGCATGTATGCATCATCCTAGGTTTAGATAAGATTTGATTTCCCTGGCACTACACCTAGGGTTGCATTGTTTAGAGTCCACCCTCACAACTTACCCTGCATCAGTGTCCTGTAGAGAAATTTTTGTTAGAAGTTTTCATAGGATGCCTATGGACCAAACTTTTTAACTAACTATATGTCAGCTAATAACAAACTAATCTTTAGCCAGTGGCAAGAAGTGAATAATGTAAAATAAACCTAAAGAAAATCTAACTAATATATTAACTATAACAGCTTTACAAAATGATCATCTAAATGCCATGAAATTTACCCAATAACAAACTAACCTTTAATCAGTGGCAAGAAATCGATTATGTAAAATAAACCCTAAAGAAAATTCAACCAATTTATCAATTATAACAGCTTTACGGATGATCATATAAAATGCTATCAAATTTACCCCTCAGACTCACCCATCATGACCTCTGTTAATACCATAAATCTCTATTCGTAATTGTTTTATACTGCTAAATGGTGATTACATAAATCTTAATTCGTAATAGTTTATTTTGAAAATGATGGCCTTAAGATGCATTTAATTTTTTAGAAATTCTGTCAATTGCAACATATTTATCATACATTTGATACAACGGAGATCAAGCTCAGTCTTATACAAGGTATGCTTCTTAGTAATTTATGAAAATTGTTATGCAGGAATTCAACAATGATTCATCTCAAGCTCATGATGGAAAATTAACCATTGAGCATAATGATGATAGCATATTTCCATATCTACTTGTCAATATTGGTTCAGGTGTTAGTATGATTGAGGTAATCTCTCTACTCACACAGGCTGATCTAGTTAAATATTCTACTCATTCAATATTATAATGGCGTGCATCACCCTTCATTCAGGAAATTAACTATATGTAACAGGTGATTGGGAATGGGAAGTTTGAGCGCATCATTGGAACACATCTTGGTGGTGGTACTATACTCGGTTTAGCTAGGCTCTTGACTGGGTGTACAAGGTAACTAGAATTTGTTGAGAATGTATTCTCACATCAGGAAATTTGTGTAGCCTTGTGTAGTTAATATAGATCATGGGTCCCTCAATTTACAGTCAATTGATTTTCTGGTGTAAGTTTAAGTTCTAACATGATATCAGAGCATACTAGACCCAATAACCTACTCCATGCTACCCAACTAAATAAGAAGCTCATGTGTTAAGAGACCAAAAATCTTACATCTGAGAGGGTGTACCGAGAATATGTCTAACGCAGGGTAGTCTGTGAAAGTGAATCCTAATGATGCAACCCTAGGTGCGGTGTTGGGGAGGTAAACCCTACCTAACCCTAGATGATGTATGCAATCAACAAGCGACTTGACCCCCAATTGAAAATAATAATAAGATTAAAATCACTTGGCTATCTGGTACCGCTAGGATACCGTAGGGCGCTAGAGGGAGGGCGGCTAGCGGCTGTCGGCTGGCGTTAGGTGGGCGGTATCGAGAGGGCGAGAACGAGAGAGAAGGGGGTCGGGGAATAGAGAGAGATTAGGTTAGAGAGAGAGAGAGGAATAGAGGAGAAGACAAGGGGAGCAGCCCCAATAGCATAAGTTATCCAAAGATACATGCCCAACCTAAGGTGATCCCTTATATAGGGGGAACCCACCTCAAATCCAAAGTGACAACATAAACATTACAACACCTTATAAAATAAAATAAAACATCAAGTAAAAGACCGGATCGGTTCCTAGAGTGCCTCCGCCGAACCGCCCGGTTCGGTGCTTGGGCCGGTGCGGCTCGTTCCGCCCTTTGTTCCCGCGTCGTCTCGTGTCCTCCTCGAGTACACGTGCCATTCCGGTTCCTCCCCACGGTGGGCGTCGGTAACAATACCACCGTCTGGAAAATTAGCCTTGTCCTCAAGGCAATAGTCTGGAAACTGACGACGGAAGTCGTCCCGCAGTAGCCATGTTGCGGTGGTGATCGGACGGTCACGCCATGCGACGCGTATCTCTTCCAGCAGAGCATCTCCCGGGTTATGGTGGCGCCGATCCACGATGGAAGCCGGGTACAAAGGTGGAGAGTCGGAGTGCTCAATATCGGTCGGAATGTGATCGGTGACCGGATGATTGCCGATAACACGGCGAAGCTGGGAAACATGGAACACCGGGTGGATGCGGCTATGGTCTGGTAGGCGCAGACGGTACGCGACGGCTCCAATGCGGCTGAGGATCTCGAAGGGCCCGTAGAAGCGGGGGGCCAACTTAGGGCAGGTGCGGCGAGCCACTGTCAGCTGGCGGTATGGGTGAAGTTTAATGAAAACATGCTCGCCCACCTGAAAGGAGAGGTCGCGTCGTTTCCGGTTAGCGAATGAGAGCATTTTCGCCTGTGTGTGGCGCAGATGGTGTTTTAAGCTATCCAGAATCACGTCCCGGTCATACCGATGATCGGCCAAGCTGGCCACGGGGCATTCGCCCGGAAGGTGTCGGAGAATCGATGGAGGGGGTCGGCCATAGACCGTCTCGAATGGCGAGGTGTTGGCGGAGTGATGGTAGGCGGTGTTGTACGAGTACTCCGCCCAACATAGCCACTTTGCCCACGACCTGGTCGCTCACCGATGAAGCACCGTAAGTATGTCTCCAAACAACGGTTCAGCACTTCGGACTGCCCATCCGACTGGGGGTGATATGCGGTACTCATCCGGAGTCGCGTGCCTTGAAGACGAAACAGCGAGGTCCAAAAGCTGCTGAGGAAGAGAGGATCTCTATCACTCACTATGGAACGAGGAAACCCATGAAGGCGTACTATCTCGGAAATGAAACAGTCGGCCACGGTCGCTGCTGTATAAGGATGTCGGAGTGGGACGAAGTGGGCGTACTTCGTCAGGCGGTCGACCACCACCAATATGCAATCGAACCCGTTTGAACGCGGCAGACGGGTGATGAAATCCATCGCTATGTCTTCCCAGACACGCTCGGGGATCGGTAGGGGCTGCAGGAGGCCGCTTGGGAACGTCTCGTACTTCGCCTTCTGACAAGGCAAACAGGCCGCCACGTAGGCCTTCACTTGTCGGAGCATGTGGGGCCAGTATAAGGAAGCTGCTATCCGCCGGTACGTCCGAAAGGCCCCAGCATGGCTCCCCGAGGGAGTAGAATGGAACTCGGCGAGAAGGAGCGGAATGCGGGAAGATGAGGCGGATAGTACCAGGCGGCCCCGATGAAACAGTCGGCCCCCGAGGAGAGTATAGGGCGGCCGGGCCGCCGGGTCAGCGAGTAGGGCCGAACTGATCGCTATCAAGTGGGGTTCAGTATCCGCCTCCTGCTGAAGAATGACTGCGTCCTCCCAAACAGGCCGCGATATGGCGGCTAATTCCGGAGCGTGAGGGTGGCGGGAGAGCGCATCGGCCGCTCTGTTGGTCTTGCCCGATCGGAACTCGATAGCGAAGTCATAACCGAGAAGTTTGGCTACCCAAAGCTGCTGCGTCGGCGTAGCAATTTTCTGCTGAAGCAAGTAGCGGAGACTGTGATGATCGGTGCGAACGATGAAGGGCCGGCCGAGCAAATACGGCCGCCAATGTTGTACCGCCAAAACCAAGGCCATAAGCTCATTCTCATAAGCTGATTTGCTGCGCACCACCGCCGAAAAGGCGCGGCTAAAGTAAGCCACCGGCCGACCGGCCTGCGTCAAGACGGCGCCGACGCCAGAGCCGGAGGCGTCGCATTCCACTATGAACTGTTGTCGGAAGTCCGGCATGGCTAAGACCGGTCCTTGGATTAGGGCTGACTGCAACGCGGCGAAAGCCGCCATGGCAGCCGGAGGCCACGAGAACGGCCCATCGTCGGGGGATTTAAGCAGCTGGGTGAGAGGGCGGGCCATCCCACCGTAATCCCGAATGAAGCGGCGGTAATACCCGGTCAGTCCCAGGAAAGCTCGGACATCACGAATGGAAGTCGGGGTCGGCCACCGAGTCACTGCGTCGATCTTGTCCGCGTCCATGGCCACGCCAAGAGCGGAGATGGTATGCCCCAAATAGCTAACCGTCGTGGCGCCGAAAGTACACTTCTTCCGGTTGACGGTAAGGTGGTGGCGGCGAAGAGTGGTAAGTGTCTCCCGCACATGGCGAAGGTGGTCCTGCCAAGTAGTACTAAACACAAGAATATCATCAAAGAAAACGAGCACGTGCTTACGAAGGACCGGCCGGAAGATGTCGTTCATGGTGGCTTGGAAGGTGGCCGGGGCGTTTGTGAGCCCAAACGGCATCACGAGGAACTCAAAGTGGTCATCGTGTGTCCTGAAGGCCGTCTTCGGTACGTCGTCCGGTCGGACCCGGATTTGGTGATAGCCGGCGCGGAGGTCAAGTTTGGTGAAGAAGGCGGCGCCATGAAGCTCGTCCAACAACTCCTGAATGACGGGAATGGGGTATTTGTCCGGTACCGTAGCTTTGTTAAGCTCCCGGTAGCCCACACAAAACCGCCAACTACCGTCCTTTTTGCGGACCAGAAGCACCGGGCTGGAGAAGGGGCTAGCACTGGGCCGGATCAGGCCTCCTAACAGCATCTCTCGCACGAGTCGCTCAATCTCGTCCTTCTGCGCATGCCCGTAGCAGTAGGGCCGGACGGACACAGCCGCTGCTCCCGGCTGGAGGACAATGGCGTGGTCGGTCGGCCGCGGAGATGGTAGGCCGGGCAGGGTAGTAAAAAGGTCGGAAAAGTCTGCGAGAACGCCGTTCATGTCTGCGGGGAGCTGGTCGTCCGGCGGGGAGGCCGCCTGTACAGTCCATAACCAGGCGGAGAAATCGATGTCGGAGACACGGGTCATGGCCCGGAAGGAGACCGGCGAGCGAAGGAGAGCCGAATCCCCCACCAATCGGCAAGGTTGTCCCTTGTGTAGGAACGACATGGTTATGGAGGCCCAGTTGATGCGAACGTCGCCTAATGTCTGCAATCAGGCCACACCCAAAATAGCATCGAGACCGCCCAACTCGAATAAGTAGAAGTCGGTGGTGACCGTGCACGGGCCCAGGGAGAGAGTGATCCCCGCACACTGTCCCAATGTGGGCCGGCGTCGACCATCCCCGAGGCAGACGGAGAAGTCGGGGGAAGGATCGCACGGCAAGCCAAGGTCCCGCGCCAAATGGGCCGACATGAAGTTGTGGCTCGCGCCACTGTCAATCATCACCACTACGGACCGATCGTGGAGTGTGCCGGCCAACTTCATTGTACGTGGGCCCGTAAGGCCGCCCACTGAATAAAAAGGTAACTCCAAGACATTGAGTGGTGCCGGCTCCGCGTCCCCTAGCGGAGAATCGGGTGGAACTTCCAGCAGAGATGGATCCTCGGCCGCGTCGTCGCCGTCGCTATCCACAAAAATGGCATGGAATTCCTTCACCGCGCATACGTGTTGTGGCGAGTACGGTTGGCGGCAACGGAAGCATAAGCCGCGGCGGCGGAGTTCGTTGTAGTCGACGCGTGGCGGCACATCCGTGCGGGGTGGCCAGCCGTGTCCCGTAGGAGCCACCCGAGGGCCTGTGGCCGGCGGCGGGAATGGCCGATAGGTGGAAGCAGGGGTCGGCCCCCGGCCCAAATCCGCCTCAACGGCCCGCGCAAGTTCGAGAGCTTCGGAGACCGTGTGGGGATGGTGCGTGCGGAGGCGAGAACGGATGTTCGGGCGGAGACCTTGGAGAAAGAAGCCCAAATAATGGTCGGGCGGAAGGCCCGGCACTTGCGTGACGAGTGCGACGAAGTCGTCGATGTATGCGCCCACGGTCGTCGATTAGCGGGCTGAGCAGAGCCGCTCGGTGGCGGAGCCGGTGTAGCGGGAGTCCTAGCGACTAATCATTTCCTGCTTAAACTCGGGCCACGGAATTAGAGGTTGGATCTGACGGAGCCACCGAGCCCAATGGAGGGCGGAGCCGTCCAAGCCGACCATGGCGGTGCCGATGCGATCCGCCAAGGGAGTACTGTTGAGGTCGAAATATTGTTCCGCTCGGGCAATCCACCCCATCGGGTCCGTCCCGGAGAAGGCGGGCACGTCTTGCGCGAGAAGTGGTCGGACTGCGATGGGCGGTGACAGCGCGGGGGCGGGCTGGTACGGGGCTGGCGCGTGGAAGAGAGGCGCCAGCGGTGGGGGCGGCGTCCCGAGCACCGACGTGGTGTCCGGCGGAGACGGGGCCGTGAGTGGCAGCGCCGGCGAGCTCGGCGAGGGAAGCAGCTTGTCGAGGCGAGTGAGGAGCGCGTCAAAGGACGACTGCAGGGTCGCGATTTGACCGGCCTGGAGGGCGAGCTGGCTGTTGTGCTGCGCGATGGTGTCGGCGACGGGGACTGCGTCGTCAGAGGGGTCGTGCGGATGCAGGCGGGTTCCAGGTGCCATTGCGGATTCCGGCGGCTTGACCTAAGCGGGCGGACGGGCAGGTCGGACCAAATGGTACCGCTAGGATACCGGAGGGCGCTAGAGGGAGGGCGGCTAGCGGAGGCGGCTGTCGGCTGGCGTTAGGCGGGCGGTATCGTGAGGGCGAGAACGAGAGAGAAGGGGGTCGGGGAATAGAGAGAGATTAGGTTAGAGAGAGAGAGGAATAGAGGAGAAGACAAGGGGAGCAGCCCCAATAGCATAAGTGATCCAAAGATACATGCCCAACCTAAGGTGATCCCTTATATAGGGGGAACCCACCTCAAATTCAAAGTGACAACATAAACATTACAACACCTTATAAAATAAAATAAGACATCAAGTAAAAGACCAGATCGGTTCCTAGAGTGCCTCCGCCGAACCGCCCGGTTCGGTGCTTGGGCCGGTGCGGCTCGTTCCGCCCTTTGTTCCCGCGTCGTCTCTTGTCCTCCTCGAGTACACGTGCCATTCCGGTTCCTCCCCACGGTGGGCGTCGGTAACACTATCATAATGCAAAGAACAAATTATTTTATGAAAAGCAAACTGTTATGGCTTTCTTCCGCGTGAGTGGCCTTGACTTCAAATGCGATAGAAACGAATTAGACTTTTAAGTAATAATCAATCCCAATACAAATACGCTGATTTGGCAATGTTGGACGATGGTTGTAGGGGCTGGGGTGGGGGATGTTGGGCGTGGACGAAAGTGGGGAGGGGGATGCCAGAGGTGGTTGTGGAGTGGAGGTCAGACAAGGCTATAAGAGGCCGATTGGTGGTCAGTCGACACTGAACGGCTGGGAGGAGGGCAGCGATTGAGCTTTGGGATGCTGGGAGGGCTGGATAGCAGGAGGGGGCGACTGGTGGCTTACGGGTTGTGGGAGGGGGAGGAGTTGGCGGGTCTTGGAGTGGCTCGGGAGGGGGTCGGGAGGGGGTCGGCAGGGGGAAAGACAACAAGAACTGTTGTCGGCGGCAGGATTCAGGTAAGTCGGCGGCGGGATTCAGGTAAGCCGTCGGCTGGAGATGAGTTGGAGGTGGATGTAGGGATGATGGGGAGGGGAGACTTGCAGTGGGTATGCAAGGAAACAACAACAACATCATAACCCATATAGTCCCCAATCATTGGGGGTATGGGCGGGGGAAGATTGGAAACAGACCTAACCTTTGGCACTATGCACAATGTGGCTTCTCTCAGAGGAGAAAGACCTAACCTTTGACAATAAATGCACAAAGTGGCTGCTCACAGAGTACCACTGAAATAGTGGCCCCCTATACCGTCGCGTTTGCTGCGGAATCATGCCCTCAAATCAAAGCCAAAGACATCAGAGAGGGCAGACCCAAGAATCCATTTTGATTTATGTGCACATAACCATGCTCGTTCCCTTGGCATAAGTAAAATAACGTTAAAAGTAGTGGTATTTCACTTCCGCCGGCAAGCCGGCTCCCACTTATCCTACACCTCTCAAGTCATTTCACAAAGTCGGACTAGAGTCAAGCAAACAAGGATAAAAATTGAGGGAGTCGTCACTTCAGTTTTTTCTGGAGTCGATGCCACGAAAGTTTGCTGGCTTTCGGGGGTAGTAGCCTCCAAATCTGCAATGACCTGAAAGCAACCTCCTTTTCCTTATATTTATGATAAAGCTACTTAGGGCACCCATCATGAACAACTATGATTGATCGTGCACGATAAGTGCCCGATCTCACTAGGACAATACATCAAAAAAAACCCACAGAAATGTCTAAATGGCACTCCGGATGCAACCATGGACTCGGATCAACGCCTCCTACAAGAATAGACATGTGATGGTCCCGTTGGGAGACGGGCCACACACGATGAATGATACTCATCCATGCCTCACACAAGAAACTCATGAAACCTTGTGCATTTAATATAGATCTTGGGCCCCTCGACCTACAACCAATTGGTTTTGGGTACCTTGTGCACTTCATATAGTAGATCTCGGGCCCCTCCACCTACAATCAATTGGTTTTGGGTTGGATGCTTAGGTTCTGGCGACATTTCGAGCTTTAAAACTTCCATCAACTGAATAATGGTTGTCGCGCTGAAATATGACTTATAGTATTTTGTTTTATATTTATTTTTGGTGGTTTAGTTATGATGAATTTTTAGAGTTGAGCCAGAAGGGAGATAACTTGGCTGTTGACCTGACTGTTGGTGATATCTATGGTGAGCAAGGCTATCCTAAGGTATGATTCTCCCTTTTTATTGTGTTTGGTTGCTGAAAACTGAGTTATATTTTTAAAGAAGATTGAATATTTACTTATTGCTGTAGCATTTGGAAAAAGCTGCATGAATAATATTTCTATTGTTTGCAAACTATGTTCTATTTCCTGCTTCTTGGAATATTTTTTTGTCAGATTTGGTTATTCGATCAACATTAGTATCATTAGCCTTAATTTCAGCTATTTAGGATTTAACTGTTTGAATCTTCTTTCTCAGTTCATTCCTTAAAGAATTATTTCCTACTGAGTGCTCCATGAGATGGTGTGTTTACTCGATTTCACAAGCTTTTATTAAAATTCGGTTTAAGTCATGCCAACTTTACCTTTTCCTTCTTCCCAACCAAAATTATCTTTCCCGCACTTTAATAATACATATTTTCCCTTCTGTTGTACATGTCTAGTCTAGCTTAAATTTATCTTTCTCTATATTATCTTTAATAGCTGTTATTCCTTGTATCTATTTCGATAGAATTATTTCCCTATGTTATCCTTTATATGAGTCATAACTTCCGTATTTATAGGAATAGGGTTATAGGATAACTTAAATGTAATTCTATCTAAAATTAGCAAGCATGCAAAAAAATAATTACTTGTTTAATATGACCTGTTGTTTAACATCACTTGTAATTACTTCCTTTTCTATTGCTAAAAATAATTTGATGATTTGTTAATATATGTTAAAATCACAGATTGGTCTTCCAGCAACAACAACAGCGTCTAGTTTTGGGAAAGTAACTACAAGTAAGCTTTCTGATTACAAAGCTGAGGACTTGGCTGCTGCTCTCTTGAATGCTTTTACATACAATATTGGACAAGTGAGTCTCTTACACTTTTTTTACTTCACATGGACTGAGTTTGATGTGTTTTAACCTCTTTAAAGATTCATATTGCAGACCTTGTATGTTATTTCTTTCAAAGGAAATCGTAAGGCTTTACCTGGTTTGAAGGATTGCAGTAAAATGGAAAAGATATGGAAATGAGAATGATAAAGGAATTGAAGTGAAAATTAGTTTTCAACTGATTGTTTTTTTAATTTTCAACTATTTGTTTGGTTGAGGAGGAATCAAGTTAGAATATTAGTTTCTTGTTGATCATATATGAAGTTTTTATTCTTTGTGATGAGGGGAAGAGTGTTAACTAGATAACTTTTTTTGCATGGAACTAGGATTGCGTAGGGAATTTCAAATGAAGAAAAAGAACATTTATTACATTTCCTAGGTAGATCCAATTACCTATTAGTTACATCGCAACCAAGAACCCAATATGAAATTATGAAGGCATTATAATACCTTCATGCAAAACATACTTTTGGTGGGAATGCAATGCAATTTATTTCTTAATTTTATTAGCATGCAGAGAAAATGACACGAAGAAGAAATACACTTGCATTAAAACTCGAGAGACATGCTTCCGCCAAGATTCAATCAAACGATTGGTTCCTTCTCCTAAGAAAAGTATGATTCTAAAACCCTAGAACATGATATTTGAAAATTGCACTCTCTTTTCCGCTATATAGGGATGCAACTTACACACAAATTATCAAAATACCCCCACTAGTCCATAGAAGCCTAACTAGACTAATGCACCCGCTATTCGAGTTATGATACTTGCATATATAACAATACATCTGCTAGGACTTTGATAATTTCGGGGAGGAATCCGGCAAGGTAAGAGGGCCGGCGGTGGCGCTCTAGAAGAAAAGAGAAGAAACTTAGGGAGCAACCCTAATAACTTTCATACCTCCAACATGCCTCCATACAAAAACCCCTTCCCCTTATATAGATGAGGGAGGGCCACCATAAAAGGAATTACAAAATAATGCATTTAATTAATTAATATTAATTAATATTCATTAATTAATATCAATCAATTAATTCATACAAATTGATTACAAAATTGACCACAACAACTTCTATATGCATGCTCCATAAATTCTGCCGAGGGGGGTCCACCTAAGTGAATGTGCCTGCCTAATACGAACAATATTATTACTATTAAATAGTACCAATTAATTAATAGTAATAATTTTCGCCAAGGTGGCTTCCATATGCGAATGCGTAACATACCATCGCCCTTGAAAATCGACCTTGCCCTCAAGGTCGAGCCTCCAATATGTAGCGGAATCGTTAATGATAGCAACGATATATAGGAGGAGAGAGAAGTGATGTGGAGAATTTTGGAAAAGCAGAATATGATATTTTGGGGAAATGAAATGTTTGGTAATAGTAAAATAACGCCCAAAATAAATAATTTTTTTTGGATTGAACGTGAGAATTGGTAGGGAGGGGGGAGCCGCTAGGGGAAAAATAATAATTAGAAGAGAGGTACGGGTGAAAACAAGTTAAATGACTAAGATAGTGGGATTTGAAAAGAGGGGATATGATAGGGGGTGAGAGGAGACGAGGTTTGTCTTTTAGCGGGGGCAGCTATGGGTGTAAACATATGTGATAAAAGGAGAAAGTAGAATTGCAAAATAAAATAAGAGGAGGTTTGTCTTTTAGTGGGGTGTTGGGGGCTAGAGATGGCATGAGATTGGTATAGAAGAATGATGGGCGTCTGTAGCTAGGAGAGTGTGCTTCACTTTTGTGTTTTGTTTTTGGGAAGAGGAAAAGAGTAAAGAAAGAGGGAAAAAGTTGATGTGACAACACAAGGGAGAAGGAAAGAAAATTTTGGCAGCTAATAACGTTTTGGAATTTTGGTATTTGGTTAAGAAAGGAAGGGGTGAGGCGTGTGGGGCCGGCTTAGAAATGCAGGGTGGAAGATGCCATGTGGGCTTGTGCCAAAAAAACAAACCAAAAAAAGGCAGCCCGTGGGGTCCACACGACAAGAAAAAAGAAAAAAAGCTAAAACAGCTGGGAGGGGGCTGCTTTATGAGGGGCCCAAGAACAGGGAGGCTGGCGTGGGAAATAGGATAAGAAATCTTCCAGCGGGCGCGTGGCTCGATGGTTGGGAGAAATGAGCCCCTGCGTGAAATGTTAGGCGGGCCGGTGAGAGCTGCATCGATGCCAGCGGAACGAGAAAAAGACAGCGCATCCGTGGCCGTCTAGGACAACGACGACACGCCATGGTGTTCGTCGACAAGTAGATAGGGGAGTGGCCGCAGCGGTCTCGGAGGGAGCATTTGTGGTGGTGAAGACAGAGGGAAACCTGACAGAGCTCTGGAAGTTAAGCATCAAGCTCTGGAAGGTCATGCAGCCTGGCTGCGGAGGGCGTAGGGGGCTCCGTGGAGTGGGCTGCGAATGGAGGAGCTCGTCTTACCTGTCGACATGAAGGGTAGATGACCCCGGTGATTGCGGCAACGCGATAGTGGCTACGGTTGGGGCGACGCCGAGAGCTCGTACATCAGGGCTGACGGTGGAACCAGTGATTGGACACGAAGAGAGCAGCGAACCCTGTGGGGAAAACACGGCCACCTGTCCGTCTAGCGCGAGGAGCCAATCGATTTTGGCATCCAGAGAACGCAACGAGGCGAGGAGGTTGGCGAGTGCCTCTGTTCGCCGATCGAGGCCCGCACAGAGTGCGGGGTCGGTGAAGCCCATGGCCGGAAAGGCTCGAGGCCGGAGGACGATGGACGACGCACCGACGGCAAAAGCTGCGGGCGGTGCGGCAGGTCGGACCAATTGTTAGGACTTTGATAATTTCGGGGAGGAATCCGGCAAGGGAAGGGGGTCGGCGGTGGCGAGCTAGAAGAAAAGAGGAAGAAAAGAGAAGAAACTTAGGGAGCAACCCTAATAACTTTCATACCTCCAACATGCCTCCATACAAAAACCCATCCACCTTATATAGATGAGGAGGGCCACCATAAAAGGAATTACAAAATAATGCATTTAATTAATTAATATTAATTAATATTAATTAATTAATATCAATCAATTAATTCATACAAATTGATTACAAGAAAATTTACCACAACAACTTTTATATGCATGCTCCATAAATTCGGCCGAGGGGGGTCCACCTAAGGCCCTGTTTGGAAGGGCTTTTTACTTCCTTTTCATTTCCTGGAAAACGCCACCGCAGTTTCTAAACTGTTTGTTTTCTCTGTCTGTCAAAAACGCAACAGTCAAAAAGGACTTTTTCGGGTCTTTTTCGAAAGTCATTAATAGCACCAGTCCGCTGCTTTTTCTGTACCTGCGTTTTATTATTCTTCTTCCCGAGTTTTCAACCCGCCTCGCTCCCGACTTCCCGATTTCGCAACCCTACGCCTCGCTCCCGAGTTCGCAACCCCGCCGCGCTCCCGAGTTCGCAACCCCGCCGGCGAACTTCCGGTTTGTAGATTTCCTTCCAGATCTCCATTCAAAGGTATGAATCCGCCATCCTTCGCCGTCTCCTTCCAGTTTTTGCGATTTTCTTCAGATCTATAGTTTAGGGTTTATGGTATTTATCTTCAGATCTATAGTTTCGATTCTCTTCAGGTGCTTGGAAGGACTATTTCTCTGCTCCTTCCCATTCCAAATCATGGCATTCGAAACTATAGATCCTTCCCAGAAAATGCTATTTTGCTAAGTTATTTTTATTTTGCTCCTTCCCAGAAAACTACATATTTTGCTCAAGTTATTTTTATTTTGCTCCTTCCCATTCCTCATGCTACACTTCCTTGAAATATACTAAAATCATCTGACCCCTACGGTTTCTATTTTGCACAAAATGCACTGATTTTCTCCAGAAAATGCACTGATTTTCTCCAGAAAATGCACTTATTTTCTCCCGAAAATGCACTGATTCTCAATGTTTTGAAGAGTTTGTTTTGTAATTGTTCACTTCTATTGTTTGTTTTGTAATTGTTCATTTCTATTGTTCTGTAGTCAAAAGAGTTGGTTTTGTAATTGTTCACAGCAATAACCAAACACAAACAATTCTATAAGATCTGCCAATCATATATTTTGTTGTCACCATGTATACCTTCGAATAGGAAATATCATTTCTCACCCGCTGTGTTGCATATATGTGTGCTTGTGTAGTATATGTTTGTCATAAAAATTATTTGTGTTTGTGTGTATGCATGAGTGATGAATTTATTTATTTTTGCGTATGTCTAGTTTTGCAGAATGGGTAAACACAAAGAAAGTGGAATCTCTGCAACATGGGAAATGAACGATGTGATGTTATTTTGTGATTTGTGCATCAAAGAAATTGAGTTGGGGAATAGACCAACTACACATTTTAGCAAAGACGGGTGGAATAATCTGATTAGTAAATTTCACGAACGGACGGAGAAATCCTATGATCAAAAACAAATGAAAAATAAATGGGACCAATTAAAAAAAGAGTGGAAGATATGGCGAGAGTTGAAACGGGGAGAGACTGGTTTGGGATGGAATCCCTCACGTAAAACTATTGACGCTTCTGACAAATGGTGGGACGAAAGACTGAAGGTTAATATAATTCTTTTGTCATTTTTCTCACTAATACTGTCTTAATTATATTATGATTAATTTGATATATACTCTTAGGTGGTCCCTACTGCAAAGAAGTTTCGCTACTCAGGTATAACTCCAGAGTTGGAGGAAAGGCTAGACAAGATGTTTAGCCAAGTAGTTGCTACGGGAGATCTTGCATGGGCCCCTAGTTCACGAAACCTGGGGCATGAATCTGTTGATGAATGTGACATGTCTGATGATGATGACATTCAAGATGTTGAAGAACCTCATAATGCAACAAGCACGGGAGTGGATACAAGCTCCACTCGACCCTCCAGCTCATCTGATGTTACGAAGAAGATAAAAGACAAGGGACAGAAGAAGCGTGTTGGAAAAAAGCGAGCAATGAGTTCCACCATGGAGGACATAGCAGAGACATCTCGTATAATAGGCCGTGTTATGATGGAACCTCCAAAAATACAAATCTCATCTGCATTGTTTACAATCCCTGAAGCAGTCGGAGAGCTCGAAAAACATCCAGAGATTATGGAGGACTATGACTTTTATGACTACTGCACGATGTTTCTCAGAGATAAGAGCAACAGGGAAACATTCATGAGTATTCCAGAGAAGCTCAAAGTTAGGTGGTTGAAGGCGCGATATACAAAAAATTCACAGTAGGGGTCACGTGGTTGTAGTTATCTGCGGAGCATGAATCTAGTTGTATCTTTATTTGTGGGTCTTTCTAGCATGAATCTACTTATATTTTATCTTTATATATAGAACAACACAAACTTCTATTTCATGGTTTATATATGTAAGAAGTAATTTGATTCATGGTTTACCTGCTACAACAGTTCTAACTTTTGTATATCATCGTTTATATCTTTCAATTTCACTGAAGTATTTTATGTATGTAGTAATTTGATTCATTATTGCATTTGTCTGTGTATGCAGTTCTACAATGTCCTCTGATAATTCAGATAGCTCAAATGAGGAAATTCAAGAAAGAGTGATAGATTTGGTCAATCAAACTCGAAACGTTTTAGCTTACCATCAACAGACATCGGCTGCATGTATGGTGCACAGTTGGAGTTCGTCATCCAGCAATAATCCATGCATGACATCCAACCAATCAGGTGATAAATGGATCGGAGAATTGCTAAATGGGCATTCCACTAGAATTTACGAGAACTTACGGATGTCAAAGCGGATATTTCTTGATCTGCTTCGGGTACTTGAACAACGTTATGGACTACGTGGTTCAAGGAGAACTACCTCACGAGAAGTTCTCGCACTGACATTGTATATTTTAGCACAAAATGAATCAATGGGGCTAACAAAAGAAAGATTTCAACACTCAACGGAAACAATATGTAGATATTTTTCAGCGGGAATAACTGCCCTGAAAAAGCTATCATCTGATATTATAGTGCCAACAGATAAACACTTCAGGGGAATTCCACAACAAATATTAAATGATGCTCGATACATGCCATATTTTGAGAACTGCATTGGAGCAATAGATGGAACACATATTGGTGCACGGGTTCCACCTGAATTGCAAGCTGCGTACATTGGACGTCATGGTATGCCAACACAAAATATTATGGCAGTATGCGACTTCAACATGTGTTTCACATTTGTGCTGGCTGGATGGGAGGGTTCGACTCATGACAGTCGTATTTTTCAGCGTGCACTCATGGAACCAAGTTATAATTTTCCATTTCCGCCTACAGGTATAATTTTAAATATGAAATTATAGTTATTTAAAATAGAATACTAATTATTGTTTTTAAATTTTAGGAAAATATTACTTGGTTGATGCTGGATATCCACTGCAACGAGGGTTCTTAAAGCCATATTCAGAAACACGATATCATTTACCAAACTTTGCGCGGGGAAATCGTCCTATACAAGGAAGAAAAGAAATATTCAACCATGCACATTCATCATTGCGTGGCGTCATAGAACGAACATTCGGTGTTTGGAAGAAAAAGTGGGCTATACTCAGGGACATACCTCAATATAGTTTAGCAAAGCAACGTGATATTGTCATAGCAACCATGACTTTGCATAACTATATTCGTAGGCATGCATCTCGTTCTGATCCAGACTTCTTGGCCTGCGATGATGACGAAAACTTAATATATCCTGAGGCACATGTAATAAGAGAAAATCATACACCGACCACTAATGTAACATTAAATGCAGATCGTGTTAGAGGTGTGCGAGTGGGTGTTCAGGAAATGATTACATTGCGTGACCGCATTGCAGAACAATTGTATCAAGCTAACACGTAGTTTGTCTGTTTTAAATTCTTGTCTTTCAATGTAATATCAACTTTTATTTCTAATGAATGAAGTACTATTATAGTTTTATAATTATTTTTAAAAAATTGTTTTACATCAAATATTTCTACATTTTATAAAAAAAATCACCGCAACGGAGATTTGCCAAACAGTTTATAAAGTGATTCTCCTTTCTGAAAAGCTCTGCAAAAGGAGTTTACCCAAACAGATCTCCTTTTGCAATAGACATTTTCCAAAAGCTCCTTTTCCTACCATCCTTTTGCCACCACTCCTCCTTTCTGAAAAGCCCTCCCAAACAGGCCCTAAGTGAATGTGCCTGCCTAATACGAACAATATTATTACTATTAAATAGTACCAATTAATTAATAGTAATAATTTTCGCCAAGGCGGCTTCCCTATGCGAATAAGTAACAACATCCCTCCAAAAAACAACCTTGCCCTCATGGTCGTAGGAGAGAGAATGAGCTAAGCTATTGGGGAACATTATGCAATGCCAATACATCTTAACCAGCTATGGTTAGATCTACATCTTTAGTACTAACGAGCATGCACAAGTTTTTATTCAGACATTGATGTGTAAGAGAGAAGGGTTGCTTGCAGTGAAAATAGAGGTGAAGTTCGAGGTACTCTTTGTGGAAAAATCCTTGGGGTTGATGGTTTAGTTTTGGTGCAGGCATGTCAATTGTCATAAGGATACGAAGTAGGTAAAGGTCGGGCTGTGTTTGTGGGTTCTAGTGGTGGTGATCAAAGTTAACGATGTATCTTTGCGTGAAGTTCGGTGGGGACGATACCCAAAGGCGTATGAGTGGACGACTGAAGGAGGGGTTAGTCATTGTGGTAAATTTAGCTTCCGTAAAATGCACTTATTGCTTGGCAACAGAGTGGGCATTGGGCTTATGAATGCGGAAATGTGTTTGGGTGTAGGGTTAGAGGCATGCCTAAAGTAACCCAGAGTAATGTGTCGTTATAAGGCCCATAGTATTGTTGGTCTACACAAAGTGAACAATGTATGTGTTAGCTGAGTGATCCTAGTGGATGACAAATAAGTGCTTAAAAGTGTTGCAGGACTATTGCGTATTTGCGTGTAATAATAGAAGATGAGTTCGTCCTTCAACATTGATGAAGTCATAGTTAAGTTCATTTGACAAAGCCAATGCAACGATTGAGAGTCGAACCCACCATATAGATCATAGAAACGTACTTTATGGTCATAAACCTTGGATTGCATTTCAAAAACTGGTCTACATGGGCAATCTAACCAGGAGGATCTATGCCCACAAAAAGTAGAATATCCAGTCGATGCGGAAGATTTACTGAAGGGGGAGTGGAGATAATGATTGAGGCATGCTTGCCATGTTGGTCAGTTTGCTAGTGGTCGGGGGGGGGGGGGGGGGGGGGGGGGAGCCAAACGGGAAGAATGTTGGCAAATGATGCCTCCACAATCTCCATACATTTTGAGATGATTGTGTCTATGCAATCAAGGCCGCCGGGTTTGTCTGACATTGCGCCGTCGAGGGTCATTCACTGAAAATAGTAGAGAAGAGGCAAGAGGGGGAAACAGGACATTGGGCCTATTGAGGTCCTGATTGGTGAATCTGAGACTGATACTGACATAGATGTAGTTTCGGCATTGGGTGGAGCTATCAGGAGTCCTGTCAATCAAATTGAGGGCTCCAAGTAGCTCTCAACTATAGTTGAATGAGAGACGTATAGGATGAGGCTTCGTTGGCTGGAGGAACGTAGGGCCAATGGAAGGATTTGAAATCTAAGAGCATAGTAAGCAGCGTAGATGGAGCTGGTAGGCGTCGTTAGCATGCACATATGTTTGAATCGTTGCGGTGGAGGAACACATAGGGGTTGATGGCAGTGAAAATAAAATGCTCAGTTTTGTTCGACCGATTATGTCACGAGGAAAGTTAAGGCTTGCCGGCTCGGCGTTTGCAAGCCAAATGCAAGAGCTGCAATATGCTCGGAGTGGGGCAAGAGCCGAAGCAACGCATGGGCGTTGATTGCGTCACTAGATTGGCTATGGAGAATGTTGGTATCCCTCGAGGTTGAGGAAGAAGGTGGGGAGGGGCAACATATCGAACCAAGTTGTTAGCACGTGGAGAAAAATGACATAACAAAGGAAGCACTTGCATTAAAATTTGAAAGACATGCTCCCTTGGAGATACAATCGAGGATTGATTCATTCGCCCTGACAAAGCTCGATTCCAAAGCAATTGAACATGAGATGAGAAAAACATGCACACACTTTCTTATAAGGGAATTCAACTCACACATAAATTTCCAAAATACCTTCACTAGTCCATAAAGGCACAACTAGACTAATGCACCCACTACTCGAGTTACTACACTAGTATATGTAACAAATTTCATGTTGGTGTTTGGTTGCAATATTATCAAAAAATAATTGATTTACTTGAGAAAAATGTTTCCTTTGACAATTTTCTAGCTCATAAGTGAAAATTTGGAAAGAAAAAAAAATTTAAAACTTTAATGGTTGTAGTTTTCTCATGTCCTCTACTCGGAAGGATTAGCGTTAAAATTCTCATCAATCACACACATATTTATACACATGCGCTTGCCCACACATATTTATATGCATGCGCACACGTGCACACACACAAATGTGTCCACACGTGCACACACACAAATGTGTGTGGACAGAATGAGATTAAAAAAAACTTTCATGACTACATATAAAAACAATAACGGACCTAGCAAACTATCTATCAACCAAGCAATTATAATATGAAAGTAAAGTGTTGAAAGTAAATTTAGGTTATAGAGCAGAGGGACACAAAATTGTATAGTGGTTTCTCAAAACATGAGTACTTTACTCTTCCACACAGGTGGGAATCCACTACTTATTCAAGGACGGAGTTTTTTCACAGGAAACTCTTAGAACCCAAGAACCATTTCTGTAAGAGGTTCAAGAACCTAAATGCCCATCACAAGGCCGATGTCTTTTGAAGGGGGACTCATAGAACCCTTTATAGAATACAGATGTAGATTTTGCACTGGGAGGATTTTTCACTGACGGTGAAGATCCTTCACAAAATCAAATGATGTGGATTCAAACTAGAAAACTAAAGATCGTCTTCTTCTACAGAAAGCTCTCTTTCTGTTTTAATGCTGCTTTTTTTATTGTCGTCTTCTGATTTGAAATCTGTATATATTATTTTGTCTGCATTAGGGTTAATCCTTTGTCCTTGGATAGTTTTGGAAATGGAGAGATCCTCGATCCTCAAAAAGGGATCCTTCCCAATGTATATCAATGCTTGGCTTCAATTAGCATGATAGCATCTTCATGAATTTCTCCAGTTGTCTGCAATAACTATATTGAATCCTGGTTTTGTGATCGTTGACTGATCGATCATCATCGGTCCCCAGTCAATAATTGTTGATCGTCTTTTTCTGTTCGACAAGCTCTATCGCAGGACAAAAGTGACCTATCATAACCAAAGAAATGTTTATTGTCCCCTAGCCCTTTTATGATTTAATCTGATGCTTATGGGGGAGAACTATAATCATCCAAGTTTGCGTAAGTCTAATAATCATATTGGAGAAAGGAAGAAATTTTAAAATAACCTACATTGTCAAAGTCAATGCAACCAAAGTTATCATGGAACTATTTTGATCAATTTCATGTTGTGATGCTCCATTAGAAAACTGTCAAATAAAATTCTTTGCATGCTTCTTTTCGAAAGATCTCTTCGGTCGGTTCGTATCTGGCTAAATTTTGTTCGGCTTTACGCATATGCTTAGCATGATCTCGTCTGATTTCTTCTTCATCAACTAATCCCTGCAAATGTCCACTAGTGAGATATTGCGAACACCGAAATGTGCCTCCGAGCTGCGCCGAGTTCGGCTTGGTGCTCCAAAGTTATTACTTTTTTTATGAAAATAATTTAGGTAGCGCTGTTGTTGACTATATTTATGTTATTTTTAGCCTTCTTATTAACCTAACATCTGGAGTCTACTTCACAAGTATCTTTTCACTCCAGCTTCCCCAATATCCATCTACCTCATTTCTGTTACTTTCCAGATCTCCTACTTTGTTGCAAAGCTCTCCGGGCTGAAGAGCATCTTCTTTCGAGGAGCTTATATCTGTGGTCATGCCAAGACAATGGACAAAATTTCTCGTGCATTAAAATATTGGTATGCTCTAAACATGATTTGTGGAGAAGATCCACTTGAGCTCTGTTTGGCGTGCCATTTTTTAATGCCTCTTCCGGTCCGAAAAGGTGTTTTTGCGACTGAACGTAGAGAGCGGAGGTGCTGGGAGAACACACCACACATTAGAGCACGTTCAGCCCCGAGCCCACGACACGGGGAACGGTTCGCCAAACAGAGCCTTAAATATTTCTAATGTTTTTGTTTTCTTAAATTAACGTGTTTAGTTCCTCAAATCATGTTTTCTCTAATGTGCTTATTTAATACATGTAGTGGAGTTTTTTTTTTGTAATCTATCATTATGTTGGCTTTATTTGGGTTAAAATTGGTTTATTACGTCTAAAGATCCCACTATAGTGGGATAATGGCTTGAGTGTTGTTGTTATTAGGTCTAAAGATCAAGTGCAGACAACATTCTTATGCCATGAAGGATACATGGGTGCTCTTGGTGCATTTTGGAGCTATGAAAATATGGGAATTCATGACCTGGCGGCCAATGATTTCATAAAAGAAGTATTACTATCCGCCCCATATATGCTAGGAAAAGCTCAGGTTTCACCCCCATTAAAGACAAACATGGTAAGTGAAAATATATGAGCGCTCATCTTATAATTTACAGTTTTTTTTAACAACAATATTGTTGGAAATATAGTCCCAAATCAGCATGCTCGCTTAATATAGATCTTGAACTCTAGCCACCGATAACCAGTTAGTTTTAAATTAAATGTATATATTTTAACATGGCATCAGTCGAAGCAAGGCCCAACAACCCACAACTACAACACTCAATTAAAAAAGAACTCGACGTGTTAGAGGTCAATGACCCTACATGTGATGAGGCCCGCTTAGCTCATTGATTTTATGTTGCATGGATAGGTTATAAGAAATATTATATCAAAATGCAAACAAATGAGAGCTATATTGTTACTCTTTTGGATAAGAGATCGGGAGGAATCCGGCAAGGGGATGGGCCGGCGGTGGTGAGCGAGACGAAAGGAGGAAGGATAAAGAGGAACTTAGGGAGCAACCCTAAAAACTTTCATACATTCAAGCATAAAAATCAAACTCCTACCCCTCCCTCTTATATAGATGGGGGAGGGCACACAAATTAAGACATTACATTTATTATTAATTATGTCTAATTAATATTAATTAAATACCATTTAATTAATATTAATTAACACACTTAATTCCAAAGGAATAATCATGGCGGCTTCCATGCGCATGCCCCAAATAAGTGTGGCGGCTTCCATTCGCGTACGTTGATGATCTTCATCCGGGGGGTCCACTTGCGTGATAGTGTATGCGTAACACTATTCCGCCCTTGAAAATCGACCTTGTCCTCAAGGTCGAGTGTTATGCTTTTATCGGGATCTTTAAGGATGTTGACGAGAAAGAAGTTGTGCATTGCTAGTGGCGGTGGCGAGTGCCTTGAAGAGAAAGAACGAAGAGGTGTTAAAAAAAGAAATATTTGGGCTGAATATTTATGTGTTAGAGGAGTGCGGTTAGAGGAAAGGGGGACAACAAGAGTGGGTGGGCTTGTGCGGGTGAAAGTGGGTGCTGGATGGGTGTGGAAATGGGGGCGGCAGCTAGGAGAGAAAAAGGTTGGTGTGCTTTTGTTTGGAAGGGGAGATAGAAGGAAAGGACAAACCAATTGATGGGACAAGACAATGGAGGAGAAATAAGGTTGGTGATAAGAGAAGGTGACAGTTAATGAGAGGGAGAGAGATGGGGCATGCTGAGAGAATAGGAAAAAAAGGATGAAATAAAGTGGGGGTTGGCGTGTAGTGGGAAAGATGGGTGTGAAATCGGGTTTTGTTAAATGAGATTGGAGGAGAGGAGAGAGGGTGACAGCTAAAGTAGGTGGGGCTATGGAGGTGATGGCTGGGATTAATTGAGTATGCAAGAGAGAGGGGGCCGTGTGGTTAAAGGGGGTAGAGAGAGAATAAGGATTAGAAAAAAAGGGATGTGACAAGACAAGAAAAAGAGGGGATTTTGGCATCTAGTGAGGCAGAGGGACAGCTGGATTTGTTGGAAACCGGTAGTTGTTGTTCGGTCAGGCAGCAGCCTATCAAAAAGTGTGCTGGTAAAGAATGGGAAGGTAACAGCTCGGTGGGGAAGGAGTAAGCGGGCGGGTGGCTCGAGGAGATGCGGTTAGGTCGTGGTGCTCGAAGCGATGAAGCCACATATCGAGGTTCCAGCGTCGGTGAAGGAGATGCAGGAGGGTGTCGATGTGGCAGCGTCATCGGTGAAGCCGATGCAAGAGGAGGTTGTTGTTGGAGGCAAGGATGTGCGAAGGTAGGTTGCGAATTGGCGGGCTCGACAAGTTGCGGGGAAGCTTGCTCGACGGGTTTCTGGGAGGCGTTCTCGGCGGGTTGCTGGGAGACTTGCTCGACGGGTTGCGGAGAGGCGTGCTCGAAGGCGCTGGAAGGGGAAGCTTAGACGGGTTGCTCGATAATGATGACGCTGGAAGGTGAAGGTGGGGCGGGCTGCTCAACGGTGGAAGGGGAGGAGACATTCTCATGTGGTTCCCCGGCGCGGGCCAGGCGGTGGCATTGCAGAGCGGATAGCTCCTGTATGCGTTTGTTGTTGGCGATGGTCTGGACAAGGAGGTCCCGCATAGCTAGGAGCTCGTTGCGGATGTCTAGAGTGAGGGCGGAACGGACTTGCGGCGGTTGGGGGCGGTTGGCCTGAGCGGTGTGGGAGGTGCGGCGGCGGCGGCTTCTGCCGGAATCGGGGCGACTATGGCGCTGGTGGTGCGGGCGTCGTCTGCGGCTGCCGGAGTCAGTGCGAGGGTGATGGGGAAAGCAGAAGCCGTGGCGTGCTGGAGCTGCGGAGGCATGAGAACGGCGAGACGGTTGAGAATGAGCGCTTGATCGACGAGGGTGGCGTTGACGGTGGACTGCAAGCGGTCGAACTGGACATCGAAGCGGTCGAGTCGGGCGCGGATGCCGTCCGCTCCGGCAGTGTTGTCGCCGGCGTGGAGACGCCTTGTCGGGGCTATGGAAACATAAATCTGATCCGGCGGCAGTAGGGCGGGCGGAGCGGCAGGTCAGACCATTGTTACCGTTTTGGATAAGAGATCAGGAGGAATCCGGCAAGGGGAAGGGCCGGCGGTGGTGAGCAAGACGAAAGGAAGAAGGATAAAGAGGAACTTAGGGAGCAACCCTAAAAACTTTCATACATTCAAGCATAAAAATCAAACTCCTACCCCTCCCTCTTATATAAATGGGGAAGGGCACACAAATTAAGACATTACATTTATTATTAATTATGTCTAATTAATATTAATTAAATACCATTTAATTAATATTAATTAACACACTTAATTCCAAAGGAATAATCATGGCGGCTTCCATTCGCGTACGTCGATGATCTTCATCCGGGGGGTCCACTTGCGTAACATATATTGATAGTGTATGTGTAACATATATTGATAGGAGCGTGGATCCGTAAGTAGAGATCGAGAGTAAAAACTGGAAAACCAATCCAGGCGGGTGACAGCATAAGTGAAAGGAAATACCTATCAGAGGAGTCCCGCCTGACAAGATCGACAATGTTAAAATAAAGTGCTTTGGACTGAATAAGAAATCCCTTTAGAATTAAGTTCAGTCATCGATAGCCGCCCCTTCATGAGCCATATGCTTCCTCCTGTATTAGGCTCGCGCACGATTAGTTGGGTGCCCGCGGTTTCCTCAGTCGTGCTGACATGTGCACCCATCAACAACCAATTAGTTTTAAAGTTTGTTTCATAGGTTTTAATAAATGTAGTATTGAAATACACACAAGTGAGCGCCACACATTGTTTATCTATTACTATTTACCATACGAAAAGAAAGTTCTCTCTTTGATGCAACATTAAGGGCCTGTTTGGGTTGGAGATGGAGCTTTTGGAGTTGAAAGATGATGCATTGTTCTTGAATGGATCTCCCTCCCTGCGGTTTGAATCAGGCATAAAACATTGTTTTGGGGAATAAGTGATTCCAAATGGTGGCTGTTCAAACCGGCAAAAAATAGCGTATACATTTATTAAAAAATACAACTAAGAAAAAAATGTGCAAACAACTAAGCCTGAGACCTCTTTTTACCCCCCATATCTTCCATCTTTTTTGCATTATCTAGAGTGAGTGAGAGGGGGAAAAGTATGCAGGGTTTGCGCGCATTTGTACTTGTAATAGTAAGTAGATTGGAGCTATTCATTTGTGTTTTCTTAGAGAAGTTGTCTTCTCTGTACTTTCTGCAGAATGAATCGGGTCTCGAAGAAGAGGTGAAGAGGCTCCGGCGTAACAATGAGGAGCTCAGGGATGAAATTGAAAGACTGAAGCAAGAAAATCTTCAGCTCAAGTCTGCTTTCCATAATAGCAATTGAAGCCTTTAGAAACAGAAAAGCAATTTGCTTCTACTCCCTTAATTTAAATGCAAAATAATTTAAAAAATAATAATCAATAAAGGTCAAGAAGGTTTGGCCTGAGTGATTCTTTCAGGTGTTTACTAAAAGAATTACCCAGAGGCAATTACAGAAAATGTATTTATTTATTTATATCTACCAAAAAAAAAATATTTTTTGTGGCCTTTGTTTCTCTACCTTATAATGTGATAATATTTGTGAACATATGTTTTATGATTGTAATATTAATGATTCAGGGCTTTTATGCCCTCTTCTGTGATCTAGATGCTTCATTTGGAAATTATTATTATTATTATGCTTTAAGTTGTAATATGATGTGGATTAAACCATTTGATATTACTTGAAAAGCTTAGCACTTTATATGCAACCTAGCATTATCTGTTTGGTCATATTTTTTTGGGTCTGGGTGCCGGACACAAATCTATGTTCGGGAACCTTTAAATTCAGACATGCGGCGTCAATATTTTAAAAAAAAATTATTGAACTAAAAAGAAAATGATTTGGGGAAGATAAAAATGATAAGAACTAAGGCTTTGTTGGCATGGCGGTAGCGCTCGTAAATGCGGTGGTTATGAATCATAGTTTGTGATCGCACGTCCTCACCTAAGAAAATTCATTCTATTCTATATTCAAACTAGCTTTCTTTTCTTGGCGACGGTCATAACCGCCGTCATGTCAAACATTCATTCTATGGTAACATACATTATATGGCGACGGTGTTTTTGTCCAAACTCACCGGAGCAAAAATGTCGTGCCAAATAGAGCCTAGATCTTTTTTTTTTATCTCAAATAGATTTTCTAGATATTATTATTTTGATCTCATAGAGAGATCATATGGGACTCGGGGCACAATATTGACGAACATCATTTTAGGGCACTTTTTACACTTTAATTAACTTTTAACATAGACGCAATTTTTTAGGGCTCCGTTTGGCATGATGTTTTTTGCTCCGATGAGTTTGGACAAAAATGCAACAATTTTAGAATGTATGTTTGGCATGACAATGGTTATGACCACCAAGAAAGAGAACTAGGTGTCTGGAGAGATGTGTTCGTTGCAATGTGCAGGGTATAATGTGCATGGCGCAATGTGCAGGGTACAATAATCGCGGTGCATTGTGCACCGAGTGAAATGTGCACGGAGTGCAATGTTCACCGGATGTAATGTGTGCGGGGTGCAATGTACAGAGGATGCAATGTGTTCGGGGTGCAATGTGCGCGGGGTGCAATGTGCACGGTGAAATCCCAAGGGGTCATCGAAGACTTCTGGGAGATCTTCAAGAGATCTTCTAAAAGTGTACAGTGTATCATCTGAGTATTCTCTAGAGGGGGTGAATAGAGATTTAAAAATGTTTATCCTAAATATGCACACACAATAAAACTACTCTAATAACTATGCAATCAGCACAACCAACACAGAATAAAATAAACACAGAAAGTAGGAAACAATAAACAGTAAAGGACGACATAGAAAAACACAGCTCAGGAAACAGAATTTTTATAGTGGTTTCCCAAAATGTGGATAGTCCACTCTTCTACCACCTTGGTAGAATTACATTATCTAGTGTCTGAGTCTTTTGATAAGGAGACTCTTAGAACCACACACTGAGTCTTTTGACAAGAAGACTCTTAGAACCACTGAGTCATTTGCTAAGAAGACTCTTAGAACCACTGAATCCTTTAGAGAGGGATTCTTATGACTCTTTCTCAGTTACAGAATAAAGATGAAAAAGTAAAGAAGATGAAGAAGAAGATGAAGAAGAAGATGAAGAAGAAGAGAAGGATTCTGATGTATGAATCATTCTATAGCTATCACACAGGATGATATCTTTTGATGTTCTTTAGGATCTGTATATAATGAACTCTTGTTTATTGTAGAAAAGAACGCAAGCGTTATGAGGTTGTGATCCTTATGATCTTTGTACTCTAGTTTGCTTCCTGTTGTAAGATGTAAAGAAGAAGCAACAACCTTGTTTTTATTCCTGTACAGAGTTGTTCTTGTTTTCTGTCTGAGTGAGAGAGCTTGAGCAAGAAGAAGACAGAGTAATTC
Source organism: Dactylorhiza incarnata (assembly GCA_033032865.1). Classification (NCBI taxonomy): domain Eukaryota; kingdom Viridiplantae; phylum Streptophyta; class Magnoliopsida; order Asparagales; family Orchidaceae; genus Dactylorhiza; species Dactylorhiza incarnata. Next base: position 3,652,617 of record JAWHQI010000271.1, read on the forward strand.
ACTCTTGGTTTTTGTTCTTTTCTTTCTTCTGTATATTTATTCTTTGTCGAATAGTGTCTGAATTTATTTTCTCTTGTTTTATCTTTAGAAGAAATGTCATTTGGACAATAAGTGTTTCTTTCTATTTCTGTTTCCCGACCAGTCAATCTAATTTGAATAACTCCAAGAATGTCTTTGTTGTCTCTCTGGAGTACTTCAATCCATTCTTGGCAATAAACGAGCGGTTAAAAGTCAAACTATAGCTTTGGACACCTTCTGAAAAAGCATTAGAATAGACATCAGAAAATCTTCCATTTCTGTCTGTATTTAACGTAGCGTCGATTTCTTTTTCCCTTTATTAGACGAACCTATGAGTTCTTATAGAAGCAACGTCGAAATCCTTCTTAGCTCTGACTGAGCTCAGATATCGACGTTACGTCGAATCCTTATCGACGTATCCGTCGAGTTGTAGATTTGAACTTTGAGCTTCATCTTCTGCGTCGAATTCAAATCGAAGTTGCGTCGACTTCAGATATTGCTTTGATAAGCTGTCTTCTGCGTCGAGACCATTTCGACGGTGCGTCGACTTCACTATACTTCGACTTCAGTCTGAGTTACTTCTACTTGTATTCGAAGTTGCTTCAACTTTTAGTCGAAGTTGCGTCGACTTCTATTCGGCGCAAGTTTAACTCAATTGAATTTTGTGCTTGTTTTGATCAAATCATGACACTCTAGTGTGAGTGTGATATCCTAAGGCATATAATGACCACATTACTCTCACTATACAACATGAGTAATACATCCTAGATTATGAAATCACTTTAAGATAATTTATAAGATAAATCATAATGATATTTTTCCCAACATCTTCGAAGGACTTCGAGGATTCCTTCGAGCGCACAGGGAGATCTTCGAAGGGTTCTTCAGGAGCTCTCTCTCAGGTGCAGAAGGCGATATGGAATGAACGGAGGACTTGGGGCCCCTTTTATAGATTTCGAGGGTGGCATTTCCGTAAGTGGCAAGGGTGTTCAATTTTCTGCACACCGTTACCAATTTATGTACTATGCACACACCCATTATGTGTAATTTTATGGCTATATTCATATCGTAATCAATTTATGTATTATACGCACACTCATTACGAATATGATTATGCACACACCATAACCATAGTATTTGCTCTTCACAGACCGTTATGCACATTTTTGTTATTTGCAACCCAATACTTTATATTTTATTACGCGCATGTCCGCATTAATGTAACTAGCTATGCGCACACCAATTATGGGGATTCGGATATATGCATACCCCCATATTGGGTGGTTACATGGAAGTTGCACAGCTGAGGAGTCGGCTGGTGGAGGCCAACCGACGGCGGAGGTTAGGTGGCAGTCGAGGGGCCGGCCGGCGGCGGAAGTTAGGTGGCAGTCGAGGGGCCAGGCGGTTGAGGCCAACTGGCGGTGGTTAGGGACGTGTCCCGGCCGGAGGGGGTCGAGCAGGTGGCCAACTAGAGAAGAGAGCATGATCATCAATCTATGTATAGTTTAAAACCAAAAAAAAAGGAGCAAACAATCAAAAATGAGATATATATATACATCAACTAAAGTGAAATGCTCAAACAAGTTCATTAAATATCACAACATACCAATTAAGTAAATTTGTGGGGAATCAAAAGCATATTGGTTCCAATTCCCACTTGAATGGATAGTCCCAAAAAAAGTTCAAAAAAATTTGTGCACAAGGAAGAGCTCACAAAGCAAGAAGTACAGCAAAGATCCTCTCTGCAACTGAGTGATCAGAGAAAACTCATTAACTGAAACCGGATCACCGCTCCCCAAGATGAGCCCGTGGCTGACGCTTCTGCTTCCATCTCCGAGGAAGTAGTTGCCTCCGTGGGCGCCCCGCTGCAACTGTCGCCGGCAAGTTTTTGCAGCTCATGGCCAGAAAGTAGTGAAAGATGAGTTTCTTATTATCTCCACCCATCATCCCAACCGCCATTATCCTCTGAAATCTCCAGTGGAAGTCAAGAAGACGATCGGTGGAGTGGCGGGTGGGCGCACGCCGGCGGGAATAGAGGAGATCCTGCGGCGGCGATGGGCGGAAACCGCTAAATAGCAGAAAGTGGGGAGCTAGTTTATTCTTAAACAAGCTGGGGAGGCCACAACTTTAGAAGGAAATGAAAACATCTCAGTTTTCAGCTCAAAATCAAAACGGCAGAAAATATAGCCAAACCTTAAAAAGGAAAACAGACACTACGTTATCTAGCATGATACGTTCAATGGTCGTGATGCATACATCAAAGAAAAGCACAAGTTGATCGACGGCTCAGATGCAACCTCCATTTCCGTTCAACCGTTCAACGTACCTACAAATTATACCTCAAAACAGCACAAACGAACGGAGCCTAAATATAAAAATAATGAAAAATATAGATGGGAGAAAAAATGGGAGTCTTCGCTCAGCTAACCGCACAGGAACTATTATTTCCTATTTCTTCGAGCAAATAATTGCTCTCCAATTTAGTAGTTATCATCATGGCTTGATCCCGTAAAGTGACGATCTGGAACCCTAAGAAGGCAGCGAACTCGCCGTCGCCGGATAGTAGCTGGACCTTCGCCGGAAAGTATGTTTCTTAAATCTCAAAACTTGTGGATTTGGGGTGAAAATCAATTCCATCGGAAAATATGGCCAAAAGAACGAACAAGCCCTAAAAAAACTAATGTCGGATCATCTGAATTCAGTTGGCCGAGAGAAATGAGCTCAACCGCAAGAATCTCAGCAGCCTCTCCTTCTTGGCAACGTACAGCGCCGGCGACGCTACAGGTTATAAGCGCGCCAGAGACTCTAATTTATTGCCTTCGCGCGACTAATCTCTTATTAATGGGGAAGCGATGAATAAAAAGATGATTTAAGAGAACGATCAAGGAAAAAAATGAAATTTTGTGAGAAAGCGAGAGATCGGGGGGCCTCAGAAACATTGTTGAGAGATTACATCAGAAAATTGGTCGTTGCCAAATCTCAGATGGTACGGTCAATGATTTAGATCATTGGCCCGATATAAAAAAAAACTGAAATGTTGAGGATTAGAAATCGGATCGACGGTAGCAAAAAAACAAGAGAGCGCCGCCGTGCCCAGCAGAGAACAGAAAAATTAGGGTTTAGACAGGCGATACTTTGGTAGTTCACTGCGGAGGGAGGAACAGGTTCGGTGATATGTATATATATATAGTGCAGAGAATGGGGGAGAAGAAACCCTAACCGATATAATGACAATAATACCCTCGTACCAAGCTTAGATTTACTGTTTTTGATTTCTCTCTTTTATTATTAATAAATAAAATAACTTAATTGGCGACCGAAATTCAATCGCAATATTTTTCATTTTTAAAGGATGTTTATATTTGTAACTCATAATTAGCTATTTAGATCCAAAAAAAAAGTAAACTATTTTATATTTTTTGGAAGTGATAATTATTAATATTTGTACCCCACGCATTCCCGTTTCGCGCCTCTCCCCGATCTCTCCTCTTCAGTTTTCAGCTCAGCAGCGCCTCCTTGCAATGCCGCCGCCCCTACAAAGCTTCCGCCGGCATTCGAGAAGGAGCCACTCCGACCTTCTCCGGCATTCGAAAAAGGAGCTACCCCGATCTTCCTTTCATACCCAAGCAGATAACTGCACAATCACCTCCTCCATGGCCTCCTTCACTGTAATTGCTTCGGACGCGGCTGTTTTGGGCTTCGCTGGAGAATCGACAATTGAAGGTCGGTGCTTGGACGACGAACGTCCGCGGCGGCGCGGAAGACCCCGGGAAGCCTTTGAAATGGAGGCAGCGATAGGGTCCTTCGGCTTGGCGGCCTCCGCGAGGACGCGGAGTCGGCGGATCCACGCCCGGCGGCAAGGAGAGGCTGCTTGGGCTTTGATTGTTTTCCACGCCCTCGTCGAGCTGCGGAGGAGTGATATGATTCTTGCTCCGAAAAGAAGGCTAACAAGAAAATGGGAAAGACTTGCATTCATCAAATCAACAGAAATTGTAACAACAATATTGTTCAATAAGAATTAAGGACGACAAACAGGACATCCTCGAGGATCGAATCCTGAAGAGAAAAACGACATTCACATTCAACATTTAACATGCCTTTATTAGAGCCCTTTCCCGCCTACTTATACTCCCAAAATTAACAGAAAAGACAAAACTACCCTTCAAACATTATAGTAATAACAAACCGCCCTTCGCGTTCCCGCTCAGCATCCCGCTCCTCAGAACAGAGCATTGCAACCTCAGCACAACCAGTCAATGCCAAATCGTAACAAGGAGACGTCAGGCTGCACATAGTTGTTCTTGTAAAGACTAAGCTCGCCACCCTCCTTCATCTTCTCCGGCGTGTAGGAGAGCGCCGCCCCATGGTTCTCTGGCAAGCTTTCCCCATATGTAGTCTCAATGCAAGTGGAAATCTCAGACTAAGTCTGGAGATCGCCGCCAGTATCAACTATCATCTGCAGCAGAAATCAAGTCAAAATCAAGCTCAAAATTCATGGTTTCATTACATAGCACAATTATAAGGTCAAAGGGTGCTGATTACAATGACATTTGTGTGTCCAGCCTGAACAAGACGATGGCGAAGGAGTTCCACCTCGAGGAGATTCGTTTCGGAGAAGATGATGTTGCCGATGAGGCGGACTAAGGAGTGGAATCTACGCAACCAGATTTTGGGTACAAATATGATTTCATGGACTACAAATATCGATGGGTAATAAATAATCATTCGTGGGGTACAAATAACAACTTTCTTTTTAAATTAGAAGATTTGTGCACGTTATATCTTAAATATTTAATTTTGATACTCTGCATCTCTCAAAAACCAAAATTAAATATTTATGATGAAATGTGAAAAAATCTTCGTAAAATTAAATATTTGAGCACATCGAACCGAGTATAGATTTATTTATCGGGAAGCCCTTTGTCTCGGGATCCAAGAAAAGCTAAACTCTAAAACGACATTCGTAAAATTTTTACCCCAAATCGTTTTCCAAATATATATCACATCAATTTGGTAGAACAGAGCGGACAAGTTCGATGTCTTAGCATGTTACCCATTTGCACTATTGTTTTATCATTTTGAGTTAGCCTGGAGATGAGAGATTTCTTCGAAGCTAACCCTAAATAATGTCCAACTTGATCAACTCTCATATTAGAACGATGTGGTCGAGTTCGTTGTCTTGGCCTATTATCTAGTTTTGCACTACTGTCTTACAATTTAGAGTTAGCCTGGAGATGTTAGATTCCTTCGAATCTAATCCTAAATAATATCAAACTCGGTCGACTTTCATATTAGTAGAGCGGTGCGGTCGAGTTCGATTTCTTGACCTGTTATCCATTTTTCACTACTGCTTTATAATTTAGAGTTAGTCTGAAGATGAGAGATTTCATTGAGGCTAACCTTAAATAATGTTGAACTCGATCGACTCTCATATTAGTAGAGCGGTGCGGTCGAGTTCGATGTCCTTGGCATATTTTCTACTTTGCAATATTGTTTATAACTTTAGAGTTAACGTAGAGATGGCAGTTCCTTCGAGGTTAACCCTAAATAATATCTAACTCGATCAACTCTCTTGACTAGTAGAGAAGCGCGGTCGGGTTCGATGTCTTGGATTACTATTCTATATTGTAGTACTACTTTATAATTTAGAGTTAACCCGTGGAAGAGAGATTTCTCCGAGGATAACCCAAACTAATGTCTGAACTCGATCATCTCTCTAGTTAGTAGAGCAGTGCGAACTAGTTCAACGCCTTAGTCATTTGCCCGAATTATTTATGTAAAGTAAGGCAAGCGACCAATTTGAAACGCAGGACTTGCCTTCTTTATACAAATGATTATGATTTGGAGTGTAATGGTTGTAGCTGGTATTGTGATAAATGGGTTCGTAACCTATAAGACCATGACGCTTATCAAGCCGAGCCAGGGACTATGGCTTACCATAGTCACAATGATTTAAGTATGTTCTACGAGCTTGATTGAGCAGGATGAGGCTCCAACCCTTGACTCAATCCTTGGGTGCCTTGATTTTTTTGCTTCGTTTGGTTATATGAAGGTTCTATTTAATCGGCTTAATTTATATCGCTTCGTTTTACTACGACAATAGGATATATTCAGTTTTGATAGAAATTATATTGCCTTGACGAGAAATATTACTTCGGGAATAAAATGTGTCTTTGAGAAATCATTTCTATGGGAATTTAAAAAGTGCCTTCGAGAAATAATTCTCACATAAATTAAATGTGGCTTCGAGAAATGTGTCAAACGGGAATATTGAATGGCTGATGAGTTATACTCTAAGGCAACCCGCATGAAGGACGGTCTGGGAGGACAACCCTTGTGAAATTAATAGAACTACGTGGGTCTGAGATCGTATGCAGGATGATACAGAGTACGTAGGCGGTGGTCGTGGGAAGACTGCCACGACCCAAAAGAGTTCGGATATCACCTCCCTTGCAGATATTTTACTGTACTTGATACTAATCGGGATTGGATTCTATTCGTGGTTCTAATATTTGTTTCGAGCGCAGGTGACAGGTGCAGGTGAATGATATCGCACAAATGTAACGGTCTCCCCAGCATACAGCTCGCAAGGACGACCGCCGGCACCCCCAGCATCCAGCTCGAAAGGGTTCAGCCTAACCAAATGGGCTGCAGCCCATGCACCCCAACCCCTCTCTGTCCCACCACTAGGGCACAGCGGGTTGTTGGAGACCGTAGTCCCCCTTTGATGAGAATTGATTCAGTTAAGCGGCAGCGCGTGGACTTCCCAGGAGGTCACCCATCCTTGAATTGCTCCAGCCCGAGCACGCTTAACTATGGAGTTCTTTCACTTCTCATCACCAATTGAGCTGCAGATCAATTGGTGATGAGAAGTGAAAGAACTCCATAGTTAAGCGTGCTCGGGCTGGAGCAATTCAAGGATGGGTGACCTCCTGGGAAGTCCACGCGCTGCCGCTTAACTGGCTCAATTCTCATCAAAGGGGGACTACGGTCTCCAACAACCCGCTGTGCCCTAGTGGTGGGACAGAGAGGGGTTGGGGTGCATGGGCTGCAGCCCATTTGGTTAGGCTGAACCCTTTCGAGCTGGATGCTGGGGGTGCCGGCGGTCGTCCTTGCGAGCTGTATGCTGGGGAGACCGTTACAAAAAGTGCAATCTTGGTGAAAGGACTTTTTGTAACGGTCTCCCCAGCATACAGCTCGCAAGGACGACCGCCGGCACCCCCAGCATCCAGCTCGAAAGGGTTCAGCCTAACCAAATGGGCTGCAGCCCATGCACCCCAACCACAAGAGCTTTCAAATTTAACTACAACTTGTAAGATCTAATTTCCGCCCTTAATCTATACTAGGACATCAACATCCTTAAATGATTAGTCCTGGCGACTTAATATTTCCAATGATTCAACTAAGGGCAAGTTGTTGTCCGACCCAAATGATGTCTATTCATTCCCTAGTACTTCTAGCGGTCATCATTCCAAACGTACTGTTACACCGTCTCATCTTCTCTCAAGTAACATTGAGTAAGATCGACTTCAAAATCATAGTGTTCACGACACAAAATTTCTAACTTAAGTTTAAGGGAAACCCAAGTCTGTCACTAGTTTGCCCAATACACAAAAGGTACGCCCCAATAAATAAAAGACAAGCCCCCAATAAACAAAAGACAAGCCCCCCATAAACAAAAGACAAGCCCCCAATAAACAAAAGATAAGCCACTATCTATTTTAGGGCTGAGTATCTTCAATATCACCAAGGTATATTCGTCCCAAGTATGCAAACAATTCTTAGGGCACAAATCCTTAAACTTGGGGTTCTATCTTGGGGCTCACTGGTGTACTCCACGCTTTAGACTCTTCTAGGTACCTTCTATGACAACCTTATCAGGGTCACTATGTCACCCAATCCCAAACGGGTCCCTTCTGAACTTCAATTCTTATCCGACCCTTGGTGTTTGTCATGGTGGTTGTCTTAATGTAATCCTGGCACATATACGAGGATTGAGTCTAAGAGTCTCTTACCGTTCTACTTATGTATCAATCTTCTTTTCTCTAGCCTCTTTGGGGTATCCTCGTACCTTCGACAAAAGCTATACCTACGATCTATTTCAGACTAGGTCATGGTATAAATTGTCAAAGTAAGTCACGTGTCCTAGCAGGGTTGAGTCTAACACATTGACTAAAAGACTATCTAAAGAGATCTTTGTAGCCGGAGGTATTTCCTGCTGGGGGCAGGGTTCGCCACAGGCTACAAAAGAAAACTTGACACTCGTAAAGAGATTTGACTAAGAAGATTCAGTTAAAAGTGGACCTTTCTCAATGTGATTCCCATATGGGCACACCACTGCTTCCGCTGCTAGTTTGTCCTCAAACTAAGCTCGTGCGGGGTGGCCCAGGGTTTTGTGGACTTCTTTTCTTCGGATCGAGGTTTGCTCTGATACCACTTGTAAGACCCTCTTTTTTTTTTTTTGCAAAATCCACCGGGTCTTAGGCCCAGAACCGCCGCTTTGCGGTGACACCTTCACTCGGGAAGATCGCCACCACAAAACGCCGATTCTGCCGGCCAACTCGATCACAAGAAAAGTTCATAAAAGAGAAGGCAAGTCCACATAATCACACGAATTAAAACCATGGAGGTAAATGTCCACTAACAATAACTGAATAAAGATAAGATAACAAGGGTTACAAAATAAAAGGGGCTCTTGCCCTGTACATCATTTCCTCACTACAAGATCACTCGCGGAAGCTAACTACTAATCACTCACAAATCCTGAATCCTGAGCTCCTGTACTAGACTGGCCCGCCTCCGTCTGCTCCGGCCTCTGGTGCTGCTGCGTCTCCTCGATTTCCTAAAATGATATGGTCCACCGACCGTTAGTCAAAAAGACTAAGTCAACAATCCCCCGCCCCTAAACCCGTGGCTCCTAGGCACCGAGCGGGGAGGAGTGAAAAGGAGGACCAAAGGCAGAGTGGAAACAAGCAGGTGACAGTGGTACATGAAATGATTCTACTCTACACATGTGTATATATATATGAAGCAGTAAATAATCATAGTAAGGAGCAAGTAAAGTATAGAAAAGCTGTATGTAAATAGACAGGTAAGGTAATATAATAATAACCATTGATTTATAGGAATGCCCATACAAACCTATAGACCAAGGGGTCGTTTAGCAGGGCCTATCGTATAAAAAGTCTCATACCAATTTATACGATAGGTGTCAGGGGTTGAATGCAATGTTTATGCTATGTTATGCAGGTATGCTGTTATGTCATGATCATACAAGTGCAACACACACACTTCGACTCTATGCGCATAGACCTTTAGTTCCCTCTTTTTGGAGCGAGCTAGACTCCCAGGATACTCCCGTAGTGGCAAACGGAAGCGGTGGGTTGGGCCTCGCCCACCTCTAGGTTGGTATTCACACTACCCAACCTAGACCTATTGTACGCCTCCACTATACCCGCAGAGCGTCTGCGTACTCTTGCTGACTGGACCGCCAGACTATCAAGGCTAAGTGTAAAACCACACTCGCCGAGTCAACGTATCGACGTCGGTGTGAACGATCGTCCAATACCGAAGACCCACCACCTTCAGTGCACATGCAACATGTTCTACTTCCTATCTCTGAGCCATGAGTTCCCCGGGCTAACCTGCCCGCCATCAATAACCTTCCGAGCCTAAAGCTCCCCGGGCTAACCTGCCCGTCGTCAAAACCTTCCGAGCCAAAAGCTCCCCGGGCTAACCTGCCCGTCATCAATAACCTTCCGAGCCATAAGCTCACCAGACTAACTAGTCTGCTGCAACAGCCACCGAGCCCACCGCTCGGACAACCAATCCAACTAAACTTCCGAAACCACAGGGTATGGATGAGTGTGTTATTAGTTAATCTCGTACAATGTCTTACTCCTATGAGTTAGGGTTAGTCTTGGACTTCCCGAGGGTTACCCTGTGAGGGGCTCGCTACGGTACTAGGAACCACTATGGGATGACACCCCAAAGTTCCCACTCCCAAGACACTTAATTTTATTAGTTACTACCCTTAAGAAACCCTCTTAACATTTCACCTGGTCTAATCCTAAGTGCTTTAAGACACTTAGGGGAAAAGACGATCTTTCGCCAAATCCCAAGATGATCTACCCCAATGGAGGCACCCCACCATCCCAGAACTCTTCAACCTTAAATCTCTCCAAGGGTCCTCTCATACCATACATTCACCATTCAATTCCCACATCTCCAAACAATGTATTCCAAATTGGCCTGTAACTCCAAAACTGCCAATTTACTAAACGCAGACCACCCTTAATGTTTTGATCCTCATGAAGGGAAGTACAATAATTAATCAACTCTATGACCCAATATTCTCACTGGGGATCCATGTCACTGGTTTAAGATCCATTCCAGAGTTCCATAATTTTCCCCATATTATTAATATTTAAAACCATTTTTCCCAAGGACAACTTCCCAGGGTTTGAACTACAAGTGCACTTTTCTGACTTCTAATGCCCCTCCCAATTTTTACATAAATCAAAAGTACCTATTAATCAGTAGTCATGAAATCTTAGGGAAATACTGCAAGATTTACTATTTTTAAAAATTCCAAAACTCATTTATTACCAATAAATTCCAAAGGAGGTACCCTCATATGATCTCTAAACCTTATGCAAATTTATACAGAGGTGTCTCCTACTAAAATATTCAGGTCTACCAAGTTTGACCACATAACACAGAGGTTACATTTGTAAATTCCTCAATGGATATATTTGTAAATAATTCCAAAATGAACTAGAGATACCAAAAATATTAATCCATAAATTATGAGAAAATTACAGTGGGTACATATTGGTATGAAAAGACATACTGCAAAGTTTCATGCATTTACAGAAAGTTAACACTCTAAAATCAATCGTCCCAAAAATTGCCAACAATATGAATAATTACAATTTGAACCTCCAAATGTTTTCCAATGGTTCTAATAGAATCTCCAGGGTTTAACAATATTAAAATTAAGATTGTGACAGAAGATGGTTAATCATTAAGTATTATCTCTTCCTAAAACCCAAAACCCTAAATATTTACAAATCTACCCAAGGATTTATTACCTAGGTTTGGCAACTCCAAACCCCACCAATTTCTCACAGTAGCAATCTCTGGTCCCTAAAATCATTTTCCCAACAATTTCAAGTCAAATCATTGAGGTTTGACCCCTCTTCCTTCATTAGCCTCTAATTGCACCCCATTAGGGTTTAGCCTAGGGTTAGGGTCAAAACCTCTCCAAATCCACCCACCCTTCTTGTGGGGGTATTATATCACCCATAGAACTCAGAGGAATCTACTTCACTCCTCTCCAAGGACAATCACCCCTATGTCCTTCACAACCCCAAATTCCACTCCATAGGGATCAACCCTATGGCCTTGAGCAAAACAACTCCAATGCTCACCAATCTTCCTCATGGGGTCTCAAATTGATCCCACTGACCTTTCCAAGAAGACTCAAGTCTCTATGAACCCATTTGGCCAATGGATCACTACTTGACTAAATGCACCCCAAGGTGCTCCAACCCCAAGCCCTAGGGCAAACCAACTCCCCATGGCCCCATACCTCTCTTGGAGGTGATTTGGGTGATATTAGGGCAGTGGCCAAAATCCCACTCCAATTGGAGGTGGTTTGACCATGAAATGTCCCAAATAGCCCTTATTCACAAATTTCCCTTAAATGAACAAATCTTTGGCCTAATGATTACCTAACCAAAAGAACTCCAAATGAGTTGAGATTTTAACCAGGGGTTTATCATGACCCTAATAACACCCCACCAAAATTTGGTGGTGATTGGAGGTCATTTGACCCTCCAAATAATTTATGCAAGGATTATTAAATTTTTACAAAAACTTTAGGAAAACGTTCTCCAAAAATTCTCATTTTTGGATATGCCATAGACCTAGGCATGACTCATTCCTAGTCCAAATTTCAAGTCATTTGGACTAGTGGTTTGGTGTGGGCATCCATTCAAAGTTCAGCCAAACTTTGCACTAAAATGGGTGCTGAGGTCAAACCAGGGCTCCAAATTGAGTGAAGTCAATTTTGTATGATCCTAGGGGTCAAGGCCTACAACTTTCATGTTGGGCACTTTTTATGTAGAGGGCATCTAGTATTTTTAGTAATTAAAATCAAGTTCTGCTAAAAATAATACCTAATAAATCACATAATAACAATTAATATAATACAAGGCACTGTTCATCTTCTTCCTTAGGCCGAAAACAACAAAAATAAGGCTATTTCCTGTAGCTTTTTCCAAGGGGATTTCCCGGCCACCCAGCCACCTCCCTGGCCGGCCACCACCGCCACCACCTCCGTCGAGTTGGGGGCTATCGCCGGGCGGCGGCACGGCCGCCGGAGGGGCGGTTTCCGGCGAACTCAAGAGGGTGAATTTCCATGGAAAATATGAGATTTCAACTCTCCGATCGGGCTCTTTTGAGCCCGATTTCTCACCTAATTCGATCTAAGATGCTAGCACGAGTAAGGAGGAGGAGGATCGGACCTTGTTTGGGGGTTTTGGTGGCTCCAATCGCCGGCCACCATTTTTCCTTCTCCAAGCTTTGGGTGCCATGGCTTCTTGTGCATAGGGGGCTCTAAACTTTCGGGAAAATGAGGGGTTTCACTCCTCTGATGGTTGTGAAGATGAAGGGAGGTTCAATTGAGGGGGAGGGAGGCTTTAACCAAGAAAGCCATTAATGGCCTCTTGGTCTCCCTCCCTTGGCCGACCCTATTCACTCCCCCACCCCCCACTAACTCCTGGGAACTGCTGGAATCTTCTCAAATTCATCAGAGAAGATGAATGGAAGAGTAATGGAGGGATACCAAGGGGTGTAACACCTTAATGGCCATGAATACCACCTCCTCTCTCCTCCAAAATTGGGTTTTTCTCTCTCCTACTCACCATGGCCGATTTTCCCTCTCTCTCATGTTTAATATCAGTCTACTAGGTTGGTCAAATGATCAATTTGGGCTTAGCCCAAAGGGATTGGGCTAGGTTCAAGAGATTTGACCTAATTTGGGCAAGTTTGACTTTTGGTCAAATTGGCCAATTGGGTGACCCTAGGATGGGGCTTTTGGGTCCATTGAATTCCAAATCAGGTTTAGAAACTACTGGTGGGGTCAATTTGGTCACATGAGCCTTAGTTGACCCAATTTAAGCTGATTTGACCAAAACAGGCTAAGTTGACTTTGGTCAAATTGAGCCCTAGGGTTGACCCAGTCATGAGGCTTTTTGGTCCACTGGGTCCCCTATGACATTATAACACTATGGGTATGGTCAATTTAATATGGTGATGGTCAATTAGGGCACTTTGTGAAGAATTGCCATTTTTGACCTAAAGGGGCATTTTGGTCAATTTGCACCCCTAAGGGTCCCATGATGGGGCTTTTAGGTCTACTAGGTCTCTTATGGTATTCTAGACCTAGATGAGTGGTCAATTTGGCATGGTGAGGGTTAATTGACCCAAATTAGGCTACTTTGACCAATTTAGGGTTAGGGTTGACTTTGGTCAATTTGGCCTCTTTGGTTGACCCCAATGTGCCCTTGGTGCCCTAAGGGGACCCCTAAAGGGTTAGGGATACTATGGTGGGGCCAAATGGTTAAGATGAGGCCCTAAAATCCAACCCTAAGCTAGGTCACTAGAAATTGCTATTTGCAGTCCAAGGCACTTTCAATCCTAATCTTGCCTAAGTTAAGGGGATTTCTACTCTACCAAGGCCTTGTCATGACCTTGTCAGGACAGATTCACCTGAGGGGTCTAGCTGTCTGGGGGATGTTACACAAAGAACTGAGAAAGCCCCTGAGCAGGCTACCTCAGGCATAACTTAATATAGTCGCATCCTTCTTCTTACATATCTCATGGTAATTGTTGACGCCAGGAAAATCCTGACGTCAAGATTCGGACCGATGCAGTCGGAGGCTACTCGTCCAGCAGTCCAACGAGATGACTTGGCTGGCAACGACGACGAAGCTATAAGAGCAACTGACAGGACCCCAGGTGCTGCGGCAGGGAGGTCCCACCACGTACCCAGAAGCTCAAGAGAGTCTTCCCCTCCGAAACCAAAGTAGCCGAGCTTGGTACAGGGAAGGCACCGACTTGGCTAAAAGCAAGGGTGACGGGCTCGAGAGTTCGGGAATCGGGGTCCAAAAGCTCAAGTCCAGGTGCCAATCCAAGTACCCCTGGGGTCCTATTTATAGGAAAACCAAAGGGTAGGGGGGCTTTTTATAGCCCAGGCCCCAACCCGACGACTATGGGTTACTCGGCGAGTACCATGCCATAGTCACCCATCTGGCGAATATTGGGTGCTGCTCGCACACGCCGGGCCAATACTCGCCCAGGGCTTCTGCTGCTTCCTGCGCGCGACGAGCTCCTCTAGTTAATACTCGCCTATCTGGCGAGTATCGTCTGTATACTCGTCAGGGTCTCTTCTGCTTCTGCCTTGGACTGTTGGTCTCCGTGCTGACCCTTTGACCTTTGACTTCCGTCTACGTGGCCTTGAGTGGGTCCACCCTCGGAGAATGAGGGTTGTACACAATCCCCGCTCTTTGCGAGTAACGTAGTTGCTCGGAAAGAATCATCCAACCTTCATTCGACGAGATTCCCTACTAGAGACTATTGGCTTATACTCGCCGTCTCGCTGGCCGACGCTCGAACTCTATAAATAGAGGGGCAGGGGTCTCTGGTGGCACGACTTTTTTGAACTCGCTCACGATGGCACGCGACTATGCTGCAGAAGCTAAGGCGGCCATGGCTGGTCTTGTAGGTCTGTTCGATGGTCCTTCGCTCCCTCCACGCCTAGGTCTCGAGGTTGAGGACTTCCTCGCTTCCAAGAAGAGGAAGAGGTTGGCGAAGAAGAAGAAGAAGGGGAAGAAGAAGGTTGCTGAAGACGATGTCGCCGTCCCTTTGGGCGACCAACATCAGCAGCTGCTGGACGAGTTGGGGCTTTCTAACGAGGGCAACTCGCCGGCCGCTGATCTTCCTGTTCCAAATGTCGCCGAGGAGGCGAGCATGCCTGGGACCTCGGCCCAGAATCAATCGGAGAATCTCGCTCCTGCGCGAGGTAGAGAGTTACCTACTCGCCACCTCCTTGATTAGCCTCAACTTGGTCCGTATTGCTAAATGTTTCTTCTATGCTCGCAGATTCGTCCACCATCGGTGCTCAGGAGGAGCCTCTGGCCGTACCTCCTCTGAGATCGTCGTCCATGATCTCGCCTAGGGGTGGTGGGCGTTCGACGCGAGTTCTCCACAGCTCTTTGCTGGAGAAGAGGCCGATGAGCGAGCAACGGGCTCCTCTGGCGGGCAGCGTGCTTCCGCCACCACCGCCTCTTCAATCTTTGGGGCTGGCGAGCAGCTCACAGCTGCCCGCGGGTGGGCTTCCGCCACCTCCTCCTTTTCCTCCTTCTGCCACTACTCAGGGCGAGCAGCGCCCTTCGACTTCTACTGCTCCCTCAACCCACCAGGGCGAATCCTCGTGCCGTGGTGGGACTGAGGGCCCTTCGGGCTTCTTTCCTCCGAGGGGGGGAGGGCGACCATCCGATAGTCGCGGTCGAGGGAACGCGCCTCCTAGCCGGGGTCAGGCCGCTGGGTCCCATCCTGCTCGGCGAGGCGATCACCATCACAGCGCGTCTCCTCAGCGAGGAAGGGGCTCTCCTCGCCGTCACTCTCGCAGTCCTCAGTCAGGTACTTGGTCGCTGTCTTTGATAGTCGCCACTATCTTCACTCCGTTCCTTTCGTTTTGTCAAAGCTCTGATACTATTGCCTTCTTTGCAGCTCGCGCTCGTACTCCTATAGGAGCTTTGATCGACGTCGTCGGGCTTCCTTCTCGCGAGTACCAGGAGAGGGCTACTCGCGCGATCCTGGATTTGGAGGCGAAGCTAGAGCGCCTGGCGGTCAGTGAGCATCATCGCCGCCTGACTGATATGGAGTCACGGGTTGAGCGCCTGGCGAGCACTGGCGCTCATCGTCGCTTGACCGAGTTGGAGGTGCGAGTATCACGGCTGGAAGAGTTTGATACTCGCCTGGCTGGTGCAGAATCTCGCCTTCATACTGTCAGCGACTTGGAGCGTCGAGTTGCGAGGCTCGAACATCGCCAGCAGCTGCACCATGACGAGATGGTGGGGATGCGTGCGAGCATGGGCTCGGTTAGTCGGCTGGCGAGGATTGAAGACCAACTGCGGCAAGGCGAGGATGCGATGTATGTAGCCTCCGAGCATTTTAAGCGAGCTCGCAGCTTGGGCTGGGTCGGGCGACATCCTCAGCCTCCGGATCCTCAGGCGAATCTCCAGGGGCCTTCCTAGCTGCTGTCTTTTTCTTCTTTCTTTTCTTCCTTCTATGCTATGTCGCCCTTGGCGATCATTCCCGTAATTTTGAACATTTGACTTTCATCTGATGTAATATTATTTCGGCGAGTATTGGAAACACGCCTTTTATTACTTGCCCTGCTTTCTTTTTCTGGCGAGCTTCTTTCGTGCTTCTTCTTGTAGGTCTTCGTGCTTTCGAAGTCGGCACCTTTCTGACGCGCGATGCTGAGTTCACGACCTTGTCTTAATACTCGCCACCCCCTTATTCTTAATCGCGCCGTCGTGCTCGATAAGTCAAGCTACCCGACTACTATAAATAGGGGGTGGGTGAGTATTAATCACGCTTTCGGCGATCTTCTAGCTCACACGCGAGTATCCTCCGTCCTCTTCTCCTCTTCTCGCATTCTCCAATACTCGCCCTTCTTTCCTTCTTTCCCCTAAGATGACTGACGAGGCGACCATACGGCGTGCCAATCACGCCAAAAACTTTGCGGCGACCACCTTCAAGAAGTCCATCACAACCGAGAAGGACTTGGAGATATTCTCGGCGAAATACATCCCGTCAGGGTTTGTCGCTCGACTTCCTCGCCAGGGCGAGCGACTAAACACCGTCTTGACCACCGAGCGGGTGTTTCCTACTCGCCACTTCGAGGTGGGCTTGCGACTACCACTGTGGACGGAGTTCAGCCAGATACTCCGTTACTTTGGGATAGTCCCTGCCCAGATCAACCCCAACGGAGTGGTGATGATCGTGGGGTTCCTCTGCTATCTGCGCGACCAGGGGATCACCTTCGACCTTTCCGTCTTCAGGCGGGTATTCCACTTCATGGCGACTGGCGAGGTCGTCGTCTTCCTGTGCAGCCATGTCTGCACGCTGGTTGGCACGACGAAGAAGAATCATCGCTGGGGAGAGAGATTGGTTGTCATCAGTGGCGACTTCCAAGCCATTCCTGACAAGTCCTTCCAGCCGCCGGAGAGCGTCTTCGGGGCTTCTCTCCTAAGTGAGGGTGGCGAGAAACTGCTCGAATCCTTCAAGAATCGCCGCCTTGACGTGGTGTTCTGGAGGAGGCGAGTAGATGAACTCGCTGAGGTGTTCCCGGGCGAAGGTAACCTACTGCGCGAGTATTCGTTATACTCATTCTTCATCTTCAATCTGGTGACTAACTGGAGATGTCTTTCTTTTTGTTGCAGCAGTCCACATTCTGCCATGCGAGCTTCTCCCTGTGGCGTTGAAGGCGGCGGCTTCCACACAAGGAGGTGCGGGGACCTCCGTTCGCGGGGATGGGGTGTACTCGCCCATCGATTTGTCGCCAGGAGGCGATGAGCCCTTGATCGTCGACGACGGTTCCGGGCCTTCCAAGAAGCGGAAGAAGAAAGAGGTCGCTCATAGGGACCTCGGCAAGAAGGCGGATGCTTCTGAGGCTGGCGAGCCTTACGCCCACCCGAATTTCAACCTCGGCGGGCGTGGCGAGGATGTCTATGGTCGCCCCTTGGTGGCCTGGTCGGAGAGCGCCCACGTGGTGTCTCTAAGCTCCAACCTCCCGCCCTGGTCGGAGGACTGGGAGGACAAGGGCGAGGGCTTCGATATGCTCCACGCCATTTATGGTCGCGAGGATGCGGAAAGACTGCAAGAGGAGTCTTCCGAGTATCTGGCTCACCAGACCTTGCGATCTCTGTTGCGATCTGCCGATCTGGCCCATTCGACAGCAAGGCGATTGCTCGAATATGAGGGGGTGATCAAAACCCAGTGCAAGAAGATGATCGCCATGGGGCTCAAAGAGAAGGAGCATGAGGTACTCGCCTCGCTTCTATACTCGCTTCTGGGATACTCGCCACTTTGCCGAATAGTTTGCTTACTTTCCGCGTCTTCTCATTTTTGCAGGCCGCCGAGGTGGAGATGGCAAAGAAGTCATCCCAGCTGGAGAAGGAGCTGGACGACACCTGACTGGCTTTGGAGGCCGCCCAAGTTCGCATTGCCGAGCTGGAAACTCGGCCTGCTGAGCAACAGCCAGCGGTGGCGGTCCCTTCCAGGGTCGGCAAGCAGATTAGGATGCATGGTGACGATATGCCTCGCATTCGTCGGGAGATCGCGCGAGCCACTAGGACTGTCATCCTGAGCCAACTGAAGGCAGACGATCTTCTGAAGCCGGCGGCGATGGAGTTGACAGTGGTGGACCTCATCCCGGCACTGCTCGCCGAGGAGTCCACCTCCCCCTTGCGAATATCTCCCCAGCTGTCCAGTGACTCCGAGGATGATGATTCTGAGGACGAGGATGATGATGATGGTGGCGATGATCCAGATGCAGACATTGATGGCGAGGATGACGCCTAATCGCCTGGGTACCCTTTTTGCTCGCCCGGCGACATTTTGTAAACCCTTTGAAGATTTTTTGTAATTCATACCAAACATATAAATGAAATGACAAGGTTTTTTTTTTTGCTCGTCTGTTTCTTCTGTATTTGCTTCCTTTCTTGAATGTCGCTTAGGCTTCTAGGCTCGAGGCGAGATTGAGTGCTCGCTAGGCTCTTAAGATCGAGACGAGATTGAGTGCTCGCTAGGCATACTCGTACCTGCATACTCGCACCTGCATGCTCGCACGTGTATACTCGCCTATGTACTCGCACCTGCATACTCGCACCTGCATGCTCGCACGTGTATACTCGCCTAAGTACTCGCACCTGCATACTCGCCTTTTATCAAAGGTACCTTTTGATAGAGTCGAGCTGTGAGGGGCACTTGGAGGGTCCCGAGGGACACATGCTCTCAAGGCCTTGCCTTGCACCTGGTGAAGAGTTCATTAAGATCGCTTAATAATAATGGGGTTTTTAAGGGAAAAGAGATAGGGAATGGCAGTCGGGGAGGTCTGGAGGGACATATCATCTCGAGGCCTCCATCCTACTTGGATGCCGGATGTCGACGAAAAATGACGTCAAGTAGGGAATGGAGGTCGGGGAGGTCCAAGGGGACACACCGTCCCGAGGTCTCCATCCTACTTGGATGCCAGAATGTCTCCATTCTTTGGTCGGTCGAATCGGTCTTGCCCTTTCCCAAGTTGGAATGCCGGCTTCCAGACTTCTCCCTGATAATCTCTCTAGTCGGACGAGAAGTGCGGTCGGTGGGAACCGCGGCCAACTTGCAAGGGGGGAGCTGATCTCGGTCGTCATTGCAGAGGTTTGGACTTAAGGGAACGCACACCCGAGGCACTGTCCCATCATCCGTTCTGAGTTTTTACGAGGGTTAAGCCGGAGGCCCGTTTTCCAACTTGCGGCGTCGAATGTTGATGCAGGACGATGTCAAGAAGGGAGTGGCAGTCGGGGAGGTCCAAGGGGACACACCATCCCGAGGCCTCCATCCTACTTGGATGCTGGATGTGGATCAAACCTGCTTCCTGTTGCTCAACAATTTAAACGGGGAGTTAAGCACACTTAAGCACATTAACTCATACAATTGGAGGAAATAATTGGAAACACATCGCTTTGTTATGGACTTTTAGCCCTCGAGGGTGCACGACACCTTTATTCAAGGGTCCCCTGAGAGGTTAAGTCGATCATCCTATCGTCGAGCTAGGAGGTCGGCGTCACGACTTCTTCCTGATAATCTCTCCAGTCGGATGAGAGGTGCAGTCGGAGGGAACCGCGGCCAACATGCAAGGGGAGAGCTGATCTCGACCGTCAATGCAGAGGCTTGGTCTTAGGGGAACGCACTACCAAGGCACTGTCCCATCATCCGTTCTGGATCTTACGAGAATCAAGTCGGAGGCCCGTTTCCCAACCTGCTGTGGAGATCGACTTCACCTGCTTTGTTTCTTTCTTTTGAAAACGCTTAGCTGAAAGAGACAAAAGACTCACAATCGCTCATGTTTCAGGGAGGTGAGGGTTTTATAGATAACATAACCTCATGAGTAAGACCCTTCATGGATCATAGCCGACAGAAGGAGATCATCGGGAGTAGGGGTCTTGCGGAATACCAAGCTTGAAGACATCACGAGTAGGCATTCTCGTGGAACATAAGTCCTTGATGAAGATCATCGCGAGTAGAAGCTCGCAGAACACCAGCTTTTTACATAAGACCCCCTACGCAGAGGGTTCGGGGGTTCCGCTGGAAATTTTTTATTTTCCATACTCGCCCGGCCTGGAAATCGCTTTTCAGGAACTCGCCACTCTTGAACTAGACACCAGGTTCTCACCACCTTGCGAGTAGGTCTCGTCACCCTCGTGAGTAGAGATCTCGCCTATGGGCGAGTAAGGAAGGATCTCGCCAAATTTGATGTTCGTCGCCTACATGGAGTCGCCTATGCCGAATAACAAGGAAGCTCGTCTATGGGTAAGTAAGGAGGGCGAGTAAGGAAGGATCTCGCCACTACCGAGGAAACTCGCCTCTCTTCCGATTAAAGTCGCTGGTCTGAACTTATCTCTGGATCTCGCTTGCAAGAACTCGCCTATGGGCGAGTATGGAACTCGCCTATGGGCGAGTATGGAACTCGCCTATGAGCGAGTATGGAACTCGCCTATGAGCGAGTATGGAACTCGCCTGACAATGTCTTCATTTGGAAATCGCCTTTAGGATGTCGCCATCTGGAACTCGCCTATCGGCGAGGAAGGAAGGAGCTCGCCTTACTTGCGAGAATTCGCCATACTCGCGAGTTGCCAACAACTTCCTCTTGGTCGCCAATTTCTACCATCTCGCCTTCCTACTAGACTTTCTTCCAACGACTACGATCCACGCTCACCGCACCAAAGTGTTGACGCCAGGAAAATCCTGACCTCAAGATTCGGACCGATGCAACCGGAGGCTACTCACCCAACAGTCCAACGAGATGACTTGGCTGGCAACGACGACGAAGCTAGAAGAGAAACTGATAGGACCCCAGGTGCTGCGGCAGGGAGGTCCCACCACGTACCCAGAAGCTCAAGAGAGTCTTCCCCTCTGAAACCAAAGTAGCCGAACTTGGTACAGGGAAGGCACTGACTTGGATAAAAGCAAGGGTGACGGGCTTGAGAGTTAGGGAATCGGGGTCCAAAAGCTCAAGTCCAGGTGTCAATCCAAGTACCCCTAAGGTCCTATTTATAGGAAAACCAAAGGGTAGGGGGCTTTTTATAGCCCAGCCCCCAACCCGGCGACTATGGGTTACTCGGCGAATACCATGCCATAGTCGCCCATCTGGCGAGTATTGGGTGCTGCTCGCACACGCCGGGCCAATACTCGCCTAGGGCTTCTGCTGCTTCCTGCGCGCGACGAGCTCCTCTGGTTAATACTCGCCTATCTGGCGAGTATCGCCTGTATACTCGCCAGGGTCTCTTCTGCTTCTGCCTTGGACTGCTGGTCTCCGTGCTGACCCTTTAACCTTTGACTTCCGTCTACGTGGCCTTGAGTGGGTCCACCCTCGGAGAATGAGGGTTGTACAGTAATTATAGAGCCTTGACTGATATGGTATAATGCGGCATAGATGTTGATGCTGCTCATGCAGGTCTTGAGTATTGAGTTTCTATGATAGTTGGTCTTCTGTTAACAAGACTATGTCTTCCTTTAATTATCATGAGGTGCACTCGTTAATGATGTCTTCCGCTAGAAAATTGTTTCCCTACTATGTTGGCGTGTAGTGACATTCACTTAATATCACCCTCGATGCGTGACAACAAAGTATTCAAGGAGAGGAATTGGAGAAGGGCGTGTCTTCACCCTTCGTAGTCGCTTCGACGTCATGTGTTGGCGGTGGTATGCGGTAAGATCCCCGGTCAGACTGCTAATTCCGAGGGGGGTCTTACAACAGCGAGGTCACACATGTGTATTGCTTGGAATTCTTGCTCTGGCTGCCTCCTGTATGGAGTGCACTCTGATCTTCCCGATGGGACTCCTCCCAATAATCTCCCTTCTCTATTTATCCTCTCCACCAGGTCACTGAAACACTGGTAGGTCATCATGTCATGGCCCTCTTTCCAATGGAATTCGTAGTAGGGCGTTGGGCATCAACATTGTCGCTATCAGGATTCCTCACAGCGGAGACCCAGTTGAGCGATCGGCATCGCCTTGCAAGGTGAAGAAGGACATAGACCTCTCCGTTCTTCATCATGGCATCTCTTCGGTGAGTTGTGGCGATCTTGCCTGAAGTTGCCAGGTCCACCTGGTTGCCTCCATGGTTGTCTTGTGGTGGGCACGAGATGTCTCCCGTCAACGTGTGTGGGCCCTCATTGTGGCACCCGACGACATTCTTCATCTTTCCTTCTCTCTAGCCTCATCAATTACTCAGGTCTCTAGTGCCCAATTATCTTTCGTTGTTCTCCTTGGGTCAGGCTCGTCAGTGAGATGAGGAAGGCTCTGTTCGTCACCTCCCCCTTGATATACTATTCCGCCCAATCGACGAGTCCTTCGAAAGAGACAAGGGTGACGACTAACCTCTAACTTGAACAAGCTATGTATCTCGTTCATCAGCGTGAGTTGCAATGTATATCCATCAACTTCTTAGATCTGCATGACCTTCTTCTGAAAGTGGTCAATGTAGTGACACAAGGTCTCTTGGACTCCTTGCTTGATCTAGAAGAGCACATGTGATCCCTTCTTCCTTTTCTTGCATGTCGCGAACCTTAATATCAAACCGCGATGTAGGTCGTTGAAGCAACAAATTGAGCTCGTCGGGAACTGATGGAACCAATCATGGGCCTTCCTCTTGAATGTGATCGCAAAGAACCTGCACTTGAAGACGTTTGTTACATTATGGATCGAGACCACGTCCTCGAACCATTGGAGGTGGTTGAGTGGGACATCTTTCCCTGAATAGTAATTCAAAGTAGGCTCGGGGAATCCTGCGTGGACAAACACTATTAGTATCTCCTTACAGAATGGGCTCGTCGTACCAAGATGTTGTCGAGGTAGGCAAAGACAATCCTCTTGATCGAGCTCATGTCATCATACGACCTCCACTGACACGACGTGAATTCTTTCCAGACGCTCGCAGTCTTCAGCAATAGGCTCCTGTTTGGGCCGCCGAGATGGTTTGGGGCTCTCTAAGGGAGCGGACGCAATGGGAGGTGTTACCGAGATCTCTGTTGAAAATATTGAAGTGGAAGTTGGCAGACTGTGGAGGAGGTCGCGCGGTCTGTCTAACCGTGCAGTCTCCTTCTGTGGTCTGATCTCTTTGGTCTAGCCGCAGGTCTTCTCGACATGATCGCCGTTCCTTTTGTCCAAGGTGCCGAGGTGAGGCCGCGCGACCTGTTCGTGTGACCGCGTGGCGGAGCAGGTTTCAGCGTGGTGAGGCCGCTCGGTCTGGTCGTGTGACCGCGTGGCGAGCTGTCTTCTGTAAGGTGAGACCGCGCGGTCTGGTCTGTGTGACCGCGTGGTGGGGGCAGTCCAGTCTGGTGACTGTTCGATTTCTTGTTGGTGCGCGCGAACTAAGGTTTTCTTAGTCGCACGGTCTCCTAGTTGTGTTCGCGGTCTCTGGAGGAGGTCTCGTTTAGGCGAACACTGGTGTTGGGCGGCATGACCGTGCGAGTTGTCATGATCGCACGGCTTCTTGCAGGACTGGCATTCTCCTAGTCAGGTTTGAAGTCGGAGAGCTCACAGGCGCAGAGCGATCTGCTGACCGCGCGGGTTGACCGATCTAAGGTCGCGCGGTCAGGGGGCGGTGACTCTATCTCATAGGGTGGTGACTGGATCAGGTCGCACGCCTATAAATAGGAGTCACTGTTGCAGCATAATAATTGCACCAAGTGTAAGCTGAGCTCGCGTCTATTTCTTGCGGTCTCATTCTTGTGACCGGTCGGTTAGCTGATTGAACTTTCCTTGTGCAGCTTCTGCGGATTGTGCGGGCAGCAGCGGTCACCTCTTCTTCTAAGGTGTTCGGGCGGTCTCACGGCTTGCAGTGCGGGTTGCTGGAGTTCGGGGGAATCAGTGGAGGTCGCAGAGTTCTGGGTTGGTGTTGTTCAAGTCGCAGGCAGGTAGTTCGGGCGGCCTCGTTCTCTAGTCGCACGAACTCGCAGGTCGGGCGGTCAGGCGGTCTCAGTGAGCAGACCACTGGTTATCTTTCTCAGCTTGTATTTTCTCTTGTTTTTGTGTACTGGCAAAATCATGTCTCGCCATGTATACCTCGCTCTGTAATGAAGATTTCTGCAAGTATCAATAAAGATTGAAGTTTTTCATGTGCTTTTGGTTGTTGGCTATTGCTTTGAGTTGTTCTATTCCTGCTCGCTCCTAGATCTTCAGAAAATTTCACATGGTATCAGAGCCAAGTTGGAGTAGATAGAGCAGTGAATAACTCAAAGTTGTCATCACCTTTGTGAAGAAGGAACCAGTGGTAGAGCCATGGAAGCAAGAGGTCTTGGAACTGAGATGCTCAAGTCGACTAACTTCAAGAAGTGGAAGTCGTGTATGCAGAGTTATCTTCTGGGCGAGGACCTCTGGGAGGTGGTCGGAGGAGATAGTACAGAGGAGGTTGTCCCAGCTGGGGACAATGGTCATGAGGTGAGGAACTGGAGGAGGATTAATGCGAAAGTAGAATTCACTCTGAAGAGGGTAATATCACCTGACCTATTCGATCATATCTTGGGGTATGGATCAGCTGCGGAGATCTGGAGAGCCCTGGATGGGCTGTTTAACAAGAAGAATGTAGCGAGGCTACAGTTTCTGGAAAATGAGCTGGCTAGATCGGCTCAGGGTGATCTTTCCATCTCTGCGTTCTTCCTGAAGATGAAGAACCTGTGCGCTGAGATTTCAGCACTGGATCCTGATGAGCCAATTTCCGAGGTGAAGCTGAAGAGGCACATCATTCGTGGCTTGCGGAAGGAGTATGTGGCCTTTGTGACGTCGGTGCAGGGTTGGGCAAATCAGCCGTCTCTGCTGGAGCTGGAGAATCTGCTTGCGTCGCAGGAGAGTCTGGCAAGGCAGATGGCGGGGGTGTCAGTCTCTGGGGGAGATGGCGAGGTGCTCTTCACAGGGAAGAAGAAGAAGAAATGGGATAAGAAGAAGAAGACCGTTGGAGGCTATGTGCCTTCAACTTCTGGTCAGCAGGAGAGGGGCTATGCTCCTAAGGCTGGAGGGAAGAAGAAGGGAGAAGGACCCAAGTGCTTCAGGTGCGGGAAGCTTGGTCACATCAGGAAGGATTGCCGGGTGAATCTTCAGCCGGGGCATGCTGCTGCAAGGAAGGAGGAAGCTGAGGCCAGGCAAAATGATGGAGGATGGGGAGGAGCCTTCTCGGCTTCTGTCGGAGTTGCGGCTCCTATCAACTATCAGGAGGACTGGATCGTGGACTCGGGGTGTGGTCATCACCTCACCGGGGACGAGTCGAAGCTTACTTCAGCGCAGCCTTACTCAGGTAACGATGCCATCATAACTGCTGATAATACTGTGCATAGTGTCGAGAAGGTGGGGGTTGTTTCCTTGGGTAGTGATAGGGGGCCACTAACTTTGAAGAGTGTCTATCATGTGCCCGGAATGAGGAAAAACCTCTTCTCCGTGACCAACGCTGTTGACGCTGGGTATCACGTTCTGTTTGGCCCAACATAAGTGAAGTTTCTAAGAAATGTTGAGACGGTGAAGGCCGAGGTCGTTCATGTCGGGAGGAGGGCAAAAGACTTGTTCATTTTATCGACAAGTTCTTATGTTGACAAGATGAGGACAAATGATAGTGCCGTTATATGGCACGAGAGGTTGGGGCATGTAGGGATGGACAAGCTGAAGGCTATGGCGGTGAAAGGTCTGGTCAAGGTCCTGCCTAGTCTATCTTCCTACGGTGACGGTCATGTTTGCGCGGGATGTCAGTTCGGCAAGTCTCATCGACTGTCGTTTGATAAGTCGCAGACAAGAAGTAGTGTGCCGTTGGAGTGCATCCACGATGACTTGATGGGACCAACTGCTACCCCAAGCCTCGGAGGCAGCAGGTATATGCTGGTGCTAATCGATGATTACACCAGATATGTGAAGGAGAAGGCGGAGGCGTCTGCCAAGTTTGTGGAGTTCAAGGAGCTTGTGGAAGGTCGGCTAGGCCTGCGGGTTAAGAAGCTGAGAACTGACAACGGGGGGGGGAGTTCACCTCTGGTGAGTTCTCTAATTTTTGCAGGAAGGCGGGCATCCAGAGGGAGCTTACCTGTGTGCATACTCCACAACAAAATGGAGTTGCAGAGCGGAAGATCCGTCATTTGACAGAGACCTGCAAGTGTTGGCTGCATGCCAAGAGTATCCCAAGGTCCTTCTGGGCGGAGGGAATGTCTTGTGCTGCCTACGTCGGCTAGTCCAATCAACATGTTGACCCCGCATGAGATGATGTTCAAGGAAAAGCCAAGTGTGGCACACCTTCGGGTGTTTGGTTCCACCTGCTATGTGCACGTTCCAGATGCGCTTCGGACGAAGCTAGATGCGAAAGCAAGGAAGCTGGTCTTCGTGGGATATGATGATCGGAAGAAGGGCTGGAAGTGCATGGACCCGGAGAAGCAGAGATTTGTTGTATCTTGCGACGTCGTGTTTGACGAGGTGACGTCTTACAAGGGAATTTCTGGTGTTGAATTACCAGAAAGCAGCGTGGAGGAGCAGGAGAGAGCTGTGGAAAATCTTCAGGTGGAGCTGCCTATGTCACCAGGTGGTCCATCCATTTCTAGTTCTGTGATGGAGGCTTCTGGATCAGGAAGCAGGGGGAGCGATGCTCCTAGTACGTCTAGAAGGGGAGCTAGGGAAGAAGCAGCTGAAGGTATTGCGAGTCAGGGGAAGGAGCTGAGGAGATCGAAGCGAACAATCATTGCCCCTGATCGCTATACAGGTGGAAATATGGTGAGCTTTGTCTCATGTTTCTTTGCTGGTCCCCTGGATGAGCGGGAACCAGTGAGCTTTGAGAAGGCCAAAGGTGTGAAGCAGTGGGATTTGTCTATGAAAGAAGAGATGGCCGCTCTTGAGAAAAATGAGACTTGGTCTCTGGTGCCCAAGCCCAAGGGTATCACCCTTGTGACATGCAAGTGGGTCTATAAGCTCAAGAAGAAGGCAGGCGACAGTATCGAGCGATACAAGGCTCGCCTTGTGGCTCGGGGATTCTCGCAACAATACGGTGAAGATTATGAAGAGACATTCAGTCCGGTGGTAAAGATGACTTCAGTCCGGTTTGTCATTGCCTTGGCGGCGTTTTGGGGTGGGAGATTTGGCAGCTCGACGTAAAGAATGCTTTCTTGTACGATGAGATTGACAAGGACATCTTCATGGTCCAGCCGCCAGGTTTCGTATCTGAAGATTTTCCCGACTATGTCTGTAAGCTAAAGAAGGCCTTGTATGGGTTGAAGCAAGCGTCGAGGACGTGGTACGGAAAGATTGTAGAATATCTCCTATTCTGTGGATTTGGTGCTTCAGACTCTGACTCAAGCTTGTTCGTCAAGAAGAGCGGGGAGCTTCAAGTCATCGTGCTGCTTTACGTCGACGATATGACCGTGACGGGGAATTCGAAGGAGGAGGTAGCAAAGCTTCGGGCTGAGCTATCTATCAGATTTGAGATGAAGGACTTGGGTGAGCTTCACCATTTCCTTGGACTCGAAGTGCAGAGGAAGGAAAGTGGAGTGCTGGTGTCCCAGGATGGATATGCGGAGCGAATCATGGAGCTATTTGGCATGAAGGAAGGGAAGTGCATTTCTACACCTCTGGAGAAGGCCATGAAACTTCGGAAGGATGAGGGGAGGATTCTGGAAGATCCGCTTGTGTTCCGGGCTCTGGTTGGGAGCTTGATTTATCTGATGATCACCAGGCCGGATATTTCGTATGCAGTGGCAGGGTGAGCCGTTATATGGTGGAACCACGGATGCCTCATCTACTAGCGGCCAAGAATATTTTGAAGTATGTCAAGGCGACTTCGGATATGGGTCTCCTATACAGGAGGGATGCGGGGTTCGAGGTGCATGATTACATGGATGTTGATTACGGGGGAGATTCGGATGATCGAAAGTCGACGTCTGGATTTGTCTTCATGGCGGGCCCCACGGCTATATCATGGTGCAGCAAGAAGCAGGATTCTGTGTCTGTCTCTACCACGGAAGCGGAATACAAGGCTTCGGCTTTGGTAGCTCAAGAAGCCATCTGGCTTAGGAGGTTGGTGGGAGACGTCCATAAGGAGGTTCGGGGTCCGACTCTGCTCCGCGGCGACAATGAGAGTGCACTCAAACTGGTTACTAATCCAGTTTGTCACGCGAGGACCAAGTGTAACATCCCGACTTTTATTGGGCCACTAGACCCTAGTGGGCCCAATAAAAGTAGGCCCGAACGTTAGAAATAACCCGATATAGGGTTATGTGCTACGAACCCCGAATTGACTTCTGTCAGATCCGCTAGACTCGTAGGACCGATACGAGCGAGACGGGATTCGTTGCACCTCAATCCGAGGTCGTTTAGAGAAAACGACCATTTTGAGTATCGTTGTGCGCCGCTACCACACTATTGTGGGATAGTAGCCAAACGAACTCTGATCTGACTTCCGTCAGTTCCGTTAGACTCGTATGACCAATACGAGTGCAACGGAAATCGTTGCACCTCGATCCGAGGTCGTTTAGAGAAAACGACTATTTTAAGTATCGTTGTGCGCCGCTACCACACTATTGAGGGATAGTGGGCAAACGAACTCCGATCTGACTTCCGTCAGTTCCGTTAAACTCGTACGACGGATACAAGTGCAGTAGAACTTGTCCCACTTTCACCCGAGATCGTATGGAGAGTATGCCATTTTAGGACTATGCAGACCCCCTTAGTGCAACGCCCGAAATGTGAAACACACAAACTAGGCCTCGGCCCCGACAAATCTTGATGGACCCCGGGACCGTGAAGGACCCCGCCCTAAGTTGACCTCGGTCAACCCCCCCCCCCCCCCCCCCCAGAAAATTTGTTGGGGAAAGAAAATAAAGGTGGGGGGAGAGAAGCCCTCCCCCAAGGGACGGGGCTGCCCATGAATAGGCAGCCCCTATTGGGCCAAGGGGGGCAGGAGAGAGAAGGTGAGGGGGGGGGGGGAGAAAATATCTCCCCCCACTCACCCTCCCTTAACCCCATGTGGGGAAAAGGGAGGAAGGGGGAGGAGGCCTCCTCCTCCCCTATAAAAGGAGGGCCAAGCCCTCCCTCCCGAGGCACACCGCCCCTCTCTCTCTCAACTTCCTCCCTGCCGGCTAGCCCAGCCACCCACCCCTGCCGGAGCCCTGCCCAACCAAACCGCCGCCACCCTTTCCCCCATGGCAAGCCGCCCCTCCACCTCCCGAGCTCCACCTCCACTACAGGTAGAGACCCTACCCTCCCCCTTCCCACTCCTCTGGAAGCATCCCGGCCGCCTCCCCGTCGCTGGAGCGCCGCCATCCCCACCCAGAAGCTTATCCAGGCTAGGGTGGGGACTGGCCGTAAAGTTTGCACCCCAGCGTCGGTGGTGGCGCTGGGGGAGCAGGTCCCCACGGGGGACCTCTGCTCCGACGAGGGACGGCAGCAGGGCCGCCGGAGGACGCGCCTCCGGCGGCACCCGCGCCCCTTTCCCCGTCCTCCTTGCCCTTCCTATACGGGAAAAGGCCCTCCAACCGGCGGCGGCTGGCGGCGCCAGGCCGCCGAACCCCCGCCGGAGGATTGCCCCCTCCCCGACGCCCCAGCCAGGGGCGGAAGGGGAGGCTCTCCCCGCGGAGGCGGCGGCGCAGCAAGCCTGCATGGCGCATGCAGGCCGCGCCACCGCCTCCCGCCCCTTCTTACCTCTTTTCCGGCGGGGGCCGGCGGGGGCAGGCCGCCAGACCACCACCGGAGTGGTCGCCGGCCCCCGGCGCACCAACTGGGGACGGCGCCGGCCCCAGCCGGCCGCTGCCCGGCGGCGGCAGCGACCGCCTCCCGTTAAATGAACGGGAGCCGCACGATCTCCCCCAGGGGATCGGGCGGCTCCTGTAATCTGGTTTTCCGCCCACTGCCTCCATTTATGCGCGCCCACAGCGGATCCGCTGTGGATCCGCTGTGGGGACCCAAGGAGGGCGCCCGGTGCGGCGCCCCCAGCCTTTTTCTCCTCTGCTATTGGCACCCCAAAACAGCCCTTCCCCTAATTTAATTTCCTAAGGGAAATAGGGGCATTTTCAGCCAAAACTTCCAACAAGGAAAATATTCCCCACTCTAAGGGGTATATACCTACTGTAATTTTTTGGGATTTTTAGGAGGAGTTTTACTATTTTTAAACCCCTTTATAAAGTTTATTTTAAGGAATAAAAAGCCCAAACGAGTCGTAAAAATCCCCAAAAATCCTAGGCTCTAATTAAGGGTGTTTTACTACTACTATTAAAGTTGGGAGGTGTGACCTTTTATTTTGGTCCTCTAAGAGTCTTTTGCGAGCAAATTAAACACCCAAAAACAAACGGAATTAGTTGGAATAAATTGGCGTACTCGCAACACGTATTTTAGCGGTATAGTAAAATTACGCGTATCGATCTAAGGAATCAACTAAGTTTAAAATATCGACGCGAAAATTGGGACGAAATCGCGGAGCGACGCCGCAATGCAGTAATGCCGAGATAATAAAAAGAACAAATCCACGGCAAAGGGAAAATACTAAGGCTTCGTTTGGTTCGGCTTATTTGCTTCGGTGAGTTTGGACAAAAACGTCATTGCATACCAAACATTTTATGCTTATAACTAGTTTCTTTTCTTGCTAATGATAGTATCATTTGTCATACCAAACATACATTCTATGACAATGACAATTTTGTCTAAACTCACCGGAGCAAATAAGCCGAGCCAAACGAACCATAAATCTCATGGAACGTAAATAAACTCCTGGGAATGGAGTAGAACCCCTATGAACGGGGAGAAAGCAGAACCTCCTCCAAAGAACGGAGTCGACGTTGAAGCCTCCTGTTATGGAGTGATTGGACTACTAACCCTTTATTTATTTACTGCTTTCAGTACTTTCATTTCTCCAGTCTCGCACTGGTCCTTATTTACTGCTTTCAGTACTTTCAATTCTCCAGTCTCACACTGGTCCTTATTTACTGCTTTCAGTACTTTCAATTCTCCAGTCTCGCACTGGTCCTTATTTACTGCTTTCAGTACTTTCATTTCTCCAGTCTCGCACTGGTCCTGATTTACTGCTTTCAGTACTTTCATTTCTCCAGTCTCGTACTGGTCCTGATATTTTGGCCCCTGCTTCCGGCCTTTCTTACTGCTTATGTTGTACTTTTTATATTTTGGTGCTAACCGCAGTTCTACGCTGGCAAGCGGTGCTTCTCCTCCTTTCTGTGAGGCCTTAGTTGGGGAAGACCCGGAGTTGAGTCCCTCCTCCCGAGTCAGCCCCAAATAAGGAGCCCTCCTACCGTCGAGCCTCCCGATCACGGGTCGAGTGACCGGTCGAGTAAGAATATCGCGTTAAGTTTTAAAGCGCTTGATCTGTGATAAAGCTTGCTTTCGAAGATTGTTTTGGAAGTGGCGGGTCGGTCACGCCCGCAGACCGTTCGTACCGGTGCGGGTGGGGTGACGATTCATGGCGATAGGGAGATGTGCACAACGGTGATCACCACTCCGAACCCGCAGTTTTTGAAAGTATCTAGTTGCGGCCTAAATCACCTAGAGGGGGGTGAATAGGTGGATTCTATGTCTTAAAGCGGAATTAAAAAATTAACACAGAAAAGCAAACAAACAACCACAGCACAGACACAAGGATTTTATAGAGGTTCCCCGATGTGGGTAGTCCTCTTTCCCGCCTCGCCTATCTAGCACTTCGAGGCTAGACTCGGCTACTTCACCAAACTCAGATTATAACTAATCTTACACCTCGGAGTTAAAAACTCCTACAACTCGGAGTATAACAACTCCTACAACTCGGAGTAAAACAACTCCTACAACTCGGAGTATAACAACTCCTACAAAAGAAAATATAGGGAAACAAAATATTTCTTCTTAACCTCTAAAGAGATTAATTTCAGATCTTGAAAACAGAGTCTTCTTCTCACCCTTGAAAGAAAGCTTGGCACTAGAAAGATGAGAAGAGAGAAGACTTGGCTAACCAGATCTGACCAGGCCCTTTGACTTGCTTGAAAGAATCTTCAATAAAGTGAGCAGCACTAAGATCAAAGGCCTTCTTCTGAGAAATCTCTAATCACAAAAGTTAGATCTCAGAATTCTTGTTCAGCAAAAGAGGAAGAGAAGAAGGACTTTTTGCTTTTTCTTTTCTGAACTGACGGCTGAAGAAGGTTTTTAGGTTGATTCTTTTTGATGGATCAATTTGCCCTAAAATAATGACATATTTATAGGGAGGACTTCAACGGCTCTTGCGACAAAGAAGGGAGAGGCGACACGTGTACTGATCATGTCGGCTAACCCTAATTTTCAAAAACGAAACGAGGATAAGAAATCCGTCTGTCCGTCATTCGTCGGGATTCGTCGGGAGAACACGAGAGCATCCGACGAATTGACTTAGCTGCAGAGTTTTCCTCAGAACCTAGACAAGATTGACCTCTGTCAGCATTCGTCGGGATTCGTCGGAATGACCCGAGTCATCTCGACGAATGGACTTGGCTTCAGAAAATTCTTCACAACCCAGCAAAAATGTCCTCTGTCAACATTCGTCGAAAGTCGTCGGAATGACCCGAGTCATCTCGACGAATGGACTTGGCTTCAGGAATTTCTTTAACACCCAGCCAAACTGTCCTCTGTCAACATTCGTCGGGATTCGTCGGAATGACCCGAGTCATCTCGACGAATGGACTTGGCTTCAGGAATTTCTTTAACACCCAGCCAAACTGTCCTCTGTCAACATTCGTCGGGATTCGTCGGAATGACCCGAGTCATCTCGACGAATGGACTCAGCAAACATTTTCTTTTCTTCTGAAACCCTGCTCCACTCCACAACTTTGAACACCTTCAGTTATGTATATGAAGTGCACCCCAAAAGAGAGATTACACATGGACCAACACTTTGTTCTATACAATGAGGGATTACATTGTTTAGAACTGTGTTTGGTGATCCATTGCAACCTGACTTTGGTATGCACTTAGCATTACGACCTGTCATAACACATCTAAACAAAAGTCATCAAATACAAATACAATTCACTTTAGTTTACTAGGGGACATCTTCAAATCAAGGTGATTGTAGACACAATACCCAACAATCTCCCCCTATTTGAAGATGTCATAACCCTAGGCACTAACTTGAATTGCACAGAAAGAATACTAAATAAGAATGCAGAACTCAGGCAGTAATATATATAATGAAAAGCAGAGTAGGACTAAATGTTTTAGCTTAAACACAAAAGAATTGAGTATATATATATATAAGCAAAGAAAACATCAAGATTCCAGATAAGCACAGCTTATTCATGACCTTTGCCTTTCATCTTTGCAACCATTCTGTCCACTGCCTCAGTTTTCTTCTTCAGTTCTGAATCCATTCTCTCAAAAAATGCCTTTGGCTTAGGCCAGTATTTGTCAGGAGCAGACTCTTTAGATCCACCATTCTTGAAGTGAATTCTTCTTTCATTTGTATTTTTCTCAAACTTGCTCCATTCTTCTGAACTATAGTGGTCACTGACCTTTTCATTCTGATTGCTGACTTTATCAAAAGCAGAGAGAATAATACTTTTGGAGATAGGGCTCCAGCTTTCTTGGAAGTTTCTAGGAGGAGGCCTATCATAAAACTCTCTGATCTTCTTAAATGGAATAGACTTCTTAGCAGGTGGCTTATCATCAAAAAGCTTCCTTTTTAAAGACTTCTCAGCTGGTTCAGCAAAATAGGAGCTGTCAGGATCTTGAACAAGGGATGGATCATCCCAAAATTCCTGATAAGATGAAGCAGGGATGACTTCATCAGCAAACACAGAGTCCTCAGCAGGATTTGGAGAGAAACTAGGAGCCCTGGGACCTGGAGCACTTGAGGAGGGAACAACAGGCCCTTTTTCCACAACAGCAAACCCAAGCATTTCAGCCACTTGCTTGAACAGCCAGCTTTGAGCTTCATGAGTATACCAATTTACATCCTTAACATTTTGTAAGATGTTTTCCTTGAGATCTTGCATTTGAGAAGCTACACTTTCATTTAAAACATCCAATTTGCTTGCATTTTCTTCTAACTTGGAGACCACACTCTCCTCCCCCTTTATGACATCTTCATGTAGGAGGGTATACAATCTTTTCAGCTGATTTTCAACCTGATCATCCAAGTAAGATATTCCTTGATCATGAGCAGAGCTGAGAGTAGAGATAGCAGAAGTCAGGTGCAACACATCTTCACTTACCTGATGCAGATTCTGGAGAGCATGCCCAACAGCTTTATTTGTATGATCCAAAGCTTTCCCTGCAGATAGCATCCAGGCTTCTTGATCAGTCTTGAATCTGCCCATATCATGCTTGATCTCAGCCATGTCTTGCCTCAGAGAACTATCAACTGAGTCAATCTTCTTATATACTTGCTTTATAGAGTGATCAAAGTGATCAGTCTGACCCTGTAGCATCCCTGCTATGGACTTCAGCAAAGAAGAGTGAGAGCTATCACCAGTCTCACCCTCTTCAGGAGAAAGTTTTTCAGCTACAAAACTTGAGGACTGTGCTAAGTTGTCAAGCACAGTTGCTCTTGGAGAGGTGCTCCTAGCCACAAAAACTTCTGGAGGAGGCAAGAGCAGCAGAGGAGGAAGGACCTCAGAAGGAACAGATTCAGCCATGAAGAGATCTTCCTGGACTTTCTCCCCCTCAGGTAGAGACATCTCCTTAGCCAACCTCAGCATGGCACCAAGGCTGCCCTGCTCCCCAGAATCAGATTGCTCAAGAGGAGTGTCTGGCAAGATTTCACGATCTTCAGAAAGAGAATCAACCATGGCAGGTGATCTCCTTGAATCTTCCAGCTGAGGAGCCTCAACAAACACAGCAGCAACCTCTGGACCTTCCAAGCCAAGATCAGCAACACTAGGAGGAGCATCATCTGCAGCACCACTGCTTGCACCAATGTCTCTTGGGGTTGGAAACTCCCCCTCAACATGTGCATCTCTGTCCTGTGCAGGAGCTGGATCAAGTCCACTCCCCCTGGAGGATTGCCCTGCTTCAGTGGACCTATGTTCATCAGGGAGAGGGGCCTCATCATCACTCAAAGGAGCCCTCACTCCAGCATTCCCTAATCCCTTGGGAATTACCCTTTCCCATTTGGTGAAAATGGAGGAATTGATTTTCTTAGTGTGGTGGATGGGGGTACCTCTTCCAAGATTGAAAAATTCTGGATTGCCACTATGCAGAAGCAGACTGAGAATCCTTCCAAAATTTGGAGCAAGAAAGCTCTCTTTAATCTTCTCAAAGATGACTTCACCAAAATTGAAATATTTCCGACAAATTATAGCGGTGTGAATTTTAAAAGCCTCTTCAGATATGTAGTCGTGAGAACCTACCTTGCATAATAAAACTTTGCCTATAATATCAGACAGAAGCTTACCTCCTTCATTCATGAATTTTCTTCGGATTTTGGCGCTTTGATCAAGAATTCCACAAAATCTTCTGGCTCTGAAAATATCTTCAACAGACAACTCTTCAGATTCAACCATTGGCATCCTCAACGATCGGTTGATACCACTAGCCTTCAAAGTTATTTTGCAGGAACGAATAGAGCTTTTGATCTTCTTACCTTGACCTGTGATTTTGGCATTTCGATAAAACTCCAGAATATCCTGTTCTAGAACTTTGGCCGGCTCTTCCAAGATGAAACTTAGCCCGACGACATCAAGCATCATGATCACATTGCGAAACTCATCAGAAGCTGAGCGGAAGGCGCCTCTCACCAACTCTCCCCCTGAGTTGAAGCCACCGGAGGCTTTGGGCGCCATTGATGTCGTCGACGTCGAGGAAGAAAAACAGGGAAATCGCGACGGAGAAGACGAACGGACGGGTAGGGTTTCACGGAAGAGGAATTTGAGAAGACGAATCCTTACGTGAAATCGTGATGTTTTCTTTTAATTTATATATATATATATAAAAAAAATTTAAGTAGAGCGCGCACCTGTAGAGAAATGATTCCACGGAAGAGGAATTAGAGAGGAATAAATATCCAGAAAAAAAAAATTGTCCCGTGAACACCCGTGAAACGTCATGAAATTTTCTGAGTTAATACGTGAAGTCTCGAGCAATTTCGTGAAATTTCAACAGTCCCGACTTCAAGATTCCTTGTTAAGCATTCCAAGTTCCATTTTGAAGAAATTGAATTTGGTTTCGTCCAGAGGCTTCGTAAAAATATCTGCAATTTGTTTGTCAGTATTAACATATAACAAATTTATGTCCTTACTCTCGACATGTTCTCGGATGAAGTGATAGCGAAGCTCAATATGCTTCGTTCTGCTGTGAGAGACGGGATTATTCGCTATGGCAATAGCACTTGAGGAGTCACAGAACATGGGGATTTCTGAGAGCTTTACATTATAGTCCTCATGCTGATTTTTCATCCACAAAAGTTGTGCGCAGCAACTGCCTGCAGAGATATATTCCGATTCAGCAGTTGATATTGCAACGCAATTTTGCTTCTTGCTACTCCAGGAAATGAGCCTTTTTCCCAAGAACTGGCAAGTTCCCGAAGTGCTCTTCCTATCATCTTTGCTACCTGCAAAATCAGCGTCTGAAAAGCCAATTAGTTCAAAATCATTGCTTCTTGGGTACCATAAGCCGAGATTTGGTGTAGCCTTAAGGTATCTCAATATCCTCTTTGCAGCGGCATAATGAGATTCCTTACAGTTCACTTGATACCTGGCACATACACATGTTGAGAACATTATATCCGGTCTAGTAGCAGTGAGATAGAGCAAGGACCCAATTATGCTTCTGTACTTGGTTTCATCAAAAGGTTTCCCTTTCTCATCCTTGTCCAGAGACATACTTGAGCCCATTGGAGTCCTCATTGAGGTTGCACTCTCCATTCCAAATTTCTTAAGAAGCTCTTTAGTGAACTTCGTCTGAGAGATGAAGATTCCATCTTCAGATTGGTGCACCTGGAGTCCTAAGAAATATTTCAGCTCTCCCATACTGCTCATTTCAAACTTACCTTGCATCAAGCTAGAAAACTTTTTGCAAAGTTTGTCATCAGTAGAGCCAAAGATAATATCGTCGACATAGATTTGCACCAGCAAAATCTCGCCTTTAACTTCCCTAAGAAACAATGTCTTGTCTATTGTTCCTCTTGTAAATTTGTTCTCAAGAAGAAACTTAGACAATGTCTCATACCAGGCTCGGGGTGCCTGTTTGAGACCATACAAGGCTTTATGTAAATAAAATACATGATCAGGAAAGTTAGGATCGACAAAACCTGGAGGCTGAGCTACATACACTTCCTCTTTAAGGTCTCCATTCAGAAATGCGGACTTTACGTCCATCTGGAAAACCTTAAAGCCCTTATATGCAGCATAAGCCAGAAATAATCTGATGGCTTCAAGTCTTGCTACGGGTGCGAAGGTCTGATCAAAGTCAATCCCTTCTTCTTGCATGTATCCTTGAGCAACCAGTCTTGCTTTGTTCTTGGTGATGATGCCCTTTTCATCAAGCTTGTTTCGGAAGATCCACTTGGTTCCAATCACATTATGCCCTTTGGGTCTAGGTACCAACTCCCAAACTTTACATCTTTTGAATTGGTTGAGCTCCTCTTGCATAGCAAGGATCCAAGAGGGATCGGTGTTTGCTTCTTCAAACTTCTTCGGTTCAATCTGTGAAAGAAAACTTAAATGTAAAATTTCGTTAGTTGTACCTCTTCTAGTTAGAACTCTGCTTGAAGGATCTCCGATGATTTGATCTGCTGGATGATCTCTCAAATGTCTGATCACTTCAACATTTAGATGATTATGAGGTTCCTGTATTTCAGGTACATCTTCATCTTCCTGAGGATCATCATCCTCACATGCTGAAGGGGCAATTACTTCAATAGATTGTGGAACGTCTTCCTTTACCACTTCTTCTAAGTGTAGATCTTTGAATCTTGCATCTGCATCTTCAACAAAGACACTAGAAGAGCTGCTATGAAGCATACTCGTCTCATCAAATATAACATTAAGAGTTTCTTCTACAACCAGGGTTTTCTTGTTGAAAATCCTATACGCCTTACTATGGCTACTATAACCTACAAAAATACCTTCAAAACATTTTTCACTAAACTTAGTTTTATAATACTTTCCATTGTTAAGCACGAAGCATTTACTGCCAAAGATTCTAAAATAAGACAGAGTTGGTTTCTTGCCTTTCAGAAGTTCATAGGGAGTCTTATGATGATTTTTGTTGATTAGTGCTCTGTTTTGCACGTGGCAAGCAGTGTTGATACCTTCAGCCCAGAAGTACTCCGGTAGTGAAGAATCACTCAACATTGTCCTGCAAGCCTCTATGAGTGTTCTATTCTTTCTCTCGGCAACACCATTTTGTTGTGGAGTGCGGGGAGAGGAAAACTCATGAAAGATACCTTGACTTTCACAAAATTCAGTCATGGCCCCAGACTTGAATTTTGTGCCATGGTCACTTCTGATTTTGACCACAGAGCATTCTAATTCATTCTGAATTTGCCTGACGAATGAGGTGAAAGAATCATAGGTGTCTGACTTGTGTTTTAGAAAGAATACCCAAGCAAAACGTGAGTAATCATCGACAATGACCAACGTATAAGACTTACCCCCTAAACTCCGAATTGGCATGGGACCAAATAAGTCCATATGAAGTAGATATAAACATCTGGTAGAGTCTTTGCCAATAATGCTCTTAAAACTATCCCTCGTCTGCTTGCCCATTTGGCATGCGTGACAAGGTCTCTCTTTAATGCACTTAACATCAGGAGCATCACGAACTAAGTTGTGAGAAAATAACATATTTATAGTTTTGAAATTTATATGTGCTAGTCTCTTGTGCCATTGGTCACAGAGAGATGCACTATCTTTTGCCAAAAAGCACACTGGTGTAGAAGTATCTAAACATAGAAAATTTAAACAAAAAATATTTCTACTCCGAGTGCCTGTTAAAATAGTTTCTGATTTATCAGACAGCTTTATCAGGCACTTGTCCTTGTAGAATTCTACCATATAGCCTTTGTCACAAAGTTGACTTATGCTAATGAGATTATGTTGTAATCCTTTAACATAAGCCACGTCTGTGAAAGAGACTGTACCATTTGTGATCATACCGTAGCCTTTTGTGATTCCCCAATCAGATCCGCCAAAAATAACTTTTGGACCATCTTTCACGGGGGTAAACTCTTGTAGTAGGCTTCTTGTTCCGGTCATGTGCCGTGAACAACCACTGTCCAAGTACCAGATTGGATTTGTATTGGCCTTTGGACATACCTGCAATCAACAATCAATTGCCCTTAGGAACCCAAACTGATTTGGGTCCTTGGCTTCGTGTTAGATGACCACCACTTGGAATGTTAACATTGCGAGGGGTCATTCTTGCATTGTTAATCCGTGGAGTCGAGACATTTCTCGGATTAAACCAACAGTCTATGGCAAAGTGACCAATCTTGCCACAACACCAACAATCGAATCGATTGTACCTTCTCTTTGTCTCCTGTTTTGCCTTTTGAACGGGAGGTGCAACAGGAGTGACTTTCTTAGAGGAAGTCTTCTTAGAAGTGGGGGCCTCATGGTGACAACACACACATGGCTCCAACTTCTTCTCAACAGGTTTGGGTGCAATCGTGCTAATTTTCGGTGCTTTCTTGTGAGCTGATCCGTGAACAAATGGACCATGATCTTTGAGGATTATTTCTTCATGAGGGGCTTTGAAGGGAGAGTTGTCAAAGTTTCGGGGAAAGCTCCATCCTTGATATCTATTACTAGGTTCAACATGTGTTGGCCTAGCAAAATGACCGTAGGATGAATCAAAGTCAAACGGATTTGATGGAAAAATGACCTTCCTAAATGAAGGTTGACTTTGATTAGCAGCTCCCTTTCCCTTCACGACTCTCTTTTCAGCAGCCTTACTACTTTCAGCCTTATGACCAATTCCACTACCCTTCGCAGGAGCAGAAAACGTATCAATGAATGGAAGAATAGTCTTAGGCTTGGAGAAGCTTTCTACGAGCTTCCTTTCCGCCTTCAACTTATTTTCTAGTTCACTTATAGTTTTCTCCTTTAAGTTTAACAACTCAGTGGAGCTTTTCAGTTCGTCTTTCAAGAGTTGGATTTCATCTTTGAGGGGAGTTAATTGTTCAATTTCCTCCCTCAAAGCTAATTCCACTGTCTTGAGAGATTCAATTTCTTTTGACTTGGATTTGACGACCTTGCGGCACTTGTCAAATCCTTTCACAAGGGCTTCATACTGAGTTATTAACTTAAAGTCCTCCTCTGAGGAGTAGCCCTCATTTGCTACGGATGCAGTCTCATCTTCAGAAGCAGACAGAGGGGTATGAGAGTTTACCTTCCCCTTATGAGAGGAGTCGCCTGTTTCTTCGTCTAGATGAGCCATTAGCCCAAAGTAGGCTTCTTCATCTGAGCTTGACGCATCAGAGTCACTGTCGCTCAGAGTCTTGGCCTTCTTGGCGAGAAGACTCTTTTCTTTCTTCCTTCCTTTAAAAGATCTCTTTTCTTCCTTCTTTGATCCTTCTTTCTTCTTGTATGGACACTCGGCAATTACGTGTCCTGGCTTATTGCACAATAACAAATAATGTCAGTAGAATCAAATTTGTTCGGTTTAGATTTATACCTGTCATTATTGTAGTCCTTTTAGTGATGATCCCCATCACGTCTTGATCTTCTGTGATCAAATGCAGTGGATTGCCCTCTCTTCTGCTTTCTTTTATTCAGAAGTCTTTTGAATTGTTTGGAGAGAAGAGAAAATTCTCCATCAGACATCTCTGAACCTGATGGGCTAGCATCAGACTCATCCTCATCAGAAGATGGTCTCCTTACAAGTGGGAGAGCCTTGCACTTCCTTGAGCTTTCAGCTTTTAGGGCAGAGGACTTCTCCCTTCCAGAGGCTCTGACCCCCTCTTCTTCAGCGTTGCGGGAATTTAGCTTCAACTCATGGGACAGGAGCTTACCAAACAACATTTGTGGCTCCGTGGTTCCGAGCTTTCCGAATTCTCTGATGGCTATAACCTTGGTATCCCATTCTTTCGTCAGGGATCTCAAAAATTTGTCATTTAGTTCGCCAGTTGTGAATTCTCTATCATAGTTCCTAAGGCCATTTACGATCTTGAAGAACTTCTCGTAGGTGTCAGAAATGGAGTCTCTTGGATCTTGCTTGAATGCTTCATATTCTTGGTTCAGCAATGATCTTCGGTCATCCCTCACTTCTTCGGTCCCTTCCATCAGAACGACTAGTGAGTCCCACATCTCTTTAGCAGATTTGCAGTGAAGCAGATTTTGCAACATTGAATCATCAACTGCACCTGCTATGATATTTTTTGCTTTCTTGTCTAGGGCCACTAGAGCGATCTCATCTTTGTTCAGTTCCAACATCTTCTTTGGGATCATGATGGTGGAGTTTATTGAAGATGGTTTCATCGGAATATGGGGACCTTCTTCCACGATCTGAAAGATTCTTGGGTCAGCAGCTTCCATGTAGAATCTTACTCTTTCCTTCCACATAGGAAAGTTCTCTTTGGTGCAAACTGGCAACTTGACGGAGTCCTTGGTCTTATCCATTCCAGACATGTTTGCTTTAGCAACTAGATGAGGAGATCTTGTTCAAGGTGTTAGCCTTATAGCGAACAACCTGCCTCTGATACCAATTGAAAGTATCTAGTTGCGACCTAAATCACCTAGAGGGGGGTGAATAGGTGGATTTTATGTCTTAAAGCGGAATTAAAAAATTAACACAGAAAAGCAAACAAACAACCACAGCACAGACACAAGGATTTTATAGAGGTTCCCCGATGTGGGTAGTCCTCTTTCCCGCCTCGCCTATCTAGCACTTCGAGGCTAGACTCGGCTACTTCACCAAACTCAGATTATAACTAATCTTACACCTCGGAGTTAAAAACTCCTACAACTCGGAGTATAACAACTCCTACAACTCGGAGTAAAACAACTCCTACAACTCGGAGTATAACAACTCCTACAAAAGAAAATATAGGGAAACAAAATATTTCTTCTTAACCTCTAAAGAGATTAACTTCAGATCTTGAAAACAGAGTCTTCTTCTCACCCTTGAAAGAAAGCTTGGCACTAGAAAGATGAGAAGAGAGAAGACTTGGCTAACCAGATCTGACCAGGCCCTTTGACTTGCTTGAAAGAATCTTCAATAAAGTGAGCAGCACTAAGATCAAAGGCCTTCTTCTGAGAAATCTCTAATCACAAAAGTTAGATCTCAGAATTCTTGTTCAGCAAAAGAGGAAGAGAAGAAGGACTTTTTGCTTTTTCTTTTCTGAACTGACGGCTGAAGAAGGTTTTTAGGTTGATTCTTTTTGATGGATCAATTTGCTCTAAAATAATGACATATTTATAGGGAGGACTTCAACGGCTCTTGCAACAAAGAAGGGAGAGGCGACACGTGTACTGATCATGTCGGCTAACCCTAATTTTCAAAAACGAAACGAGGATAAGAAATCCGTCTGTCCGTCATTCGTCGGGATTCGTCGGGAGAACACGAGAGCATCCGACGAATTGACTTAGCTGCAGAGTTTTCCTCAGAACCTAGACAAGATTGACCTCTGTCAGCATTCGTCGGGATTCGTCGGAATGACCCGAGTCATCTCGACGAATGGACTTGGCTTCAGAAAATTCTTCACAACCCAGCAAAAATGTCCTCTGTCAACATTCGTCGGAATTCGTCGGAATGACCCGAGTCATCTCGACGAATGGACTTGGCTTCAGGAATTTCTTTAACACCCAGCCAAACTGTCCTCTGTCAACATTCGTCGGGATTCGTCGGAATGACCCGAGTCATCTCGACGAATGGACTTGGCTTCAGGAATTTCTTTAACACCCAGCCAAACTGTCCTCTGTCAACATTC
This sequence comes from Dactylorhiza incarnata, assembly GCA_033032865.1. Taxonomy (NCBI): domain Eukaryota; kingdom Viridiplantae; phylum Streptophyta; class Magnoliopsida; order Asparagales; family Orchidaceae; genus Dactylorhiza; species Dactylorhiza incarnata. The sequence continues at coordinate 3,695,809 of JAWHQI010000271.1, forward strand.
GTCGGGATTCGTCGGAATGACCCGAGTCATCTCGACGAATGGACTCAGTAAACATTTTCTTTTCTTCTGAAACCCTGCTCCACTCCACAACTTTGAACACCTTCAGTTATGTATATGAAGTGCACCCCAAAAGAGAGATTACACATGGACCAACACTTTGTTCTATACAATGAGGGATTACATTGTTTAGAACTGTGTTTGGTGATCCATTGCAACCTGCCTTTGGTATGCACTTAGCATTACGACCTGTCATAACACATCTAAACAAAAGTCATCAAATACAAATACAATTCACTTTAGTTTACTAGGGGACATCTTCAAATCAAGGTGATTGTAGACACAATACCCAACAGTTTTGGCTCCGCTGGTCGGCCTAAACCTCGGAATTGCCGGATGTCACTCACATCCAGTTAGTACACCTTATTGTATGAGAGGGCCTGAGTGATACGGTACGACTACATTCAGAAGTGGCAGGACTGGCCACTGTCACCGACAGCCACATCGGTGAGGCCCGCGGGGTTCGCTACCCTGCTTGAAGCAAAGTGGTCCAAGCTGTGTCGACACAGAGTCTTTGTGTGTGCAGGTTTGAACACCTGAGCGCGAGTGTGTGCAAATTAGAGTTGCCTTTATTACATATTGCGCGTCTAGGTTTTCTCGCGGAAGTTTTGATGAGGTAGGCCCTATAAATATATGTATCTATGTGTATATGCATACCTGCTGCTAACTCTCTACTGTGCTTCGGCTATTTAATTCCTGTACTTTAGCCCGCCCCAGGATACGGATCCGGGGAGGGGATGTGTTTTCTACTTAGCTCTGTGACTAACGGTTATTTTTTAACCAATCACAGGAAATGAGACAGCACGAAGCCCCCGCACTGCAGGATGAGATACCGGCCTTGGAGATAGCCCGACCGGATACTCCAGTCTCGCCCCTTGTCTTCCGCGACGTGAGTCCTAGAGTGTAGGACTAGTTTAAGAGCACTTTGTATTAGTCATGTGTATCCCCGAGGCAGATGTACTAAACAATGGGCTTCGTCCCCTTTTGTTATGTAATTATAAGATGTGTGCTAGTTTTCCTATTTCTAATTCTTCCGTTGTGTGAATCTGATGTGATGTTGTGATTCTTGTGCCTGACAAGGCGACCACTCAGCGCTTGAGAGGGTGGACCGTTGCCACCTGGGAAGTGCTAGTGGACGTCCTTGGGCAGTAAGATCCCCCCTCCCTGAACCCGGTTCAGTTTGGGGAGGGGGGGTCTTCCACCAAGCATATCGAGATCGAGCATCATTTCATTCGTGAGAAGGTGCTGGAGGGGTCTCTTTCGGTCGAGCATGTTCGGAGTCAGGACAACGTTGCTGACATATTCACAAAGGCCCTGGCGAAGGGGCCGTTCACTCGGCTAAGGAGTTTACTTGAGCTGTTTTCAACTTCCCACTTCAAGGGGGAGTGTTGAAAATGTTGAAGTGGAAGTTGGCGGTCTGGGGAGGAGGTCGCCCGGTCTGTCTAACCGCGCGGTCTTGCGATCTCCTTATGCGGTCTGATCTCTTTGGTCTAGCCGCAGGTCTTCTCGGCGTGACCGTCGTTCCTTCTGTCCAAGGTGCCGAGGTGAGGCCGCGCAGTCTGTTCGTGTGACCGCGTGGCGGAGCAGGTTTCAGCGTGGTGAGGCCGCGCGGTCTGGTCGTGTGACCGCGTGGCGATCTGTCTTCTGTAAGGTGAGATCGCGCGGTCTGGTCTGTGTGACCGCGTGGTGGGGGCAGTACGGTTTGGTGACTGTCCGGTTTCTTGTTGGTGCGCGCCGACTAAGGTTTTCTTAGTCGCGCGGTCTCCTAGTTGTGTTCGCGGTCTCTGGAGGAGGTCTCGTTTAGGCGAACACTGGTGGTGGGCGGCATGACCGTGCGAGTTGTCATGATCGCACGACTTCTTGCAGGAGTGGCATTCTCCTGGTCAGGTTTGAAGTCGGCGAGCTCACAGGCGCAGAGCGATCTGCTGACTGCGCGGGTTGACCAGTCTAAGGTTGTGCGGTCTGGGGGCGGTGACTCTATCTCATAGGGTGGTGATTGGATCAGGTCGCACGCCTATAAATAAGAGTCACTGTTGCAGCATAATAATCGCACTAAGTGTAAGCTGAGCTCGCGTCTATTTCTTGCGGTCTCATTCTTGTGACCGGCCGGTTAGCTGATTGAACTTTCCTTGTGCAGCTTCTGTGGATTGTGCAGGCAGCAGCGGTCACCTCTTCTTCTAAGGTGTTCGGGCGGTCTCGCGGCTTGCAGTGCGGGTTGCTGGAGTTCGGGGGAATCAGTGGAGGTCACAGAGTTCTGGGTTGGTGTTGTTCAAGTCGCAGGCAGGCAGTTCGGGCGGTCTCGTTCTCTAGTCACACGAACTCGCAGGTCGGGCGGTCAGGCGGTCTCAGTGAGCAGACCGCTGGTTATCTTTCTCAGCTTGTATTTTCTCTTGTTTTGTGTACTGGCGAAATCATTTCTCGTCATGTATACCTCGCTCTGTAATGAAGATTTCTGCAAGTATCAATAAAGATTGAAGTTTTTCATGTGCTTCTGGTTGTTGGCTATTGCTTTGAGTTGTTCTATTCCTGCTCTCTCCTAGATCTTCGGAAAATTTCACAGTCTCAGCTCTGGATGTGAGGTGACCCCGCATGAACTACTCTACCAATTTGCGAAAGTCGTCAAGTTTGGCTGAGTGACGAACTCCCCTGGAATTCGTGAGACCTCGTGATCTGCTTCATGCTTGTTTTCTCACACCATGATTGCTTACTTCAGAGTGCATTCTACCTTTTCCCAAAGTCCACGCTCATTGCACCAAGATGTTGAGGTCGAGAACTCGACTTCAAAGTTTAGAGTGTGGTATGGATCGAGGTTACCAACACACTGAGGTAATAATCACATATAAGATCAAATAAACAAGGGCGGAGGATATGTCACGACCCGTCTCGACAAGAGTCAGAGTGCGCTTCGGGCGGGTCGTGATGCCACAGGCATGGGCGGAAGGAAAATCCATGTCTGCTAAGGCGGATGCAAAGAAGCTGATAATAAGTTCAAAAACAAATATTTTGAAGAAAAACAGTTTGTTTTGTTGCGGAAGCTTTAAAATATGATAGTTTGAAACAGGTGCACATGCATTTTGCAAAAACAACTTATGATACAAGTTTTGATATAGATCAAAATGCAATGACAATTCAGAGAAATGAATATGCAAATCATATCATATTCTAGTACATATATAATTTAGCCTAGCAGTTGTCCATGAAACAGGAGAAAATGGCTGATCGTAATTATTACATAACAGAACTATCCGACAGTAAAAGAAATGAAACGCAAACACAAAACCAGAAACATGACGCAGATCGGCTCAGGAAGCAGGCGGAGCAGGCATGAAAGCTATGACAAATACCAAAACAAGAAGGAAAAGCCTCAGAACATTGAAAATCCACAGTAAACAAGCTATAAATTTAGGTATGTGCAAAAGAAATTAGAAATTCTAAGGTACCAATTAATCTCGAAGCAAGCCAGTGAAACAGGCAAGTAACTGAAACAAACAGAATTATCTGTAAATATTAGCCTACTCCAGAGTAAAGCATACACATTCTTGCAACGACATAAGCTGTAATCGTTGAAATGCGTAGGTGTTTACAGTGGGTGCACATGGTTCACACTCAAGTTTAAGTGTAAGTATTACTAGAATAAGAGTATTTCCTGCTTACCGTGATCATGCAGTCAAGACGATGCACCACCTAAACCCTAGCTTCCAAGACTTGCTTATGACATGCAGGACCTAAGTGATTCAGAAATTTAAGCTCAATATGACAGGTCCTTTGTTCCCATTAGGGATTCAAGAGGGAACCCAAGTCAAAGAGTTTCATCAATTAAACCCTACCTTTTAATGTTAACTTACGTTATTAATGACTTAGCGCAGGATTTCGTAGATTCTAGCAAATCCAGAAATGTAACCAAGATACTGATTCAGATATACAAGAGTATATTTTACAAATGTGAAACGGGAGGAATCAAGTTATAGAACATTATTTAACCAAGTCTTGCCTTCAAGCATACCTAAGGAGCAAGAGGAGCTGATGACACCCAAAAATAGAGAGTTTTGAATCTTGCGAGTCTAAGAGGCTAAGGATTTATTAACAATAATATTATTCAAGCAAAATGCGCAGGAGCAAGTTTGACATGGATCGATTCTGGGATAACCAGTACTCATTTCATTAAACCATTCTTTTGACACAAATATCTTCCAAGTAACACATGTGGTCGATATGAACAAGACATCAAACACCAATCATTCAATCGTTAGCAAGGGAATCTTAACAGTTATTCTTCAAATTAATTAATGATCGAGCTCGAAAACCTACTAGTCTTCTAATTATCCATCAAATGAGACAAAATTCATCTACGTGAATATCCAAATAACCATCATTCACATTCACAACTCGTGTTATTTTAATCGCGTGAACCTCAAACTAAAAACAAGTTTATTTAGGTATTCAATGTCTAAATTTATTTGGCGAAACAAGCATTCAAGGGCGAATTAATATAATCATAAGAACAGACAAGGCAATTAAGTTCAATGTTTGCAAGAGAGGATGATCTCTACTTGCCTTAAATGAGGCTAAATCTGACGGCGGCGGTGAAGCGACGGAATCAAAAATAGAAATCATAATCCGAACCTGATCAATCACAACGAAAGCGATGCAGCATAAATTATTACGCTAACACAAGCATTCTACGATGCGGAAATTTAAATAACGAGGGTTTAGGAATTACCTCCCTCAAAAGTGAGGGGAGAAGAAATTACCACGCGAAAATCAGAATTTGGCGGTGCTTAAGCTTGGAGAAACCCTAAATCGGAGAGGGTTTTGGAGAGATCCTGCTGAGAGGTTTGACAATCGGTACTGGAAATCACAACTAATAGCAATTAATCGATTATAAAGGTGCATAAATCTGAAATCAAGGGTGGAGGAGGAAGGATCTTACCCAATGAAGACAAATCCGAGCCCGTGGAGGAGAAAGAAGGGAACTCTAGTCGTTCCTCGCGCAAAAAATCAGCCCAAACGGAGAGGAAGGGGTTGCAGGAGGGAGAGGAGGTGGTTGTCGGCCCCTATGGAGGAGAAGGTTGCTGGTCCTTGAGGAGAGGAGGCTGGAGGCGGGCTGCCATCGGTCCCGAGCGCAGAGGAGGGGGCAGAAGGCGTCGGCAGCTACGGGGGGAGGCGCAGGAGGAAGAATCGGGATCAGGAGAGGGAGGAGTCGACGACTGGAGATGGAGGAGGTGCTGGAGAAGGCGATCGAGAGATGGGAGAGCGGGAGCGGGGACGGGAGCGGGATCGGTAGCCCTAACCGAGCGATCTTGCGGGATTTTAATAGGGGGAAAAGGCTGGGGTGTGGGATTAACACGGGAGGGGTACGGATAGAATAACCCAATTATATAAATGCTTATTAAAATAAGTAGGGTTGTTACATTCTCCCCTACTTGAGAAGTTTCGTCCCAAAACTTTCTGAGGATCCCCTGAATGGGGCCTCTTATGGCGAAGATTCAGATGTTATTTAATCCAAACAAGATTCGCAGATCAAGACATGGAAGCTAACTATGGATATGCTGAAACAGAAAGGAAAACAAGCACGAAGACTTAAAAAGATCAAGAGAAAACTTGCGGATACTTGCTTCGCATAACAGATTCAAGTTCTCGAGAGAATTATTCAGACTTTTCATGCATTCAAAACACAGTTATCATCAGGGTGATTTTTCTTTCGAAGCTTGCGTACTTGGTACTCTACGATCTTAGCAGGTATGGCCAGACACGAAGTATTGGATTCAGGGAACACAGGAATTGCTTCACTTAGCTCGGAATTGAGAGATAAGACTCAAGAATTCGGGAGCGAACAATCTTTGCACGAAGGGGCAACTTACTTGCGATGTTGACGCTTAAGAGCTAACTAGAAGGGGATACTGGAGAATCAAATGAGACCGATAGTCGAGCAGAACAAGAAGAATATGAATACCGGGGACATGAAACTATAGATTCTAATACATTCCATACTGTCAGATGCATAAATCATGTAATAATTACAGCATTTTCATTGGCCAACTCTAGGTAATGATCATGCAAGTGCAAAATTGAAATCATGTGCGATGTCAAGCAAATAGAAAAATCACGTGTGTGCAATCATTATTGTTGTTCTTGGCTTCACACTTGTGCAATGATTTATGATATGAATGCAATGAATGGATACACATGCCATGTTAAGCGCCCATATCACTTAAAATGTCATGCATATTATGATTCTAATGCCAACGCACTTGAAAATATTAAACTGCCCATAACCATTTAATATTCGCAAGCGGTGTATATCCTAGTGGAAATTCATATGCACAAAAATGTTAAGTTTGCCCATAACCTCTTAACATTCGTGTGCATACTACTCATGCTTATGAGTGTAGTGTGTGCGTGTTTCATCCGCGAACAACAGATAATGATAAGGTGCGTGAAGTAATGATGCATGTATATATATTTATATAATAAGATTTAAAATATGTAATAGTTACAAAATACTTTATCTTTAGAGCCTAACCTCCCTCTGATACCAATTGTCACGACCCGTCTCGACAAGAGTCAGAGTGCGTTTCGGGCGGGCCATGATGCCACATGCATGGGAGGAAGGAAAATCCATGTCTGCTAAGGCGGATGCAGAGAAGCTGATAATAAGTTCAAAAATAATTAATTTGAAGAAAAACAGTTTGTTTTATTGCGGAAGCTTTAAAATATGATAGTTTGAAACAGGTGCCCATGCATTTTGCAAAAACAACTTATGATACAAGTTTTGATATAGATCGAAATGCAATGACAATTCAGAGAAATGAACATGCAAATCATGTCATATTCTATTGCATATATGATTTAGCCTAGCAGTTGTCCATGAAACAGGAGAAAATGGCTGATCGTAATTATTACATAACAGAACTATCCGACAGTAAAAGAAATGAAACACAAACACAAAACATGAAGCTTGACGCAGATCGGCTCAGGAAGCAGGCGGCGCAGGCACGAACGCTAAGGCACGAGGTTTTAAATGTCGGATGTCGGAGACATGTCGGATTGAGTTTTTAGATGTCGGATGTCGGAGACATGTCAAGGACATTTCAATATGTCAGATTTCTAAAAATTATTTATATTGTAACTTGTAACATAATATCTTAGCTTTATTAGTATTTGTATACTTGTATATATTTCCTAAATACTCAAATCTATCTTCAAATATTATTATTTTTCTAATCATTCATCTATTTTCATCTGTATATCTTAATATATTAATTTTGTTTTGTTTTTTTGCAGGGATTTTATGTTCATTTTCAGATATTATGTTGACACTTGACAATGATCAATCAAAGAATGAGTGAAACTAAGGAGGGTGCCTTGGTGGAAGAGCAAGGAATGGAAGAAAATGAAATCATTCATAAGTGTTGTCACTCAACAAGGACCTATTCATAATAGTTCATAGCAGATAAAACTATCATGTAAATATCATAAAGTACCATGTATTCATCTTAATATTATAGTCAACCCGCTCACAGATTTCTGCAAAAGCTGTTGATTCTGAGTTTGCATATCCTCATATGCTTGCCCAATACTCTGCAAGCAATGGAAACTAGATAATAAGTAATGTACACAATAATTAGAATTTGAAACGGATTCTGATTGTGGTCAAAAATAGAAAAGTAACCTCAATCTCAGAAAGATATGCTTCACCATCTTCATTTTTAGATTTGAACATCTTTGATGACTTCAGTATGTGCCTAGATATGGCTAGGCATATAAAAAAATTCTATATACACAAACTACTCTTGGCGAGAAAGCAAAAGCTAGCTAAAAAAGCACATAAATATCATTTTCATTGGCAATGGTTTCATTTTCTTAAAAATTAAAAAACTAAAAATCTCACAATAAGCAATTATAAGTTTATAACACATTCAGTCACTTGTTCGTTCTTCTCATTCTCTTTTTCCTGTAAATAAAAAGAAAGAAAAGTATGAGTTGATGCAAACTACTTTGTAATTATAGTAAAAACACATGAAATAAATTACTAATAATAATATTTGAACTTCGGAGAATAAATGTATTCCTCACCACCACAAATCATCAATCTTGTTCGTTGTTGTCAGTTTCATAATCATCCTCATCTTCCTCCTCAACTTCCTCGATTTCCTCCTCGACTTCCTCGATTTCTGTTATCTTTCTTTTCCCCTTTGTGATTTCAGGTTTTTTGGTTGAAGTTTGTCGAGAACTCTTTCTTGTCTCTAAATTAGTATCCATGCATTCGATCACTTGTTGCCAAGTTAAACCCTCTCCAGGAAAAACCTCCTCATCTTCATCTTCTAAATTTTCTTTGGAGTTGCAATGTACCATCCACTCGGAGACTTTCCCTTCTTCCAAGTTTGTTGAAGAAATAGCATCTCTTTTTGTTCTAGATAATTTGGTCTTCAACTTTGCATTAAATTTCACGAATACTAGATCATTTAATCTCTTCTGATCTAATCTATTTCTTTTCTTTGTATGAAGCTAAAATTTGATATAAAAAATTAGTGACTAGTAAGTTTATATTTAAATATTGCAAATATCAAAAAGTAAAATAATTTACTATCTCGAAGGCGCTCCAATTTCTTTCACAACCCGATGAACTTGTAGTCAAGCTAAGCACTGTTACAGCCATGTCCTGTAATTCATGAGCACTGTTGCCATGGAGCTTCCACCAGTTGACTAAAAAAATGAAAGAGTCGTTTAAATGATAATATGGAATCTAAATAAGTTGTCTTACAAACACAAAAATAGTGTTATGCCTAAATTGAGAGAACTACTACTTGTTTGTCTCTTTGCTGAATCTCTGCCAAACGTTTCTTCTTGATTCCGATACAGGCAAATTTGATCTGAGATGCGATCTTGGATTGATGTGTCTTTTGCATACATTCTTGTCATACATTCAAAAACACTATCAATATATCTTCCATCTCTTTCTACATTCTCCCAATTAGAATAGTAAAAATAAGGATTTAAAAAATATCCGGCAAGATGTAATGGAGTACTTAGTTTGCTTTGCCATCTCTTATCAATAAGCTTCCATATTGGAAGATATCTAACCTCTTTCTTCTCAAGAGCAAGTGCAATCTCCTCCTTAGCTATTAACATATCTCCATATAATCAACCCATCGAAGGCTCATCACCATCGGCTCTTCTTAACACCTTTACCAAAGGAGCAAATACACTAATAGCTAATTCAACATCTTCCCAAAATTTGACATTAAATATTATGGCATACACCTACAATTTAAAAAAATATTTGGATTAAATGATTAATACAATTACACGTGTAAAAATGTAAACAATTAAAAATATAGAATTAGTTACTTTTACCTTCTTTGCTATTGGCGTTCGAGATAATTTGGAGTCATCCCACTGTTGAGATGTAAACATTGCCCTTAACTCTTTCTTCTTCTCGTTATGCTCTGTAGTGAAAGAAAGGCTGTAGCAAATCTCGTAACTCCCGGACGAATTATATCATGGGAATCCAAATCCTTAGTAAATTGTCTTAAAAGATCAAGAGAAATGGTATGCCCATAGATAAACACGGCGAGTGTCCGTCCCAAAGTGATGGAATTCCTTATTTGTTTAATCCTCGCTACATCTGCAAGCAATTAATTTATGGTGTGTGCAACACAGGATGTCCAAAAAATATGAGGCCTTCTCATTGCTAACATCTTCGCCGCTGTCATATTATTTGATGCATTGTCAGTAACAACCTGCACCACATTTTCCTCACCTGGGCCCGCCTCAGATCCAATTGCCTCATCTACAAAATCAAAAATAAACTTCCCGTCATGTACCTCTAACGATACATTCTTGGACATCCAAAGGCTACTCCGGTGTCACAATGCACCACAATATTCATAATGCTTCTTCCCCTTCGATCAGTCCAAGCATCAGTCAGTATGCTACATCCATTGACTCTACATCTGGAGGTGAATGTTCTTAAGGACTCTTTTGTATGCTCCACTTCTTTTTTGAGATATTTCTCTCTTAATTCATACATGTTCGAACCTTTCAAACCTGGCCCAACTTTTCCAATGGCTTGCAACATGTGATCAAAAGATGGTAAGGAGCATACATTAAATGGAATACCAGCCTCATAAACCCATCTTGCAATGTATTCACATGCATCCTCTCTAGCTTGTTTATTCCATTTATCTCTGATTGTAGTTTTCCCTCCTTTGACCTTTTGTGACAAGTCTTCTGATGATTGCTCAAAAATTTTGTCCATCGGCCCTTTTGTACTCATTTGAGAGAACAAATTTTGGTGTGAGCTGCCTTCGCCTGCATCCATCTCAAATCCAATAGTTATGTCCTCCCGACTAGCTTCCAATCTCGCCATCTTTACTTGTTTATGGGTTAGTGATGAACTTAAAGAAGATGTGGCTTGAGATTTCACGTCCTCCGGCACTTTGGAGCACGGTTTTACATTGCCTCTGTGGCCGGCTAGATGGTTTTTCAAATTGCTAATGCCTCCACTTACAATTTGTGCACAATAGCGACAACGGATCCGATTTGTATCTTTCTCGTCTACTTTCTCCCCATGCGACCAAAATGGATCTCTACCGCCTTTGGAAGATTCTACTGTACTTGAGCCATGAGAAGACATTGTCTTCTACAAGCAAGAGATGAACAAAATAATACACTAGCAAATCAGATCAACATGTTGCAAAAAAAAAGTAAACAGAAGGGGGAGTGGAGATGCAACATGTAATAGAATTATCATCAATATCTTTTCATTCTTTGCAAAATTTACACTCTTATGCAAAATTTATGGTATGCATGTATAAGTATAACTAGACAAACAGAAAGGGGTTTTTCATTTTCCTTACATGTTTTAGGCTTTAGCACATCCACAAGAAACTATCACTTTTGAAACAATTGTTGGTGCTGTGCTATCCAAAATAATAGTTTCACCTGCATTTTCAAAACAACAAAGGTATTAAGAAAAAAAAATTCAAAAAATTTTAACACTAAGAAATGCCAACATGTTGAAAAAAAAGTCAACAGAAGGGGGCAAACCACAAAGATAACTCAATTGTTGAGGGCATTGCAGAAAAAGGCTAAATCATGTAGGAAAGATGCATTTATAAGCAATTAAACATAACTTCCTTAATTATCGATGGAATTCTCTAACCCATGCTATCAATTTATCACCATAATCCTCATCTATACTGAGCATTTTACTCTAGTTAAGTGAAACTTTATTATGGGAACCTGAAAAGGAGCCTTCTTTATGGCTAAACATTGAGCTGCAAAGCAGAAATAAGAAACGAAATCTACAAATATATAACACCAGCTCAAAATTTTATTTTCACACAACTATAACTTCTGAAATAATATTTCATCAGAACTTAGAAGAAGTATAGAAATCTCGAATTACATAAGCAATCTACAAAGATATGGAATAACATAAGCAATCCTCCCTCACGTCCCAAAGTGATGGAATAACATAAGCAGGAGCCCGTGAATGGAACTTAAACCCTAAACCGTGAGCGGGTAAAGAACTTAAACCCTAGACATGTCGGCCTACCGTGAGCGTTAGAGGAAGGCAACAACAATATCGTAGCGTTAGAGGACAGCCACAAGAAACGAATACAACACGTGTCTAGGGTTTACGGGCTTCCAACAGCAATTTTAATACCGCTGATGTTACAGAGCGTCACTCACCGTGAGAAAACTGCGGCCAGAGAAGCCCACGATCGGTGCGAGTCGGCGGGGCGTGAGGGTGGATCGTCGGCGCGAGTCAGCGGGGCGTGAGGGAGGATCGCCTGGAGGAAGCGCGAGAGGCCGTGAAGAGCCGAGGTAAAAACTGCGCCCAATCGAGCACTCGAGCACGTAAACAAAATAACAAATGCTTGGCCGGTTCGATGGGGTATATAAAAACCCTAAACAACGATGGACAGCGCTAAACAGCGGTTCATTTTAACTTAATTCAATTTAGGCGACATTTCAAAATGTCGGGCTATGATGATTATTGCGTGTCGGCCGTAATGTCGAGTTTTATACAAAAAGTCGGCCGACATTTTCGAAAACGCCATAACCTATATATTTTGATTATGCAAGTCATTTTCTTATCAAACAGGACATGTCGGCCGACATGTCGGACATGTCGGCCAACATTTACAACCTTGCTAAGGCAAATTCCAAAACAAGAAGGAAAAGTCTCAGAACATTGAAAATCAACAGTAAACAAGCTATAAATTTAGGTATGTGCAGAAGAAATTAGAAATTCTAAGGTACCAATTAATCTCGAAGCAAGCCAGTGAAACAAGCAAGTAACTGAAACAAGCAAAATTATCTGGAAATATTAGCCTACTCCGGAGTATAGCATAAACATTCTTGCAACGACATAAGCTGTAATCGTTGAAATGCGTAGGTGTTTACAGTGGGTGCACATGGTTCACACTCAAGTTCAAGTGTAAGTCTTACTAGAATAAGAGTATTTCCTGCTTACCGCGACCATGCAATTAAGACGATGCATCACCTAAACCCTAGCTTCCAAGACTTGCTTATGACACGCAGGACCTAAGTGATTCAGAAATTTAAGCTCACTATGACCAGTCCTTTGTTCCCATTAGGAATTCAAGAGGGAACCCAAGTCAAGGAGTTTCATCAATTAAACCCTACCTTTTAATGTTAACTTACTTTATTAATGACTTAGCATAGGATTTCGTGGATTCTAGCATATCCAGACATGTAACCAAGATACTGATTCAGATATACAAGAGTATATTTTACAAACGTGAAACGGGAGGAATCAAGTTATAGAATATTATTTAACCAAGTCTTGCGTTCAAGCATACCTAAGGAGCAAGAGGAGCTGATGACACCCAAAAATAGAGAGTTTTGAATCTTGCAAGTCCGAGAGGCTAAGGATTTATTAACAAGAAGATTATTCAAGCAAAATGCGCAGGAGCAAGTTTGACATGCATCGATTCTGGGATAACCAACACTCATTTCAATAAACCATTCTTTTGACACAAATATCTTCCAAGTAACACATGTGGTCGATATGAACAAGACATCAAACACCAATCATTCAATCGCTAGCAAGGAAATCTTAACGGTTATTCTTCAAATTAATTAATGATCGAGCTCGAAAACCTACTCGTCTTCTAATTATCCATCAAATGAGACAAAATTCATATACGTGAATATCCAAATAACCATCATTCACATTCACAACTCGTGTTATTTTAATCGCGTGAACCTCAAACTAAAAACAAGTTTATTTAGGTATTCAATGTCTAAATTTATTTGGCGAAACAAGCATTCAAGGGTGAATTAATATAACCATAAGAACAGACAAGGCAATTAAGTTCAATGTTTGCAAGAGAGGATGATCTCTACTTGCCTTAAATGAGGCTAAATCTGACGACGGCGGCGAAGCGGCGCAATTAAAAATAGAAATCATAATCCGAACCTGATCAAGCACAACGAAAGCGATGCAGCATAAATTATTACGCTAACACAAGCATTCTACGACGCAGAAATTTAAATAACGAGGGTTTAGGAATTACCTCTCTCGAAAGTGAGGGGAGAAGAAATTACCATGCAAAAAACAGAATTTGGCGGCGCTTAAGCTTGGAGAAACCCTAAATCGGAGAGGGTTTTGGAGAGATCCTGCTGAGAGGTTCGACAATCGGTACCGGAAATCACAACTAATAGCAATTAATCGATTATAAAGGTGCATAAATCTGAAACCAAGGGTGGAGGAAGGATCTTACCTAAGGAAGACAAATCCGAGCCCGAGGAGGAGAAAGAAGGGAACTCTAGTCGTTCCTCGCGCAAAAACTCGGCCCAAATGGAGAGGAAGGGGTTGCAGGAGGGAGAGGAGGTGGTTGTGGGCCCCTATGGAGGAGAAGGTTGTTGGTCCTTGAGGAGAGGAGGCGGGAGGCGGGCTGCCATCGGTCCCGAGCGCAGAGGAGGGGGCAGAAGACGTCGGCAGCGACGGGGGGAGGCGCAGGAGGCGGAATCGAGATCAGGAGGGGGAGGAGTCGACGGCTGGAGATGGAGGAGGCGCTGGAGAAGGCGATCGGGAGATGGGAGAGCGGGAGCGGGGATGGGAGCAGGATCGGTAGCCCTAATCGAGCGATCTTGCGGGATTTTAATGGGGAGAAAAGGCTGGGGTGCGGGATTAACAGGGGAGGGATGCGGATAGAATAACTAAATTATATAAATGCTTATTAAAATAAGTAGGGTTGTTACATGATAAGTTTTATTACTTGCAATTGTAGTTACAGAATAGCTACAGCTTGAAGGTCCTGCCACACACACAGAAGTGTATATGAACTCCTCCCAAAGCAAAGGTTGAGCTACGCTGGAGGGGAGAAGCAGGCTCAAAATGAGAATTAGTGAGCTCGTGGAATTCAGGCGAGGGCCCTTGTGAGTTGTTAACACTGCCTCTCCCCCTCAGTGATGAATCGTATTTACAATTATATGTAGCACCAAGGGAGTATACCCCCTACCAAGAGGTAGGTCCCACCCCTATGTGAGGTCCTCTTGGTCGCCAGTGAGCTGGAGTGGGGGGATATGGACGCCCGGCGAAACCCTATCCCCTGCAAGGTAGCTGCAAGCTGGTTACGAGCCTCCCATCATAGGGTCTTTTGGTAATTACCCCTCACCTTACTGTCCTTTACTGATCTCGACGAATACTGATCGTACATCCACTACTTTAAAAAAAAGCATAGGTTAACTTTAAGAACGAGTAAAAAGCTTGTTTGAATTATTTCCAAATGTTTGCATCAACACAACTAGCTAAGAACATGAAAGTCACTTCTAAGTCCTTCTTTAATATATATATAAACACAACCAAAATAAAATAACAGAGTAAAATGCGTTGGAATATCACTTTCATTGGTGATAATAATATAGTACTAAATTATGAGACAAAAAGTAAAAAAAAAAAGACAAAATTGAATAGCTTCTCCTCTCAAGGACATGTTTGGTCTTAAAATGAAATAAGAGGGGTAAAAAAGGAAGAGCAGTAAAAGTATACCACCAAAAAATAGCTCTTCCACATTAATGTTGAATCACTCACAAAAATCAACACAATCATTAACACATTTTTTAGGATTAACATGCTTGCATATAACAAGAGTTTTAACATAGGAGAGGATGATGAGCTACCATCAAGCCTCTATAACCATACAGAAACGTTTGTTCTCAGTATAAAATTAAGAGTATTTCTTCCTCAAGATCTCTAAAATGAAATAAACCAGCAACATTCCTCACTAAATATTGCAGAGGAATTTGATGAATGGGAGGCAGGCAGCGACCATCAATGGTTCTCCTGCCCTGGCTTGGAGTTGAGAAGAGGCTGCAGAGCCTTCACGACAATGGTCATGTTCGGCCTGAAATCTGCTTCATACTGTACACAAAGCGCCGCTACTGCTGCCAGCTGCATTGTTTAGCAATACAATTTAGTAATAGGGTTGGGAGTCTGGGTCGGGAGCGAAACTCCCTCAAAAATCAGACTGGCATTTGGGTCAGATCAATCTTGGATTGGATCAAAATGTAAATGCATGCATAAAGGTATTCAGATATGCACATATTTGTATGATTTAGATTTGAAATTAAGCTGCATTCATCTATGCCCATAAATAATTTGATTATATATATTATGTGTGTGTTGTAGGACTAAGAATTCGTCTTAGGAGATCAAAATCGAACTGGTTATTTACATGAATCGAATGAAGTTAACGAACCATGATTGGTTCATAATTATTTCTAAACAAGATATCAAAATCAGGCTTGGCTAGGCTTGAAATCCAAATATTAAAAAGCCTAATTTCTATAAATTTAAGATGGAATAAAGAGGGGGTTTTCTTTAGGTTTTGCCTTGGGGATGAACTCTTCCATCCAAGGGTTTCTCTATGTTTTCTATTTTCACCCTTGGTCTCCTGGAGATTTTCTTTCATCCCTTCCCCAATCTTTTTCTTCATTATACCTATAAAGTTTTCGTTCTACACCGGAATTCTCGGTTTCTCAGCACAATTCTGCGCCCTGGTGCCCCGCTCTATATCGCTAAGCCTCTTAGAAAAATATTGAAATGGATCTAACAAAAATAAAACTTTATTTAGAGACCTTCAAGCACGTTTATAAAGAACGTAGTAAAGCTAACATTACAGTTACCTTCGCTACTCCTTTAGGTGGGTAGTCTTCTTTCAGTTTGGGATCCACACATTGCTTAACTTTGTCTTCACTTAATCTGGGAGTTGCCTGAATAAAAATTAACAAAAATAAATAAATTTACCCAATATTTGATCTTCTACAAGAAGAGGAAATACATTGTTTTTCAGTTAGGAAATATATTACCCAAGTGACAAGGCTCTGCTGCCCTTTAGGCATTGTATGGTCCACTGGCTTTCTTCCAGTGAGAAGCTCTAGAAGAATTACTCCAAAACTGTAGACATCACTTTTCTGATTAAGTGTGCCAGTCATCGCATACCTGAGGAGTAAGAGGAAAATGTTCACAAACCTCAAAGTATCTTGTAGGTTATAGTTTTCTTAAAGCGCATTGTGCTACAGGTAAACAAGAAAGAAGAAGAAAAAATCACAGAATTGCGCACGAGACAAATGGATTACATTCATGGGTGGCGGCAAATGTTCACTATAAAAAAGCTAGGGTCATAGAGAGAAGAAATGGAGGGGGCTGTAGAGTTTATAATCTTACTGTGCAATACAAGTGAATTTCCCAAAATACCCCAAATGAAAATTTGTAGTGAGACCATTGATAATGTCCATAAACAGAAGAGATCTTCAAATAAATTAGGATTCAAGAGCTATGTTTGGCGCGGTGGTGGCGGTCGTGAACGCAATGGTTATGAATTTTCGTTCGTGAACGCCCGACCTCGCCTAAGGAACTTCATCCACTTTTATGTTCAAACTAGTTTTCTTTTATTAGCGGCGGTCATAACCGTTGTCATGTCAAACAAACATTCTATGACGGTAGCGTTTTTGTCCAAACTCACCGGAGCAAAAAAACTGTGTCAAATGGAGTCAAGGCCTCCACAATACTAACCTCCAAAACGTGCATTTTTCATGACCACAAACTAGAAAACGATTCCGAGAAATGCTATAGCCAATTTCACATTGAAAATTTCAATAAACATCAGACACTGATACATAAAAATCTAGGCGCGACGCAGAACAGAAACCATTGAGTTTAGGCAAGATTATATAATGAGAAAAATATTTGGAGAATTCAAAAGAAGATCAAAAAGCCTTCCTAATTGATTAAGGTAAAAAAAACTGAAGTAACGCCAAAGAAAGCGTGAGATAGAGCAACAATGGAGGTACATACTCTGGAGCATGGTAGCCGAATGTTCCTAAGACTCGAGTTGAATGTAGACGTGCAGCTGTATCAGGAGACTGATTGGTTAAGTTAAAATCAGCCATCTTAGACTCATAATCGCCGAATAGTAGTACATTGCTTGACCTGACATCGCGATGCACAATCGACGGTTGAACTTTCTCGTGAAGATACTCAAGACCTCTGGCTGCACCATAAGCGATTTGAACTCTTTGGATCCAGCTCAAAACAGGGCCAGGTTCTGCACCTTGTACTCCCTTCCTCCCTAGTTCAGTAAATTGGCTCTTTTAGATTAAATAAAGTCATTTTGCGGAATATATAGTATTAAATAGGTATAGCAATAGATGTGTGTAATAGCTGTGGTGTAATCATGAGTCATGAATATCTCATGTAAAATTAAGTACTTGATTTCTCCATAAAATACTCCCCTACACTAGCCTTACAATTAAATGAGGAAATAGGGGAGATGCAACGAGCTACATCTAACAACACATAGACAGAAGCATGGCGGGTTGTGTGGGATTAAGGAGAGAATCGGGAAATACCACCATGGAGTGAATATCCAACATGTGGGGGTCCACTCAGACGTGTGGTGTCAACCGTAGTTAGGGTCTAAGTCGTCTTCGTCTCTAACACTTTCAACTACACAAATATTATAGATCGCTTTAGTAGTTACATACAATCTTGGTTTATTTGTAGTGGTTGGTTCTTATGTCATTTTATGCCGACGAATTCTGGTACTTGTACTCCTTAGATCTTTTACTCAAGTGCCTCTCATCATATGATGTTTGATAACTCTATTCTTACAAATTGATCTCCTACATGTTCTTTGCATATTTATAATGTTGATGACACTCATCTCCATATACTCAGTGTGATGAGCTCACACAAACTCTGAAAAATCTAGTATTTATATTGCTAACATAGTACATACTCCCAAATTATCAATCAAAATATTAAATTTTGAAAAATTAATTGATCAAAGTTGCAATGTTTCTCTTAACTCCACTTCTTGTATTCTTTTCAAGATCAAATATGTTGGAAGATTGGAACTTGTCGTAGAGTCGAAGAACCGTATCAGCTAGAGTCGCTTAATCTCAGCCTAATTACATGCTAACCTCCCATCACTTAGGCTCTTTCTATGTCTAACTTCTAGCATTGTCATTCATGTCATATTTATAGGTCTTATTTGAAAATATTATTATGTGATTCTCATATATCATGAAATTTCAAAGTTCCTCACTTGTCAAATTGTACTGATTGTCGATTGTCAAAACAAATTAATTTACATTTTTTTCCTTAGGTAATACAATGGCTTTATAAACTATTGATTTGGTTCACTATGATATAAGGTACCTGCCTCTACATAAGGATATCACTTTCTTTTAATATATAGTCAAATAAATTTTGAGTACTATTGAACATATTTTAAGGATATCATTATTATATGAGTTTTATTGATAATTTTTCTCGTTTCATTTGGGTATATCTCATGAATGCTTGTTTAAATGTCTTAATTTTTTATCAATATTTCACAAATATAATTAACAATCAATTGAATAAATACATAAAGTTATTTTGATTTGAGGGTGTTGTTGAATACACAATTTCTACAATGCAATCTATCTTGAAAATCATGGTATCCTCTTCCAGCAATCTTGTCCACGTGAACAAAAAGGAGTTGATGAGAGAAAGCATCGTCACATTCTTGATACCATTAAAGCTTTTCTAAAATTGACATTTGTTCATCGATTCCTCAGGTCTTAGCTCTACTTGATACTCTTGCTCATGAATGTGACAAACTTCTATCGTATCAGGAAAAATGTATTGTTCTTAGATACAACACAATTCACAAAAGAAATTGTTGTTATGAAACAACATGTCAACTTCGTATTGCTCATCATATTACTTTCTTTGTGAATGTGCTTTATTATGTGTCCTCTTACGATTCTGATTTATCATTTCTGGAAACTCTCACTTACACTTCTATTCATAATGCGCCATCACAAAGCTCCCTACACCTACCTATTTTCCTTTAACCAACACATCACTTATAGCCACAAACACCTCTTTTCCACACGAGAGTACAAATTTTACCGAGGTGAGTACACCTTAAATTGATGTTCTCTTTATGTCTAACAAATTTTTAGGATGCATCTCCTCTTCCTCGATGAAATCCCCATAAGTTCGACAACCAAAAATTCGATGCACACTTTGTACAAACATCTACCCTTCTGAGTTTCTCCATATTTTTTATTTCTATAAAACGTTCAAAGAAACTTAAGTTGTACCATGAGGCCATTAAATATCTAGAATAACAGTAATGACTGAAGAACTATATGATTTACAGCATACCCGAACTTGACAAATAGCAGTACATCCAGCTCTTCCCAGAGTAGCAGCCCGAAAAATCCTCCAGATACTATGTAACTTCATAAAGGAGGGGCACCTTTTTATGATTTTTCTCACACATAAAAACAAAGAACATCACAAAATTTTTGTAAAAAAACACTATTTGTCTCGTTTTCCTCATATATTCCCTGCCCTCGAACAATTCTCCCTCCCATAGTTATCGCCCTAACACATTTCAGTGCTATAAAAATAAAGAGTTATCTCTAAGGCCATTCTCGATCCCATGTAGTTATTGGGATTCATTTTAAGTAATATCAGTGCCAAAATGCAATTTGTTTGATAAAAACATGAAAGACACGTTCTGTAAGGAACATTTGGGAAAGGAAAGTAGGTTTCTGAATCTGCATTTAAATGATTGCATTCTTATAAGGATATCTATGTTTTCCACATCTTCAGAAGTACACATTAGTTCGTTGAAACAGATACCTCGATAACTGTAAGAATCAAAATGAGTGCAACCCAAGCAAGAGAAATTTTTTTACCATGCAAGATATCATGCAAGGAACCTAATGTTGCAAATTGGTAAACCAGGATTCTGTTGCCATCTTCCAAGCAGTATCCCAATAGTTCCACAAAGTATTCGTGTTTGAGGCGGGAAACCAATGATAACTACAAGAACAAAAAGGGAAACAAGAATGATATAATAATGCCATGTTAATTATATTTATTATGAATTCTTACTAAACTCACCTGCGCAGAAAAATCAGTATCACCCTCTGGCGAGGCTGAAGGATCCAATTTCTTTACTGCAGTTTGCCCTATACTCAAAGTTGCTTTGTACACCTTTCCATAAGAGCCCTCCCCAATCAAAGCCTTGGGACCAAAGTTGTTAGTCAGTTTCTTTAGCTCAGCCAAAGGTATGGCTGGTATGTCAACAGGTAAGACCTTTTGGGAATCTCCATTTTTGGCTGTAGAAGGACCTCTTGGTTCTCTGGTATTACCTGTATTAAAAAAAATCTACAAATTTTAGAAGATGTAATTTTTTAAGCATAACCTGATACGTAGGCATTGCGCCGTATCAAGAACTAGAACAAGAATGATGAAATTGCATTACAAGAAGATAAGGGATACAACTCGGGAGACTAATTCTCGCTTAGCATAGGGAGGCTGGGTCCTCCAAAGCGTCCTCTCCAAGAGAGCCCAAGAGATTAACTTGTAAATGACATAACAGACAATTCAACTAGAATAGGTTAATAGACGCAAACTATGATACATTTTTGAAAATATTATTGTGTCGGAGAAAAAGAAGATTTGAAATAACACAATCTCAAGGCACGAGCCCCAACGAATATACTGGCTAAAGATTTGGAAGAGAAAGAATAGGCAGAAAACTGAATAAGTAGGAGAAGTTCTATTAGAATATAAGTCTTTGTTTGTTGACCTGGTCTCAATGGGTCCAGTCCGTGGTGTGGGACAACTATGTTGGATTATCCCCGGTTGGGCTTGGTCTGTGGTTTTGACCCAATTTAACATTCTTAATATAAGGTCGGTGGGCCTTTTTTTCACAACAATTTTCCCTTTCGATAATCATAAATCATCATTATCCGTATTCAACTATTTAGTGTTGGCTTTATGAATCCTACTTCTCGTTCGCTCCCAGTGAATGATGCTAGAGGAATTAAACTTGTTATTTAAATCATTATAATAAATATTATCCATATTATCTTATGTTTATCCCTTCTCATTACTTATCCTATGTTACGGCGATACATCCACTCGAGTACATTGCCTCGCAGGAGTCATGGAAGTTTATATGGAAACCGCCTTGAATGCTCGTATGCAAGGATATAATTTTGTAATTAATTAGTATTGATTAACTAATTAATATTGATTAATTAGTATTAATTAATATTGACTTAATTAATGGTAATAATTAACATACTTTGTAATGCGTGTCCTCCTTCATCTATATAAGAGGGAGAGATACTGTGTGAGAGGTTATATTTTATGCTTAGGATTTTGTGGTCTCTCATTGTGAGAGGAACTTCAAGGAGGAACCAGCCTCCTGGGGTTTGACACGAGTATTTCTCGTGATTGTATCCAGTTTTTTAAGTTCTAGTGTAATCAGTGTAATCAATTTTCTGTGTCCGTAACAATGGTCCGACCTGCCGGCCTCCGCCCACTCCCAATTCAGTCGTCGGGTATCAGCGCCTCCCTCAACGATCACTTCGATAGGACCACCGCACAGCTCCACGACATAATTGCCACCCTTCGCAACATCCTGGTAAATCGGGAAATACATGTGACTTCCCCATTGGCGGCAACCCCTTTCGCAGCAAACGGCAGTCGATACGACAACCTAGCTCACAACTCCCCACCGACTTCCGCTCAGCACTGCATGTTCGTTGACGCTCCTCCCACCAGCCCCTACCTTTGTCCTCTCCCAAGCCACGTAGTGGATCCGCCCGCCGACCCACCTGAGCGGGAACACCACTCGACATGCCTAGAGCTGCTGCACCCAACCCCAGCATGCCTCGTCTGTAACACCTACACCGCAACAACCATATAATATGGGTCCGACCGGGCCCCACAGCATAAAGTCGTCACAGTTAAAGCACTATAAAATGATACAAGAACAAAAACCAAACAATCTATTTAACTAGCACAGCGAAAACAGAACCAACTCAGACAATATCCACATCTATGAGAATAAACAAAAGAGTTTTCAACCTTATGATCATACAAGCATACAAGAGTCTCAAAAGTATCAAACATCCTAAGCTACTCGGCGCGCAGGCCGGAACAAAAGCAAATGGAAAAACAGCAAGGAAGCAAAGAGAAGAAGATCACTTCATGAGGCGATGGCTTTTTAGCCGGCTAGCGATCTCCAGCTTGAGATCTTTGCCCTGCAATCCATCACAACAAAAGTGTACACGGGGGTCAGCCAGGGCTGAACACAACTTCGTACCAACACCTCTCCTCCTGGCCGTCCTAGCGGACAGGCTACTCGGGGAACTACATCACCCTGCAAGTCAACACTTCGTATGCAAATGAAAGCAAAACATATAAACAAGTATAATAAGCTCTAGTCTACATGACACAAACATCAAACATGTTGCGTGTATGAATCTAACATAACATCACTACACATTCACATTACAAGATTCATTCATGGTGCACACTAGTACACAAACAGTAGGGTACACACACCCCTCACCGCAAGGCAATTGATTCTGAAAACCCCACTGAGACCTCTGCCCGCACATGGATGATTATACCATGGAGACTTGTCAACTGAGCATGGCGGTCCTAATCTGTTTTACTAACTCCACTAGATCATCTACCCGTGCATGGATGATCACATCATGGGGACTTATCACCCGAGCATGAAGATTTTACCATTCTTAAAACACAAAAGCTCAGAGCATATACTAACTTGGCGCCGCATTCACTCACTAGGATCTTCTCATGCCTTTCTCGCCTTAATCTCAATGTCCGTTATTCACACAGAAAATAGGCATTACAATGGCGTTATGGTCGCGATTGCACGTCTAACAAAACCCTAAATGCAACGTCATACAATCATCACCAAATCGGACCACAGGCCACGATTTTGGCTTCACCCACAATGCATAATCCATTAATCGGTTCTGATTTCTAATGCATTGTGTCTGGGACGGACAAAATCAACCCGGTAGTTCTCAATGAACCGTGGTTACCTCAAGCCCTCTAATTAGAGGTACTGGGTACCACAAATGCAAAAATCAAAGCATGAAAATGGAGAATGTCAAGCACGCATCCTAAAACCGGGAGGATAAATGTCGCTACCTTATAAGATTTTCTCCTCGCTATCGAAATGTCGCAAATCACAGATGAAGACGAGCGCCCTCGAGCCCTCTCCGCGGATCCGGTCTCAGCTCGTCGATCGGAGCTATGAAGCTCCTCCAATGGCACCTTTTTTCTCCTCTTGCCCTAGCCTCTTCCTCTTCCTCATCCTTCCAAACCTAAGAGAGAAAAAGCAATGTGGGAATGAGAGTTCTAAACACCTCCTCACACCATAATAGGGTCCTAAACGTGATATGAACCGTTGGATTGAAGTCCACAGTTCGGATTAAGCGTCGCAAGGAAGAAGCTCGTCGCACGCACGAGCGTGCGCATTAAGGCGCATGGATGTGCGCGAGATGCATGGGCATCCGGGGAAAGACGCACAGGCGTGCACGAAGGAATCACACGCGGGCCCACAGGACGTCGATTTTTTGGCCTGGAGCCTCTCACAACGCGCACGGGTGTGCACGCATGCTCGCTTCCACCGCTAGACCGTGCACAGTCTCCGGGAGAAAATGCATGGGCGTGTGTGGAGGAATCACACGCGCATCCACGAGCACTGATTTTTGTCCCAGAATCTCCCTTATAGAACGCACAGATGTGCACTTAAGGGAGCACGAGGCGTGCGTGAAGGAAACTACGGGAAAAGAGATTTGGGGTGTTACATCATCAACCCGTCCAACGATCCACCCGATCTCCCGCAGGCTTTTCTGCCTGTCATCTTCGATACCCGAACCACTTTCCTGTTTGGTTCGTCTCCCCAACCTGCGGCGCCTATCGATCTCACGCCGCAAGCACCTCTTATCCACAAAGCAATCCTCAATTCCACCTTCCCCTTCCTACCTTAATCATTAAACTCCATTTCGGGAACTATCCGATGTGGGCATCCACGCCCATGATGCTCTCAAAGCATTCAACCTGGAAAACAACGTCGACAAAGACGACCTTGAACCACTAAAATATGCAACCATGAATCAAGCTCCATTTTGCCTCTCTCGCCTTAATACCAGCTTTGGAAGAAGCAAGATAAACATATCCTTCTTTGGCTACGCAGCACACTTACCGACACTACCGCCAACTACATCATCAACATCCCCTCTTCTTGTCAAGCCTGGTCCGACTTGAAAACATTTTCAAGCCCCAATCAGACTCGAAAGTAATGTCATTGTGTTACTAACTCTCGGCTCTCCAACAAGGCAGCCTCTCCTGCATGGATTAAGTAAACAAAAAAAAACAAGTCCCGGCAAACCAATTGGCGTCCACAAATAATCTCATTCCCGATTATGAACTCATCATGCACATTGTTACGAAAACAAGAGTTGAATGAAAAACAAACAAAAAATCAACAACACGGAAGACATGGATTTACGTAGTTCACCCCAAGATGGGCTACGTCCATGGGCAGCAGCAGTCTGTTTTTCACTAGATCAAGAACAGATGCGGTTACAGAAAGTGGGTGGATTTTTGAATATTAATTAAGTCCACGGATTATCATCTCAACCATCAATTACGAGCACATGGATCGTCATCTCAACCATTTATTTGAAGCAGCACACGGATTACAATCTCAATCATCCAATATGAACGCATCTCAGCCGTCAAAGACCAAGCACATGGATTCATTCATTTATTACCTTTGAATAAAGAATAATATTTTCTCTCTCCATGTAACCTATATAAACACCTCTTGATGTACAATGAAAATCATCCAAGAAAAACGTATCTTTTCTACTTCTCTTCTTAACTTGGTAGCAGAGCGAAGGTCGCCTCCCTACACTCTCTTTTTATGTACTATTGGCGAAGAAACTTCATTCTCTTTTTTTCTACCAATATGGCTAGATCATCTTCTTCGTCTTCCTCTACTACCTCTGTCATTTCTCCATCTCATGCTGTCACCATTTCTACCACTGCTCACCATTATTTATCTCTTAAACTTACTACCAAAAATTTCGTACTTTGGCGAGCATAGATAACTCCGTTTATACGCGGTCAACGCCTACTTCGCTTCGTTGATGGCTCTTTTCCTTGTCCAACTGATCCTATTGAAGCATTTTCATGACAAGAGCAGGGCGCCACCCTTATGAGCCTTCTTATTGCATCTCTCTTAGAAGAAGTGCTTCCTTTAATTCTCGATCAACCGACAAGCAAAGCTATTTGGGACACCGTCATCAAACGATACAGATCATCCTATGGTACTCGTCTTATGAATCTTCGTACCATGCTTCAAATTCTTGAACAACAACCTAAAGAATCAGTTTTAACTTTCTTACAATGAGCAAAGAGCATTGCAGATGAACTCAATGTCGTTGGACGTCCTCTTCTTCCTGAGGATTTAAATCTTCATATTTTTCGAGCACTACGATCAGATCTACAAGATATAGTTCCTACTTTACTTTGTCAAGAAACTTCCCCTAACTTTAAAGATCTCAGTGACATCCTGGCCAGCCATGAGTTTCTCCGCTCGACAAAGAAACTGATAGTCCCCGCCTCTTCGGATTCGCCCGAGGTACATTTTACTCATAGAACAAATAGATATACTGATCGTAGGCGTGGTCGTGGATGCGACACTCACGGACGTGGTGGAAGATTTTCTCAACAAAATACTGGTCGAGGTGAACTATGGTGCTCTCTTTGCAAACAGATAATCACTCTACTCAAAACTATTATTAGCGTCTTACCTATAATCCTCATCACATAGCCTATCCCCACCACCCATCTCCGCTAATAGTCAATCACACCATCCCTTATACCCCACCATATCACCCACCAATCTTACCCACTCCTCACCCATCAACCGCTCTCGCATGGTACCTAGATACTAGTGTTTCTCATCATGTCACTCCATATCTTCAATACTTCTCATATGATGACTACACTGGTCATTCATATCGTCAATGGTAAGGGTCTACCCATAGCTCATATTGGAAATACCCAATTTTTCTCTCCTAATTCTTCTCGTTCACTTTATTTATCAAACATCTTGCATGTCCCATCTACATTTAAATGTCTCCTTTATGTCCAAAAATTTGCTAAAGATAATAATGTTTACTTTGAATTTCACCCATCTCATTTTCTTGTGAAGGACAAGGTCACCAAATCAACACTTATGTCAGGACAGAGCAATAATGGTTTGTATCAACTCAGTTTCGCCTCTCCCGCACCTTCTGTTGCTATTGCCGAGCGGACTACCATGAACGGTTGGCATGGACACCTAGGACATCCACATGAAAAAGTTCTCCGTCTTATGATGAACACCAACAAATTACCTTGCAAATCGACAACTTTAAAGTCTCTTTGTTTTGCTTGTCAATTGGGTAAATCTCATCGCTTATATCTTCCTCTTTCTCATTCTATAAGTCTTTTTTCCATTAGATCATGTTTATAGTGATGTATGGGGTCCATCCCCTACTCCCTCTATAAACGGGCACCGTTATTATGTATTCTTTCTTAATGATAATACAAAATATATTTGATTTTATCCAATGGCTCGTAAATCTGAAATATTTGATATTTTATTCGTTTTAAAGCTTTGGATGAGCGGCTTTTCTCACGTCCACGTAAAGCCTTACAAACTGATTGGGGAGGTGAATATCGCACCTTTCCTCATTATTTTCAAAAATTTGGCATTTATCATCGCATTGCCGCTCCCCAGACTCATGAGCAGTAAGGTGTCATAGAACGTCGTCATCGACACATTACAGAGACAGACCTCTCCCTTCTCGCTGAGGGGTCTGGTCCTACAAAATACTGGCATTTTGTCTTTCAAACTGCAGTTTTTCTTATAAATCGCATGTCCTCATCAACTTCATTCAACCTCTCTCAATTTCAACTAGTCCACCATAAACCCCCAATTATAATTTCCTTCGAATCTTTGGATGCTTGTGTTTTCCCCTCTTACGACCTTAAAATCGCCATAAAATGGATTTTCGATCCACACCATGTGTCTTTCTGGGTTACAATCCTTCTCATTCTGCATATTATTGCTTAAACCTTCAAAACAACAGAATTTATATAGCACGGCATGTACGGTTTGATGAAACATCATTCGCTTTTACCACCTTTTCTCAACCTTTAACTCCAATTTTTTATTCCTTAATCAAAACACGTCCTTCCCCATGGTCCGCAATTCCTCTTTGCATCAATCCACCACAATCACTAACCTCACCACTGTTACCGACGCCCACCGTGGGGAGGAACCGGAATGGCACGTGTACTCGAGGAGGACACGAGACGACGCGGGAACAAAGGGCGGAACGAGCCGCACCGGCCCAAGCACCGAACCGGGCGGTTCGGCGGAGGCACTCTAGGAACCGATCCGGTCATTTACTTGATGTCTTATTTTATTTTATAAAGTGTTGTAATGTTTATGTTGTCACTTTGGATTTGAGGTGGGTTCCCCCTATATAAGGGATCACCTTAGGTTGGGCATGTATCTTTGATCACTTATGCTATTGGGGCTGCTCCCCTTGTCTTCTCCTCTATTCCTCTCTCTCACTCTAACCTAATCTCTCTCTCTATTCCCCGACCCCCTTCCCTCTCGTTCTCGCCCTCTCGATACCGCCAGCCGACAACCGCCTCCGCTAGCCGCCCTCCCTCTAGCGCCCTCCGGTATCCTAGCGGTACAATTTGGTCCGACCTGCCCGTCCGCCCGCTTAGGTCAAGCTGCCGGAATCCGCCATGGCACCAGGAACCCGCCTGCATCCGCACGACCCCTCTGACGACGCAGTCCCCGTCGCCGATACCATCGCGCAGCACAGCAGCCAGCTCGCCCTCCAGGCCGGTCAAATCGCGACCCTGCAGTCGTCCTTTGACGCGCTCCTCACTCGCCTCGACAAGCTGCTTCCCTCGCCGAGCTCGCCGGCGCCGCCACTCACGGCCCCGTCTCCGCTGGACACCACGTCGGTGCTCGGGACGCCGCCCTCACCGCTGGCGCCTCTCTTCCACGCGCCAGCCCCATACCAGCCTTCCCCCGCGCCGTCACCGCCCATCGCAGTCCGACCACTTCTCGCGCAAGACGTGCCCGCCTTCTCCGGGACGGACCCGATGGGGTGGATTGCCCGAGCGGAACAATATTTCGACCTCAACAGTACTCCCTTGGCGGATCGCGTCGGCACCGCCATGGTCGGCTTGGACGGCTCCGCCCTCCATTGGGCTCGGTGGCTCCGTCAGATCCAACCTCTAATTCTGTGGCCCGAGTTTAAGTAGGAAATGATTAGTCGCTACGACTCCCGCTACACCGGCTCCGCCATCGAGCGGCTCTGCTCAGCCCGCCAATCGACGACCGTGGACGCATACATCGACGACTTCGTCGCACTCGTCACGCAAGTGTCGGGCCTTCCGCCCGACCATTATTTGGGCTTCTTTCTCCAAGGTCTCCGCCCGAACATCCGTTCTCGCCTCCGCACGCACCATCCCCACACGGTCTCCGAAGCTCTCGAACTTGCGCGGGCCGTTGAGGCGGATTTGGGCCGGGGGCCGACCCCCGCTTCCACCTATCGGCCATTCCCGCCGCCGGCCACAGGCCCTCGAGTGGCTCCTACGGGACACGGTCGGCCACCCCGCAGGGATGCGCCGACACGCGTCGACTACAACGAACTCCGCCGTCGCGGCTTATGCTTCTGTTGCCGCCAACCGTACTCGCCACAACACGTATGTGCGGTGAAGGAATTCCATGCCATTTTTGTGGATAGCGACGGCGACGACGCGGCCGAGGATCCATCTCTACTGGAAGTTCCACCCGATTCTCCGCTAGGGGATGCGGAGCCGGCACCACTCAATGTCTTGGAGTTACCTTTTTATTCGGTGGGCGGCCTTACGGGCCCACGTACAATGAAGTTGGCCGGCACACTCCACGACCGGTCCGTAGTGGTGATGATTGACAGTGGCGCGAGCCACAACTTCATGTCGGCCCATTTGGCGCGGGACCTTGGCTTGCCGTGCGATCCTTCCCCCGACTTCTCCGTCTGCCTTGGGGATGGTCGACGCCGGCCCACATTGGGACAGTGTGCGGGGATCAC
The DNA here is from genome assembly GCA_033032865.1 of Dactylorhiza incarnata. Classification (NCBI taxonomy): domain Eukaryota; kingdom Viridiplantae; phylum Streptophyta; class Magnoliopsida; order Asparagales; family Orchidaceae; genus Dactylorhiza; species Dactylorhiza incarnata. The sequence goes on from JAWHQI010000271.1 coordinate 3,725,407, forward strand.
TCTCTCCCTGGGCCCGTGCACGGTCACGACCGACTTCTACTTATTCGAGCTGGGCGGCCTCGATGCTATTTTGGGTGTGGCCTGGTTGCAGACATTAGGCGACGTTCGCGTCAACTGGGCCTCCATGACCATGTCGTTCCTACACAAGGGACAACCTTGCCGATTGGTGGGGGATTCGGCTCTCCTTCGCTCGCCGGTCTCCTTCCGGGCCATGACATGTGTCTCCGACATCGATTTCCCCGCCTGGTTATGGACTGTACAGGCGGCCTCCCCGCCGGACGACCAGCTCCCCGCAGACATGAACGGCGTTCTCGCAGACTTTTCCGACCTTTTTACTACCCCGCCCGGCCTACCACCTCCGCGGCCGACCGACCACGCCATTGTCCTCCAGCCGGGAGCAGCGGCTGCGTCCGTCCGGCCCTACCGCTACGGGCATGCAGAAGGACGAGATTGAGCGACTCGTGCGAGAAATGCTGTTAGGAGGCCTGATCCGGCCCAGTGCTAGCCCCTTCTCCAGCCCGGTGCTTCTGGTCCGCAAAAAGGACGGTAGTTGGCGGGTTTGTGTGGACTACCGGGAGCTTAACAAAGCTATGATACCGGACAAATACCCCATTCCCGTCATTCAGGAGTTGTTGGACGAGCTTCATGGCACCGCCTTCTTCACCAAACTTGACCTCCGCGCCGGCTATCACCAAATCCGGGTCCGACCGGACGACGTCCCGAAGACGGCCTTCAGGACACACGATGGCCACTTTGAGTTCCTCGTGATGCCGTTTGGGCTCACAAACGCCCCGACCACCTTCCAAGCCACCATGAATGACATCTTCCGGCCGGTCCTTCGTAAGCACGTGCTCGTTTTCTTTGATGATATTCTTGTGTTTAGTACTACTTGGCAGGACCACCTTCGCCATGTGCGGGAGACACTTACCACTCTTCGCCGCCACCACCTTACCGTCAACCGGAAGAAGTGTAATTTCGGCGCCACGACAGTCAGCTATTTGGGGCATACCATCTCCGCTCTTGGCGTGGCCATGGACGCGGACAAGATCGACGCAGTGACTCGGTGGCCGACCCCGACTTCCATTCGTGGCGTCCGAGCTTTCCTGGGACTAACCGGGTATTACCGCCGCTTCATTCGGGATTACGGTGGGTTGGCCCGCCCTCTCACCCAGCTGCTTAAATCCCCCGACGATGGGCCGTTCTCGTGGCCTCCGGACGCCATGGCGGCTTTCGCCGCTTTGCAGTCAGCCTTGATCCAAGGACCGGTCTTAGCCATGCCGGACTTCCGACAACAGTTCATAGTGGAATGCGACGCCTCCGGCTCTGGCGTCGGCGCCGTCTTGATGCAGGCCGGTCGGCCGGTGGCTTACTTTAGCCGCGCCTTTTCGGCGGTGGTGCGCAGCAAATCAGCTTATGAGAATGAGCTTATGGCTTTGGTTTTGGCGGTACAACATTGGCGGCCGTACTTGCTCGGCCGGCCCTTCATCGTTCGCACCGATCATCACAGTCTCCGCTACTTGCTTCAGCAGAAAATTGCTACGCCGACGCAGCAGTTGTGGGTAGCCAAACTTCTCGGTTATGACTTCGTTATCGAATTCCGGTCGGGCAAGACCAACAGAGCGGCCGATGCGCTCTCCCGCCACCCTCACGCTCCGGAATTAGCAGCCATATCGCGGCCTGTTTGGGAGGACGCAGCCATTCTTCAGCAGGAGGCGGATACTGACCCCCACTTGATAGCGATCCGTTCGGCCCTACTCGCTGACCCGGCGGCCCGGCCACCCTATACTCTCCTCGGGGGCCGACTGTTTCATCGGGGCCGCCTGGTACTATCCGCCTCATCTTCCCGCATTCCGCTCCTTCTCGCCGAGTTCCATTCTACTCCCTCGGGGGGCCATGCTGGGGCCTTTCGGACGTACCGGCGGATAGCAGCTTCCTTATACTGGCCCCACATGCTCCGACAAGTGAAGGCCTACGTGGCGGCCTGTTTGCCTTGTCAGAAGGCGAAGTACGAGACGTTGTTCCCAAGCGGCCTCCTGCAGCCCCTACCGATCCCCGAGCGTGTCTGGGAAGACATAGCGATGGATTTCATCACCCGTCTGCCGCGTTCAAACGGGTTCGATTGCATATTGGTGGTGGTCGACCGCCTGACGAAGTACGCCCACTTCGTCCCACTCCAGCATCCTTATACAGCAGCGACCGTGGCCGACTGTTTCATTTCCGAGATAGTACGCCTTCATGGGTTTCCTCGTTCCATAGTGAGTGATAGAGATCCTCTCTTCCTCAGCAGCTTTTGGACCTCGTTGTTTCGTCTTCAAGGCACTCGACTCCGGAGGAGTACCGCATATCACCCCCAGTCGGATGGGCAGTCCGAAGTGCTGAACCGTTGTTTGGAGACATACTTACGGTGCTTCATCGGTGAGCGACCCGGGTCGTGGGCAAAGTGGCTATGTTGGGCGAAGTACTCGTACAACACCGCCTACCATCACTCCGCCAACACCTCGCCATTCGAGACGGTCTATGGCTGACCCCCTCCATCGATTCTCCGACACCTTCCGGGCGAATGCCCCGTGGCCAGCTTGGCCGATCATCTGTATGACCGGGACGTGATTCTGGATAGCTTGAAACACCATCTGCGCCGCGCACAGGCGAAAATGCTCTCATTCGCTAACCGGAAACGACGCGATCTCTCCTTTCAGGTGGGCGAGCATGTTTTCATTAAACTTCACCCATACCGCCAGCTGACAGTGGCTCGCCGCACCTGCCCTAAGTTGGCCCCCCGCTTCTACGGGCCCTTCGAGATCCTCAGCCGCATTGGAGCCGTCGCGTACCGTCTGCGCCTACCAGACCATAGCCGCATCCACCCGGTGTTCCATGTTTCCCAGCTTCGCCGTGTTATCAGCAATCATCCGGTCACCGATCACATTCCGGCCGATATTGTGAACACTCCGACTTTCCACCTTTGTACCCGACTTCCATCATGGATCGGCGCCACCATAACCCGGGAGATGCTCTGCCCCGAGTGAGCCTACGACCCTGCCAGCTAGGTGGGAGCATAGTCAGCGGGTCTGCTCGGGGCTATGCCTTAGAAAAGGCCTCCGAGCACCGTCTGCCCTGTCAGCTAGAGAGAGCCTGACAGCGGGATCACCTCGGGTTGTGTTTCACTTAAACATACTCTCATCCTGCCACCGAGTGAGCCTACGGCCCTGCCAGCTAGGTGGGAGCCTGGTCAGCGGGTCTGTTCGGGGCTAACCTTTGAAACTTTCCTGCCACCGAGTGAGCCTGCGACCCTGCCAGCTAGGTGGGAGCCTGGTCAGCGGGTCTGCTCGGGGCTATGCCTTAGAAAATGCCTCCGAGCACCGTCTGCCCTGTCAGCTAGGGAGAGCCTGGCAGCGGGATCACCTCGGGCTGTGTTTCACTTAAACATACTTTCTCCTCCTGCCACCGAGTGAGCATACGGCCCTGCCAGCTAGGTGGGAGCCTGGTCAGCGGGTCTGCTCGGGGCTATGCCTTTGTAACTTTCCTGCCACCGAGTGAGCCTACGGCCCTGTCAGCTAGGTGAGAGTCTGGTCAACGGGTCTGCTCGGGGCTATGCCTTAGAAAAGGCATCCGAGCACCGTCTGCCCTGTCAGCTAGAGAGAGTCTGACAGCGGGATCACCTCGGGTTGTGTTTCACTTAAACATACTTTCTCCTCCTGCCACCGAGTGATCCTACGGCCTTGTCAGCTAGGTGGGAGCTTGGTCAGCGGGTCTGCTCGGGGCTATGCCTTAGAAAAGGCCTCTGAACACCGTCTGCCCTGTCAATTAGAGAGAGCATGACAGCGGGATCACCTCGAGCTGTGTTTCACTTAAACATACTTTCTCCTCCTGCCACCGAGTGAGCCTACGGCCCTGCCAGCTAGGTGAGAGCCTGGTCAGCGGGTCTGCTCGCGGCTATGCCTTAGAAAAGGCCTCCGAGCACTGTCTGCCCTGTCAGCTAGAGAGAGCCTGACAGCGGGATCACCTCGGGTTGTGTTTCACTTAAACATACTTTCTCCTCCTGCCACCGAGTGAGCCTACGACCCTGCCAGCTTGGTGGGAGCCTGGTCAGCGGGTCTGCTCGGGGTTATGCCTTTGTAACTTTCCTGCCACCGAGTGAGCCTACGGCCCTGCCAGCTAGGTGAGAGCCTGGTCAGCGGGTCTGCTCGGGGTTATGCCTTAAAAAGACCTCCGAGCATCGTCCGCCTTGTCAGCTAGAGAGAGCCGACAGCGGGATCACCTCGGGCTGTGTTTCACTTAAACATACTTTCTCCTCCTGCCACCGAGTGAGCCTACGGCTATGCCAGCTAGGTGAGAGCCTGGTCAGCGGGTCTGCTCGGGGCTATGCCTTAGAAAAGGCCTCCGAGCACCGTCTGCCCTGTCAGCTAGAGAGAGCCTGACAGCGGGATCACCTCGGGCTGTGTTTCACTCAAACATACTTTCTCCTCCTGCCACCGAGTGAGCCTACGGCCCTGCCAGCTAGGTGAGAGTCTGGTCAGCGGGTCTGCTCGGGGCTGATCTTTGAAACCTTTCATCCCACTAGTTATCATATTATATGCAAGAAAAACTAAGTTTGAAAGTAAACCATCGTATTACATGAATTCAAGGGTAGAAACGTTTCAGGTCGTCACCGCTCCACGTGTGGCCGATGGACTCGCCTTCGACATTCTGGAGACAGTATCCCCCTGATTTCAAGGCCTCTTCAATGACATAGGGTCCCTCCCAATTGGGATTGAGCTTCCCCACCGCGGCTGACCTTCATGCCGCGTCGACCTTTTTTAATATAAGGTCCCCTTTCTCGAACTGTTTGATCCTGATGTGTTTGTCAAAATACTTTGCCATCCGGCGCTTAACTTCTTCTAATTGAATGGCGGCAAGATCTCGGACCTCCTCGATCGGATCCAAGGAGAGCCGCAGCTCCTCTTCGTTCCCCACTCTCCATTCTTCGTCGCCTCCCTCGGCGGCCTTTACCCGCGATGTCTTGACTTCGAACTCTACGAGAATGACGGCCTCACAACCGTGCGAGAGCTTGAGGGGGGTCTCGCCGGTGGCGGTATTGGGCGTAGTCCTTAGAGCCTATAGGACTGAGGGGAGCTGCTCCACCCAATTCCCCTTCAAGTTTTCTACTTTCTTTTTTAGCAGGTTCACTATAATCTTGTTCGCCGCCTCCACCTGTCTGTTGCTCCTAGGATGATGAACGGATGCAAACCTGAGATCTATTCCCAGCTGGCTACAGACTCTGATAAGCTCTTCGCTAGCAAATTGCGGGTCATTATCTGTAACTATGGCTTGAGGGAGCCCATGACGGCAGATGATCTCCCCCCCACACAAAGTTGCGGATTACCTGGGAGGTGACCTTGGCCAAAGCCTTAACCTCCAACCACTTCGAGAAGTAGGCGATCATGACCAGGAGAAACCTTCATTGCCCACTTGCCTGGGGGAAAGGTCCTACTAGATCCATCCCCCATATGGCGAAGGGTCATGGTACCGTGATACTCCTTAACCTCTGAGCCGGCAAAAGTTGAAGCGGAGCGAACAACTGGCACTTCTGGCATTTTTTGGCGAATTCCGCTGCGTCCTTGCTCAGGGTCGGCCAGAATTACCCTTGCCTTATTATTCTTGCCTCCAACGTCCTACTCCCCGAGTGACTACCACACTCGCCGGAGTGAACCTCCTCCAGGACCCTCGGGACCTCCTCCTCAGATATGCATCGTGCTAAGAGTCCCGAGAGAGTCTTTCGATACAAGTCCCCCTCGTGAAGCATGTAGTAGACGAACTTGGACCTGAAGCGCCTTTGATCTGGAACCTCTTCTGGAAACCTGCCAGTTGCCAGGAAGGTCACGAAAGGATCCTTCCACGAGGGTCGCCGCTCTATATCCATTAGCTCCCCTTCCTCAATCGACGGGCGAAATAGGTCCGTCAAGGCTCCCCTGGTCCGAGGACCGGACTTAGCCAACCTATTTGCTGGGGTACTCTCTTCCATCGGTATGTGCCTGATGGAGAAGGTCTTGAACGTTCCGATGAGACCCCTCACTTTGGTTAGATATCTCACGAGTGTGGGCTCCCTTGCCTCGAACTCACCCTTGACCTGTCTGGCTACGACCATGAAATCTGTGAGAACCTCCACATCATGAATCCCTAGCTCCTGAGCCAGGCGCAAGCCGGCGATCACTGCTTCGTACTCCGTCTGGTTGTTGGTGATGGGAAAATGTATTACTAGTGTCTGCTCTATTTTTACTCCATGGGGGCTTTCCAATACCACCCCTCCTCCTAAAGAGTTCTTTCCTGAGGCCCCATCAACCAGCATCTTCCAGGGGACGTGATGAAGGGTTTGCTCCTCTTCCATCTCGACCACATAGACTGGCATAAAGTCTGGCATAAAGTCTGCCACGACCTGGGCCTTCATCGATAGCCGAGGAACGAATGTGATGTCGAACTCGCTCAGCTCCACTGACCACTTTGTGAGCCTCCCTGAATGCTCTACCCCCTCGAAGATTTTGTGAAGGGGTGGTCGGTCACTACTTGGATCGAATGGGCTTGGAAGTACGGCCTGAGCTTCCTGGCCGAGACGACTAGAGCGAAGGCCAGCTTTTCTAAAACCGGGTATCGGAGCTCCGCCTTCTTCAAAATCCTGCTCACGTAGTAGACGGGCAGCTGCTTCTTGCCCTCCTCTCGGACCAAGACGGAGCTTACGGCCTCAGCCCCCACTCTGAGATACAAGGCTAAGCCTTCCCCCTCCTTAGGCCCCTGGAGCAGTGGAGCCTTGGTGAGCTGACTTTTTAAGGCCTGGAAGGCCTCCTCACACTCCTTCGTCCACTCGAATTTTTGGTTGACTTGAAATACTTTGAAGAAGGGAGAGCATTTCTCCCCCGCTCGGGAGAGAAACCTACTCAACCCTGCGAGTTTCCCAGTCAGACGTTGAACTTCCTTAGCACTTCGCGGCGATCCTAATTCCATTATAGCTTTTACTTTGTCCGGATTAGGCTCCACCCCTGCCGGGGTAAGGAGATGACCTAGAAATTTCCCCTTGCTGGCCCCGAAGACACATTTTAAAGGGTTCAGACTCATCTTAAACTTGCGCAGAGTGGCGAAGGTCTCTTCAAGGTCTCAGAGGTGAGAGCTCACATCCTTGCTCTTCACCATGAGGTCGTCTATGTATATCTCCAAGTTGCTCCCCCTCTGCTCCCTAAAGACTCGGTTCATCATCCTTTGGTATGTCGCCCCCGCATTCTTTAGCCCGAAAGGCATCATCTTATAGCAGTGGCACCCTTCCCTTGTGATGAAGGAGACATCTTTAATGTCTGGTGGGTGCATCCTGATCTGGTGATAACCTGAAAAAGCATCTAAAAAACTCATTACAGAAAAAACGACGGCTGAGTCAACCAGCGCGTCGATTCGAGGCAAGGGGTAACAATCATTAGGGCATGCTTAGTTTAAAAGAGAGAAATCGATATACATTCTCCAACGGTCATCGCCTTTTTTTATTTACTATAACGACGTTGGAGACCCAGCCTGGATACTGGATCTCTGAGACAAACCCTGCCTTGAGGAGCTTTTCCACTTCCTCCCGGATCGGCTCTTCCATCTTGTCGGCTATGGCCCTCCTCTTCTATCGGATGGGGCGGGCTCCTGGCTCGAGGTTGAGTCGGTGGCAGACCACATCCGCGGTGATGCCCGACATGTCTGTCGCGCTCCATGCGAAGATGTCCACGCTCCTTTGGATGCACTCCAGCATCTTCTCCCTATCCTCTGGACCAAGGCCCCCGCTAACTCGCACCTTCTCTATCTTCCCTTCCCGGGTGGTGACTTCCAGCTCTACTACTTCTTCCGCCGCCTCAAGACGGAACGGCTCTTCCCATTTCCTCCTGCTTTCTCCCTCTCGACTAGGGTCTTCTCTTCTACCGCAACCTCCTCCTCCATCGGCTCGGTATGCACCCCCTGCCTTGCCTCCGTCTCCTCTTCCCGGATGTTGTCCTCTCCTTCTTCTTCTTCCTCTGCCTTCCTCTCTTCTCCTGGCCCCTCCGGCCCCCTCAACTCCCTATCTACCTCATCGGCCTCCGTCATCCAGGAGATGGTGTTGACGGCAGTCACATAGCACTGCCTTGCCACCTTTGTATCCCCCCGGATTCGGACCTGGACTCCTCCGTTGTGGAACTTTAGGCACCAGTGAAAGAACGAGGGAACGCATCGGAAGGTGTTGATGAGAGGACGTCCGAAAATCGCATTATAGCTTCTCGGAGCGTCGACAATGACGAACTGACAGTTCCTGGGGACCCTTCCCAACGTCACCTGGAGGCCGACTCCTCCCTCGACCTCCTTCCTCTCCCCTGAAAATCCGAACAACGGCCCATCCGATGCCTGCACCCTCTTCGCTGCCACCCGCAACGCGTCGAAGGCCTTCTTGAAGATCACATTCACGGAACTCCCGCTGTCGATCAAGATCCGGGAGACCGTGAAGTTCTCGATAGCCGTCTGGATCACCAAGGCATCGCAGAACGGGTCTTCATAGTCTTGCATATCCTTCGAAGAGAATGTGATCTTCTCCACAGGGGGTGGGGTTTGGGATGTTGACGCGACGCTCCTCTTGTACGTTGTTTGGAAGCTCCTCTTGCGAGAAGCCTCGATCCCCACCCCACCATGGATCACACTGATCCCCCCTCGAGCCCCCACGTCAGCTCGGTCTTCACATCTGTCCTCCCCCTCTCCGGGTAGCACTTCTTCGATCCTTACTGGTCGTTGCTGCTGCTGGCCTCTTGCCCTCATCTCCAGAAACTCCGGGCAGGTGGCCGTCGCGTGACCTTCCTCCTGGTGGAAGTCACAATAGGGCAACGCCACCATGCCTCCCCTTCCCCCTTTTTCATTCCCTCTTCCTCTTCCTCCTCTTCCTCGGCCTACTGTCATGGTTTGCTGCTGAGGGGGGAGTGGCGGCCTCGGACCCTGCCTCCACCCCGGAGGGTTGACCCGCCCTTGCCCCCTTCCCTGGTATCCTCTTTCTTGACCTTGCGCTGGTCCTTCCTGGGGTCTCCAGGCTAGCCGGTTATTGGGCTCCTGATATCCCCAATCCCGCTGCTGCCCCTGAAATCCCTGACCTCTAGGTTCATCTCTCCTTCTACCCTCCTGCTGCCTTGTCTCTGGCTCACTCAGCCTTGCCAACCTTTTTGCAAACTCCGGGTTGGCTGCCTCCCCTTCGATCTCTTCCGTTGCCCTCTCCATCAATTCTTCGAAGGACAGGGGCCTTTCGCTTTAGGTTCATCTTGAAGAACCCCTCCCGCAGCCCCACTATGAAGGCCAACTGGAGGGTGAACCCGGGCACCTCCTGGACGAGCAGGACCTCTTCCTGGAACCTATCTGCATAATAGGTCAGCGACTCCCCTGGCCCTTGCTTAATCTTGAAGAGTGCCTTTGCATCCTTCTTCCTCTTCTTTGATGTTGAGAAGCGCAGCCGGAAGCTCCGACATAGATCCTCGAACGTGTAAATAGAACCCACGGGGAGCTGGTGGAACCAGTCCCTCACCTTCTCCTTCAGAGTGGTGGCAAAGAGCCGGCACTGGAAGGCGTCCGACATGGGTAGGATAGAGACCATGTCCTCAAACAACTGCAGGTGTAGGACTAGGTAATCCTTGTCGGTATAGTAAGACATTTCCGGCCCTCGGAACCCCTCCGGAACCGGGGCAGAGAAGATCAGCTCACAAAAGGGGCTTCCCTCCCCCACTCGGCGAGTGGTTCGCTCTCGCAGAGTCAGCTCGCAGACCTCTGCACTCGCTGGGCTACTGAATAGTTGCCGCCCGGGGAGATCTCGCCCACTCGCTTCCGCCGCCACCTCCTTCCCGGGTCGCTGGACGGGAGCGTTCTCGCCTATCTGCTGGGGCGGGACCACCGGGACAGCGGGAGTCTCGAACTCGTTCCTTGTGGCGAATGCGAGCTGCAAGGTCTGCAGGATTCCGCGCCTGAGGTCCTCAAACATTTCCAACGTTACCTCTTTCACGGGTAGTTGCAAGTGGTCTGGGTCAGATCTTTCTCCCTCACCTCCAGCCATGGAGTTCAGCTAGAGATTTTCCTGTGTAGGCTACGGTCCACGCTCACCGCACCAAAAATGTTGAAACCGGCAACCGGTCTCTTGAGTTCGGACCCACAGGGGTGTAGCATACACCTACTTCTCCTTCACTGACACTCTTGATTGTGGATGAAGAATTATGACCAGACCCAAAGCTGTAGCGAGGAGGTCCCGTCACACACCCGGAAGATCTTAGAGAGCTTCCCCTCCCAAACCAATGCTCAGTCGGGCACCTTGGAGGGCACTATCAGCCAACCAAAAACTGTCTGGGAGGAGAGAGCCTAAAAAAATCGGATCTCCTCCAAGGTGCCATTTAGGGTCTATTTATAAGTTTTTTAGTCTGGCCTGCAAATAGCATAAATCCGCCTTTTAGTTTTACTAATCGCACCCCAAATTGGTCTGCTAACAGCCTAACTCCGCTGTTATGAAGGGCTATTGGCAGCCCACAAAGGGTATCTGGGTAATTTCCCCACCGAAGCCTTCTGGGCGAGTGGTCCGTGAAGGCACCACTCGTCAGGCCTCTCGCACACTAGATTCCCCTGGGCGAGTGGTCCGTGGGGGCACCACTCGCCTGATACCTGGATCTCCTGACGAGTGGGGTTCCGTCCTCACTCGCCTGGCCTTCCGCGCATTCGTACTCCTAAGCGAGCGAGTGTCTTACGAAAGAGGCTCGCACTCGCCCCGAGGCTTCCCTGCCTCTCCTGACCTGGGCGAGTGCCCTTCTTGACCTAACTTGCGTGCCTTTTGGACCTTTGGGACCTGGGGACCCACTCGGCGAATACGGGATTGTACAATAAGGGTTTGAACCCAAAACCTCTCACAAAATTTTAATAACCTTAACATTAAGTCAATAACCAATATAACTATAAGAACAAAAAATAATTTTAATGTAATATTCTTAGTGATTTTTTTTTTAAATTGAGTGTGTGTGGGCGGTCGCCCACACTCAGCCTCATGTGGGTCCGCCCATGAATGGAGATGAATTTGATCTCAAATGATTTTATAAGAAATCAAAATATAACAACAACAAAAGGCTTCCCTCTTATTTAAGTATAGATCAAAAGAAATGAAAGGAAATTATGCTCGATACTTACCAGGGATATTACGAGTTGGAGGAGCAGCAGAATGATTAACGGGTTGGCTATAGATATCCTCCTCCCCACCACAACAGCACATCATCTTCCCGATCGAAACCGCCCTAAATCTATACCGTGTATGTCATCAAATTCATCACTAGCTCACCCGATCCACAATCTCCCTTCCTCTACTTCTTATGCCCAGCAGAAGAATGTTCACGAAAGCTTCAATTAGGGCAAAATGCAGCACTAGAATAGTATTGATTTCAATAAAATCGTACGTCGATTCCGAAACCAACCATTGAATTTCGAGGCGAAACCCCTATCGATTGGAGAATTATCCCCGGATCGAGAAGAAGAGAAGAGGTCGAGAGAAATGGCGGCTAGATGTTTAATCGCTTTCCCTATTTCTACGTCGGCAGATGTAAAGAGGGAAGAGATTGTGCAGGTTTCTCGAGGAAGAAGGAGTGGAGGAGGAAAATGGAGATGGAGCAGCTAAGCGGGGGTTGTTTAGCGGGAAAGGCGGTTAGGTTGTTCTCCATGCGATTTATGGCTTGGTGGACGCGGTTTGACTTCCTATTATCAGGCTGCACGTTGCTATTCATCCTTCAAAATAGTTAGGGTCCGTTTGTTTCAGCGGTAATCCTCCTTTCCGTTAAAATGAAAAACGGCGTTTGAATTTTTTGCCTGTTTGCTCAGTGCGTTCCATTCTCAACGGAGCTTAAACTCCATTCTCAACTGAGCTTTCCAACAGCTACTCTCAGCTCCTTTCCAACGCGTCAAAGCCCGTTTTTTCCTCCCGCAGTCAGGAGGCGCGCGCAGATCTGCAACGGTGAGTGACGGCGGATCCGTTCTCTGGCGAGGGACGGGCGAGCCGTGCTCAGGAGAGGGACGGCGGAGCATATCCATGGCGGCGCTGCTTTCTTCCGGCGGAGGGTTGAAATCGAGAAGATGAACATTTTATTAGAGTGGTGTTACGGGCACGCCAATTTCGGCTATGGACATACCAATTTCTAAAAATTATTATGCGCCTTTTGAAAATACTCCTTACCCATGTATTTTTAGGAAACTCGTTCAACATGAAAGTTGTAGACCTCGACGAGATCTACAACTTTCGTGTTGAACATTTTTCCTAAAAATGGACGCACAAGACGTACTTCCAATAATTACGCATATGTTTCAATCAGGGAGACAATACGTCTTGTGCATGCATTTTTAGGAAAAATGTTCAACACGATCGAGGTCTACAACTTTCATGTTGAACACATTTCCTAAAAATGCACGGGTAAGGAGTATTTTCAAAAGACGCATAATAACTCTTAGAAATTTGTGTGTCCATACTCGAAATTGGTGCGCCCGTAACACCACTCTTTTATTATAATAATAATTACTATTATTAGTTTACTGCTATTATAATAAGTTACAATTCAGTTAAATTTATAATATATAATATAAATACAAATAGACATGCACAAAAAAAGTAGACTACACAAAAAAATCGGTCCTAATCGGTCTAGTTGGGACCGGTCCCAGTTTGGACCGGTCATAGAGGTCCCTAGCAGCCCCTCTTTTTCTCTCAAAACCAGACCCTGATCGGGATCGATAAAAGATCGGTCCCGGATCGAGATCGGAGACCGGACTTCTACCGATCCTGGGATAGGATCGGAACCGGGACTCCCGTTAACACCTCTTCAAAGAAGAGTTGTTAAAACAGCTCTTTAAAAGAGCTGTTGGTAACAGCTGTTACCTGGCCGGCAGCAATTAATGTTGTCGGGCTGCTGCAGCTAGGCATGTTCACAAATAGTATAGTTCGTGAATAATTCGGGATTCGATTCGTGAAAATTCGATTAAAACTCGTATTTTTCGAATTTGAATCCGAATTCGAATCCAAATCCGGATTCGAATTGTTTTCGAATCCAAATCCGGATTCGAATTGTTTTCGAATCCGAATCCGAATATTTGTATTTCTAGGCGAATGATTCGCGAATAGTTCGAGAACAGTAAAATTAAATAGTCAAAATGAAATTAGATATATGTAATTATACATTACATATAATTATGTTATTATATATAATTAATTAATTATATATTTATATGCAAGTTATATTAATTCGAGGGTTTCCTTCGACGGTTCATTTCTTCCCCCTTCACGAAACCAATTTCCTTTCACGTGCAGTCATGCCCTACCCGACTACCCCTTCAGCTTCCATCATTCTTGCCGCAACTCGCCGGCGTCGCCCCTGCTTGTCGTGAGCCCGTGACTGGACTGTGCGAGAACCTCTGAAATCGAGGGCTTCCGTCGAGGGCTTCTGTCGAGGGCTTCCATCGAGGGCTTCCACAACTCGCCGGCGTCGACGATGCTTGCCCCGACTGGACTGTGCGAGGCTGCGAGCACCTCTGCAATCGAGGGTTTCCATCGAGGGCTCCCATCTAGGTCTTCCATCGAGGGCTTCTGCAACTCGCTGACATTGTCGCAGCTTGTCATGACTTGCTTGTGCAAGTACCTGGTGATTTCTTGCCCCTCTTGCAAATTTTTCCATCCGACATTAGATTGTTCATACATGTTTTATTATTTCTTTTCTGGTGATTTCTTGTCTGTTGCCTTGGAATTTTTTTGCTACATGCTAATATCATGACAAAATATATGTAGTTTTTACTTAAGACTTAGGTTGGTCATCCTTTATAGTTCTTAGCTTTGGACCATAAAAAATGTTTATAGATTGCATCATTTATTATGTTTTGCATTATGATACATGTTTATTCTAATATGCTTATTTGAATGGCCGGTTAATTTAATTAGGGCATTGATGTACTTTTGCATTCTCCAATGCTTATTTGAACCTTGATATCCATGGATGTACAAAGTCAGCAGGTACTCTGCTATTCTAATTTATTATAATCTCTTGATTTGTGAATGTTCTGATTTTTGAATGTTATAGTGTCACATTCTTGTCACTTGTTATTCTTTTTGGTATGTGTAGATGCATTCTAATCAAGGTATTGATAATACAATTGATGTTCAAATGGCTGTAAATCAAGCGAGCAAAGAACTTATTTCTGAAGCATGTGATGAGACTGAGAAACCTTCGCAAGGTCGTAATAAAAGACAACTTAAATCCACCGTTTGGAAGGATTTTAAAAGAGATACTACTGATGGAAAAGAAAAACATCAATGCAATCGTTGTGGTAGAAAGCTTGCTAAACAGGCATCTGCTTGTACTTCTCACTTGAAGAAACACTTAGAAATTTGTCAAGCTAGATTAAGATCCACCAAAAAGCAACAATTACTGAACATCGGGCCAGTTAATATAAATTCGAAAGAAAGTCTGAATGTTTGTGCACTTATCGATGGAAAATATGATCATGATAAGATGAGGCATGTTGTTGCTGAATGGGTTCTTATGCATGAGATTTCATTTAGCATGGTGGAAGACGAAGGCTTCAATCGTATGATGAGATGTGCTCAACCACTTTGGGAGCGTATAAGTCGCTTCAAAGTAAAAAAAAAATTGTGTTACTCTTTATAATAATGAAAAAGCTAAACTTAAGAGGCTTCTAGATGCAACTACTAAGATGAGCTTGACAACTGATTTGTGGAAGTCAAAGAACCAAAAGATGGAATACATGGTCATAACTGTTCATTTCATTGATTCAAATTGGAAGTTGCAAAAGCGTGTGTTAAGTTTTGTGCACGTACCTCCTCCTAGACGTGGCATTGATATATGCAATGCAATCTACAATTGTATGGGGTGGGGTGTAGAACACAAAATTATGTCAATCTCAATGGACAATGCTTCTGCGAATGATGTAGCTATGCATCATTTAAAACGTAATTTTTCTAGAACTAGAAATTTGCTATGCGGAGGGAAGATATTTTATGTGAGATGTTGTGCACATATCTTGAACCTTATGGTTCAGGATGGGCTTGCACAAATTAAGGACATGATTCAAAATGTAAGAGAAAGTGTGTTGTATATTAATGCCAGTGATGCAAGATTGATTGGCTTCTCTAAGATTGTGAAGACATTGTCTTTACCTACAAGAAAGCTTATCCTTGATTGCAAGACAAGATGGAATTCTACATATACCAAATGCTATCTACTCCAGTAACTTTCTTTTTCATTACTAGATCTATGTCATTAAAAGATCTATGATGACTGCTATTTAATTAAAGTGATTTTTTTAGTTCTAAAAGAAAATGAATGAAGTGTTGGTGCATAGAGAACAAAACATTATTTCGAGTTATGAATAATTTGGGTAAGAATGATGTCCAAATAACATTTCATTCATCTACATGAAATTTTAATTGGCCTAACCTAGAAAATTTGCAATGCAGATTATGCATGGATACTAGATGGATCATGGATGATATAATATTTTGTGATCAAATTCATGGAAGCCATATTTATACTTTTTTGTAGTAATATATCCTTTTGTATATGGATGTCAATATGTCATATTGATAATTTTTTGGGTAATCTATCATTTTGTATATGAAAGTCATATTTAAATTTTTTTGTACTAAACTATCCTTTTGTTGATAAAGAAAATGAATGACATGTTACTTTTGATATATATATATATATGTCATGTGTTCATACCAAAATAAAATAAGGAAACTGTCTTCATGAACAGTCAAGAGTTGTCCAAAGATCTGTAGAGGAAAGATCATACCATGTCTTCTATCAATTATGTGCAGGAGCTCCTCAATTATGTGCTGCTCACTTCTTCAATATCCACAGTTTTTTATTGGTTGTCCAGATTCCATATTCTTCATAAGCAGACTATGCAAATAAGGTATAATTGTTTTCTATTTTACACATTATACTTGGTTTTTTTACAACACTAAGGAAGATCAAGAAAGTACTTGTTTTCTATTTTACTTGTTTTCATAAGATCTGTAGATGAAAGAATGTACTTGTTTTCATAAGCAAACTATGTTTTTTTTATTTCTATTTTACTCATTGTAGTTTTTTTGTTTCAGTAAGCTTTAGACAATTTTCACACCACTAAGGAAGACCAAGAATGTATTTTCCATGCTTCCAGCAATGCTGTGGTTGGGTAATATTGGTTTTTCAACAGTCACTGCCTCACTGGTAAAAACCATGTGGAAGATAATCTTGACGAAGGTAAATGCAAGCAGTTATTTATATTTGTTTTCCAGTTCCCTGTACTTGTCATGAATCTCTACATTATATAAGTTTTGAGCATGTTATAACTTATAAGTTAGTATGCAGTCTACAACATTTTTTAAATACTTGTACTTTAGAACATGTTATAAGTTAGTATGTTGTCTGTACAATTGTTTATCCGCATCACATTAATGATACATAGGCCTAATGATACCTCTCTTTCTTAAAATGAAGGAAAATATTGCATGTTTATTTATCTCAAACAAGGATTTGTTTGTAGTAATACAATGAGCAATTAACCAGCAGCAATAGAATTAGCAACATAACAAGGTTTTCTGATATGCACTAAGTACAAAGAGAATAATTTAAAAAAGTTTGGCCAATTATCAAATAGAAGTAATAGGTAGCTATCAGTATCTCAGAGTGACCAATTACCAATATATACCCAATGTTACTGCTTTTCATTATAAAGGTAGTATTTGAAAGAAAAATTCGAATTCGAATTTGAATCCATGCTCGAATCCGAATTCGAAACATAATTCGAACCCAAATTCGAATCCAAAAATTTATGCCGAATCCGAATCCGAATTCCAATATTCGAACGAATCCGAGTCTGAATCTCTGCATTCTATTGCAAATTTGGATTCGATTGAAGAGCTATTCGATTCGGTTCGTGAACAGGGCTAGCTGCAGCAGCAGGGCTGCTGCAGCCTGCGCCAGCCTAGGGCCTAGGTTGCACGGCCTATGTCATAGGCTATTTAAAAAAAATATATATATATATATATTTAAATTAATAACCTCCCTCTCATTTAAAAAAAAAGTTTTTTTATAACCCTCCCCCCCGCCTATCATCCACCCCTCCCTCTCTCTCTCTCTCTATCACTCTCTCTCATTCTCTTTTTATATTTAAAAAAATAAATAAATAAAAAAGACCGGCCCTCCTCAAGAGGGGAAAACCCGGTCCCAGACCGAGACTGATTTAGACGAGACCGGTCCGGGACCGATCGGCCAAAAGACCGGTCTTTTAAAAGACCGGTCCCGAACCGGCCCGACAGTCTTTTTGTTCACGACTAGTTTGGGGGCACTATTTGGCAAGCCTAAAATATGACTTATTTTAAATTTATTTATTATCATTGTGGGTCCTGATTCGGGCTTATTTTGGCCAGCCCATAGTCCATTGCTTATCTTTATTTATTATCTAATCAGCAAGATTTGGAGATATTGTGACATAATTTAAATATATTTTGGCCAATTTTGGCAATTTGAATTTGACTTAATTATGAACTATCTTTTGGGGCCAATTTTTGGGCAAATTTGGATGACATTTTATTCTTTTGCTCGTTATGGACTCGATATTGTAGACGTAAATTAAGCGACTAAAGTTGTAATAAAAGAATTTTCTTTTATTATATAATAACAATAATAAATATTATTTTTTTTAATAAATATTCTGTACAATATATTGCACAATTTTAATCCATAATTTATAAGACTCAAATTATCTTTAACATTTAGATAAAATAGTATTTTGTCATTTAAAATATTAATTTTATTAAATAATATTATTTTAATTAAAATAAATGATGCTCAAAATATTGTATTCACAACTAAATCATTAATTAACCATTTACACTCATCATTTCAGGCATAATTTGACAACTAAATAGACATAAAACATATATCTTTAATTATAAAATAATAATACTATTAATTTTCCAGTAATTAATATTTAGATATTATATGATGCTCAATTTAATATCTTAATATGTGTAAATCACATTAATTTTAATATTTAGAAAAAATAATCTTTTATTATGATATTTAAAATATTATTTTAATTAAAATTAATGAGGCTTTCAAATACTTTAATTATACCATCGCACATTTATGCACATGCTTACTCCGGATTAGTCGAATTTTAATTTTAATCATCAGGTCGACTATGTACGTGATTATGAATCCATTTTGCTACCATTAATTAAATTTAACTTTTAAAATTAATCATGCTAAACCCAAAGTTTAATCAAACACTTTAGGGCTTTGGCGATCATTTAGCTTCAAATAGTATTGTTGGGGGTCACTCAGCGCTCTTCCAGACCGGGTGAATTGAATCGTCTTAGCCCGAGAGTGGGCTGAGTGCGCAAATAGTTACAGAGAGAACAGACAGGTGATAAGAGAACGTTTTTAGCGTGGAAAACCAGGAAATGGTGAAAAACCACGTGGTCGGATCTGCGTCAGCTAAATTTCACTAAGTGTTCGAGTTTTACAAGTAAAGTTGCGAGAACTGAGAGCGACAGACCGCTTCTCGTTACAATTGCAGTTGAAAGAAAGTCTCTGAGGGTGACAGGCCACCTCTCAGAAAAAGCTAAGTATTTTGGTGACGAAGGAGATCTTCGAACTTTGAAGAAGATCTTCGAACCGCGAAAGAGATCTCTGAAGGAGCTCTCTCGGATGCAAAGTGTCAGATCCCCTCAAATGAAGGTTCACGTCCCTTTTATAGATTTGGTCGGGGGCGACCCGATAATTTCGCCGTTGTAACCACCGTAACCACCTGACGGGTCGATCTCGACCATTGATCGAGAGCACATGGAACGCCACTTTCTGAATATGACAATTTCGCGGCTCAAAGACATGCTATGGACTTAGCGGTGTTAAACGTGTGCCGAGCATCAAACGGGAGCGTCGTGAAGCGCGATCGGGGCCGCGCAAGGATGACGCAAAAGAGGGTGATGGACGCGCCGCGAGATGAGGGGGAGGGGCCGCATCGCACATGCGTGAGTGCCGGCGCGTGGCTGCGCGCTGGATACCGCACATGGGTGCGCGAGGGGTACCACGCGCGGTTGTGCGGTACTGCGCATGCCGTGCGGGGCAGCACGCGGAATCGCGCGCGGAATCGCGCGCGGAATCGCGCGCGGAATCGCGCGCGGAATCGCGCGCGGAATCGCGCGCGGAATCGCGCGCGGAATCGTGCGCGGTATAGCGTGCGGGTGCGCGCGGTACCGCTGTGCCGCGCGCGCGATACCGCGCATGCCGCGCACGGTACCGCGCATGCTGCGTGCGGTACCACTGCATGCGGTCGTGCGTGGTATCGCGGGTGGTACCGCTGAGTGCGGTCGTGCGTGGTACCGCGCGCGGTACCGCGCGGAGCTGCTGCTGAGCGGGCGGTGTCGCTGCGATGATAATGGGTTTTCCCCCCTCCTTCTCACCCATGATCCCACCATCTTAGTGGGGAGTGAGGTTTTTGGCTAAACGCAGCCCGAATTTCTCTATATAATAAATGAGGACCCATCAAGTATAAGCCATTTAATAAGCCTCTAGATATCCATGCACATTAATTCATATTTTTTTCCAAAATATACATTTAAATCACATTTAGAAAAAAAAAAGAAATTTCGTTTAAAACAGTAACAAATGATGTTCAATTTAAAACAGTAACAAATGATGTTCAAATATCTTCAAATTTTGACTAGAGGTCAGTCATATGATAAGATTTCACCAAAAAAATCATAATTTATTTCATTTAACTAGCCCAAATAATTTCCTTAATTCACTTTATTAAATAATGCCAAAATTTTATGAAAAACATTTTTGGAGCCATATGTCATAACACCCATGGTTCAAATAATGCCAAATTTTTGGAGGCCTACCTAATGTCATAACACTGGTTCAAATTTCAGACCCATATGATTAGTAATCATTGAAAAATACACAAAATATGATTTTTTTAAGGCTAATGTCATAATAACTAGGCGCACCGGTTGAGGTGTTGTCGTGTAACCTTGAGGTCACAAGTTCGAGTCCTGGAAGCAGCCTCTTGCAAAATGCAGGCTCAGGTTTGCCTACATTTCACCCTTGTGGTGTGACCCTTCCCCGGACCCTCGCTACGCAGGGATGCTTCGTGTACTGAGCTGCCCTTTTTTAATGTCATAACAATTTTAAATCGGTATACATAGAATTCTAGACAACCCCTATGAATGTGCCACCTACCAAGGGCAACAACTTTCATATTCATCACTTTAGCTAATTCTAATTGGAATATGCATAAATAATTAGAACAAGATGACTGTTATTATATGGTAATAAATAATTAAACTATAGCATTTGAATTAATTCAAATCGATGGCATCACTGATCTTATAGCAAATAGTGCGATTTAGAACGGTGTCAAACGGAAAATGACCTTCCCCCACAGTGGATCTGCTGTCAATCTGCTGTGAGGAGCTGCCAATCATTGGCTCGACATATACAAGGTAATCGAACGACCCTCCTTCAACGTCCCAGATGAAATCAACGACTGATGTAGCTCCCCGCTCAAAATTGACTGATCAGTGCTTCTAGCTGCTCTCCACCGCCATCTGTTAATCACTGTGGCTCAACTCCACCACCACTCGACTCGCCGGAGGAAGGTGCGTCTAGTGGTGATGGTCTGACGACAAATTGCCGCTGGCCATTGTCAGAATTCTACTACAAAGAATCACATAAAATCATACGCCGGAGGCGCCTCAATTTTCCTCAATTCCTCTTATTTTTGATCTAAAAGATCTAGCAAAGGGAGAGGGGTCGGGGATCTCACATTCAGGGGAATAATTCTCATGGTTCTACTTCGGGGAGGCATGGTAATCTATCTAAGAGGTCAATTGAGAGAGTTAAATAAGTTGGGAGGGGGGGGGGGGGGAGAAATACCATTTCCCCCTTCTCAGTTTTCAACTCTTGGACGACCAAGCTCCACCAGGTGTCAATTACAGCTTCCCGATGGATTCAGAGATAAATTCAGACCTTCCTAAGGCAGAACCAATCAACATCTAGCCTCAATTTTGTCTTCCATGGACACCTCATGCATGGCCAATTCTCTCCCAATTTGATTTTGACCATTTGACCAATTTTGACTCAATATACTGGTGATGTGGCATGCTACTAGAATTAGGGCCAAAGAGTAGCTTCATTATTATTTAGGCTAATTAATTGATCAATTCAAGTTTAGAGGAAGGTTTGAGCTAAGCTTAACCATGGTTGACTATGGTTGACCATAGTCAATCTTGATGAGGTGGCAAGCTCTAAATCATGTGCTTAGGTCCACCAAGGTCAATTGATGATGAATTAGGTCAATTGAGCCTTATTCAAGTCACCTAGGTCTAAGTGCACACCCCATCTCGTAAGAGCTCTGCCTTGCTTCCAAGGGTACATTGAGCCTACCATAGAGTGACATAAAACTCCTAGGGTCCTAAATGAGAATGGGGATGCTACACATCCATTCCAAGTTGGAGAACCAATCCCAACCTTAGCGTCCAGTCTTTCAGAAAGAACTTTAATTGAAGGGTAGAAGCCTGAAAGGGAAACATATTCCGACTCAAACTTATGCTGCATTGTCTGATTTGAACCTAGTTTTTGCACTGGTAAACCCTTGGGTTCACTTTGTTAATTAAATTCCCGTCTTCAAGGACCGTATTCATTTGATGTGGTTTATTTAAATTGGTGAAGAAATGGAGTGGTTCGACCAAAATTCAGGCATGTTCAAGAGGTCTTTGACGGAGGTAGGAGATGCCTCGCCTAACGATATCATACCATCCATCTGCAGTGATTCGGGGATTGGGTCGAGCATGCCGATAAGAGGAAATTCATGGCATGATACACTGGCTTTGAGAGTGTAGGAGACACATGTTTGCGCTATTGAAACAAATATGTAATGGTTACACTTAATTATATAAATATATCTAAGGGTCGAACAAAGTCCATGGATGTTTTAGAAATTTTCCTTCTTCCGCAATGACTTAGGTGTAGTATTGACGGAGCTGTGCCGACAACTGAGTCGACCTCCACTCACCAGAGCCACCTAAGTCGGCGAGGTGGCGAACTTGCTCCAACGAGGGGAGGTCGGCAAGAGCAAACAATTTCGGGGGGGGGGGGGGGGGGGGGGGGGGGCACGGGATCGAGAAACAAGGGGTCTGTGATTAGGAAGATGTCAGATTTCCTAGTTTTAATTTTAAGACTTAATTTACGGCCCGTGAATAGCCAAATTGAATGTTCTTATATCAATCACCTGAAATTAGAGGTGTACAAAATGCCTGACAGGCCTGGGTTTTCAGGTGCCCAGACCTCCCTTCCTAAGGGGGGTCTGATATGACCAAGCTTTTGCCCGATCAGCCCGTTGAAAAATTAAGATATTAAACTTATTTAAATAAATAATAATAGAAAAACTTAAATTTACGCTTGATAATGCCCTCCTTATGTTTTGTAAATCCCACTCAGGCGAGATTTACCCTTGTAAATTCCGCTTAACCAGCGGGCTGGTCCATGCCAGACCCCAAACCAGGCTTTACTGCTAAATGAGACTTCCTTAGGCCTGAATCAGGCCTGTCTGAGCCCAGACTGTTGAAACCGATTTCTCGGTCTCTTGTGGAGCTCGGGGCCCTCAACGAATTGAGGGGCGACTAGCCCTTACCGGTCCCTCGGAAGAGGTAGGCAGATAACTCAGACAAAGAACAAAGACTCTGGTCTCAGCAAGGAGGTCCCTCCACTAACCCGGAAGATCGTTGAGCGCTTCCCCTCCCAAGCCAAAGCTAAGACTTGGGCACCTTGGAGAGCTAGAGAGCCCAAACCAAAGCGACCTATGGAGAGAAGAAGGCTCAAAGATTCTGAAATCGGTCCTCTTCCAAGGTGCCCTTTAAGGTCTATTTATAGATTTTGGTTTTTTGGTCTGTCAATAGCCAACTCCCGCTGTCAATTCTTACTATCTGCACCCCAAATTGGTCTGCTAACAGCCAAACTCCGCTGTTTAGAGGGGCTAGCCGCAGACTACCAGGAGTTTTCTGGTAAAAGACCACCCCAGGTACCGGCGAACCAGAGACCCTTGACCTGTTTTACCGAACATGGGGCTCGCCAAGATGTCTGGCTAGCTCGCCTGCCTAGCAAAACTCCTTCGACTGACTGGCTCGCCTGCCTCTAAGGCTCGCCTGCCGAACCGCTCTTTAGCGAGTCGGGCTCGCCAAAATGGCTAACTGTACCTCAGAAGCGGCTATTTGCACCCCAAGGTCCTGGGCCTCCCTAGCGAACTCCTTCGACCGGCTGGCTCGCCTGCCTCTAGGGCTCGCCTGCCGAACCGCTCTTTAGCGAGCCGGGCTCGCCAAAATGGCTAACTGTACCCCAGAAGCGGCTATTTGCACCCCAAGGTCCTGGGCCTCCATAGCGAACTTCTTCGACCGGCTGGCTCGCCTGCCTCTAGGGCTCGCCTGCCGAACCGCTCTTCTTGGGCTCGCCCTGCCTGGCTCGCCCATCTCTGGCTCGCTCCCTTGGGTATGCGAACCAGGGACCCTTCCAGGCGAACATCGGGGTTGTACACAATCCCCGCTCTTCGCGAGGTTGTCTTGAGCTCGCGAAGAAACATCCAACCCCTGGTGTTCGCCGATTCGGCTGACGTGGCGGGAATCTTTCGGTGGGTCCCACGTCCAAAACTATAAATACCGTCCGCTGCAGCTAGTGATCGAGCTTTTCCTTCCCCTTCTTCCTCGCAGGAAACAACCTCTCCCGAATGTCTTCTAAGCCGAGCGCGTTGGATCGGTTGAAGGCTTCCAGGGAGATGGCGAAGGCCCAGGACGCCGGACGCAACGCCTGGATGTTTAACCCCGCCACATCCTCTTCCCCCCAGACTAAGAAGGCCAAGACGGTTTGGAGGTCGCAGGGGGAGGACGTGTCGTCACCTCCTGCCTCGCCTCCGCTGCTGAATACCGAGCTCGCGCAACAGGTATTCTTCGTCTAGACTTTTTATTCCGACTCCCTATTCACTCCTTCCCCTCTCGCAGAATCCTCCACCTGAGGAACGCCTGGCGGGCCTCACGCTGACCTCTTCTCACGCTCTGTCCCCAGCGAAGTTGGGATCGCTAGATGCTGGGACCGGGACCTCAACCCTACAGGCGCCTCTCTCGCAACCCCGTACGCCATAAGTACCTTCCTTTATCCTCGCTTAAGTCTTTGTGCGATATCTATGCGCTTATGACCCGTGCAGATACCCCACCGCCGAGCCCCGAGAAGAAAGGCTCCACACCGGCGCCCTCGCCGATTCCGCCTAAGGTTAACGTGGAGGTCCCGGGCTTCGATATGGTGGGCAGGCAAAGTCCAGGCGGCTCGCTTCTCGACGGCGCCCAGGTCGCGGAGAGGGTGGTGTATCCCCCTGGTCTGGGGAAACCCCACGTCCCAGGGTTCCACGAAAACTTCCAGGGTCGACCGGAGTCCTCTCGCAAGCAACGTCGCGAGTCCCCCTTCTCCCAAGGTTAGTAAATTTGTCCGGGCTCGCTTTCCCGCTCGCCCCCTGATCCTACTAGTTCTTCCTTCGCAGACATTTCGGAAGCCACGCCCGAGTCAGAGCATAGGAGGGTGGAGATGTCACCGCCGCCCTCGCCGAGCCAGATGGAAGACTTCTTGGGCGACCCAGGCGACCCCGAGCGAATGAAGAGACGGGTGCAGAGGTGCTTCAGAAGCATGGTATGAAGTTGCGCGAGCTGGAGGAGCGATATGACGCGGACCGAGCTTCCTTCAACGAGAGATTTGCTGTGATGGAGGACGCGAATGCGCGCTTGCTCGTCGAAGCGGGGCCGGTGACTCGCGCAGACGTTACCTCGCCCGACGTGCACATCTCGCGGGGCGAGGATCAAGCACACTTAATCCTGCGCGAGTTCAAAGCACTTCGCGAATACCACTATCCGAGAGTGCCGCCGCGCGCGGGGAAGCGAGGCCGGGGTCGCTGGAAATGGCTTCCTTACCCCTGAGCCTTCCGCGGGTTTATTTTTACTATCCCCTTGCTTTTATTTCTTTCACGGCGCTTCTGTTTGAACAATATCTGTGGTGTGATAATACTTGCGAGTTCATCGTGACTCGCCTTTTATCATTTTTTGTTCTGCCATTTATTTTTGTGGTGCGCCTGTGGCTTATTCCGTTCGCTCGCTGTGTTTGATACGATTGCCCTCGTGGAGCGCCCGCGAACTTCTGGGCGACGTTGTGCCCAAACTTCCCTTCCCTCACGGGCCGGCTTTAGGCGGGGCTTAATTACCCCGCGGCGGCGAGCCCGGGCTCGCCAGACTGTAGTTTAATCGAGTAGAAATCTACTTTATTTTCGCTATCCGCACCCCCGACGCTTCGATTCCCGTGCCCATCTTAGTTTCCTATAAATAGTTCGGATTCATTTTTCCATCCGTCGCATTTATTTCTCTAATCCTCTCGCGTCTACGCTCGTTTCTGTTCTCGCAAGCTCGTGCTCGCGTTCGCCGCTTGCAGGCTGCCCCTTCCTGACTCGATGCGAACAAATCAGTCAGTGGGAGCGGATGGCGAGAGTGAAGGGCGGTCAAGATGCGCCTCAGCGTTTCAAGCCCATGAATTCTACTGCACGAACATCACGGCAGAGGAGTATAAACATGTCGTGGATCGTTATCTCCCGGAGGGTTATTCGGCTCGCTGTCCAAGCGAGAGATCTACATTGAACGAGACCGAGGCTGACGAACTCGCGATCCCCATTGATCACTTCGATAATGGGTTGCGACTCCCTTTATGGCCTGAAATTCGTCAGGTACTTTGCTTAGCCTTCTCGCCGTTCCCTGTTTGCCATCGCGGCTTTTTTACCGTTCTTTGCAGGTGTTGCGGTATTATGGGGTGCTGCCGAGCCAGCTGACCCCAAATGCGATCGCGGACATTGTCGCGTTCGCCAGTTACATGCGGGAGGAGAGGATCGAGTTCAGCCTCCTCGTCTTCCGCAAAGTGTTTTCCTTTCACGCCTTCCGGGACGGGACCACCTACTTCGCGAGTCAGCACGTCACCGTCTGCGAGACGGTGAACAAGAGTCACTACTGGACTCAGAAGTTCATCCTGGTGAAGGGTCCCTTCGGTAACCTCCACTTCACCCCTCTTCAACGGGATGACGCCACCTACCGCCCTCCGAGCTCGCTGGGCGGTGCCGACGCCAAACTCCTCCAATACCTCTCCGGAAAAAACTTCGAAGTCGCCCATCTGCGGCGCAACATCGACTCGCTACTCGTAGTTCCTCAAGGGGAAGGTATGGCTCGCTCTCGCCCCACTCTCCTTTCATTTTTCTTCGCTGTGTAACGCTTTTACTCTTCAGGCGAGCGCGAGATCCCCGTTAATCCTCCGCACGCGCAAGGCACCACTCTTACGGCGGACTCTCTCGCGACCGCAGCGGCAGAGGCTTGCCGCGATCTTCCCGCCACCAGGTCTGGCAAGAAGCGGCCTCCGTCTGCGAGCCAGCCTGGTTCGTAACCCTCCTCCAAGAAGTCGAAGGGGAAAACCCTCGCCGTCAAAGACAAGAGAGCGGTCGTCGATCTGAGCGAGACCGACGGCTCGCCCCCTTCTCTTGCGAAACAGGCGGACCCGTTGGCAAGCCTGGGCGCTGGGAGCTCTTCCACAACCCCCCAACCCAAGGGCCACAAGAACTTTGGTCTGGGTGAGAAGGTTTCTGATATCCTTGGCGAGCCCCTGCTCGCTTGGGATCCTGACGCCAACCGGATTTCTTGCTCAACCCTTCACCCCTCCTGGGTGGAGCTCGGTAAGGCCGGGGAGGAGGCGTTCTCCATCTCCTTCGGCTTATACGGCCGCGAGGATGCCGCCGCCTATAAAGAGATGGGGCCAAGGCAACTGGTCTATGAAGAAATGCGAGCCCAGTTCCGCTCGACGGAGCTCGCACATATGGCGGGGCGCCGTTATCTGCAGGCGGATAGGGATATCCGCGCGTACAGGGAGGAGCTTAAGAGGGCTCGGGAGGAGATCAAGGGCCTTAAGGAGAGAGAGGAGACGTCGGAAAGCCTCCTCGCCGGGATGCAGGGCAAGATGGTAAGCGGCCCTTGGGCCTTTTTTCGTCGCTGTTCGCGACCTCCGATATTTGTCTTGACTCGTTTGATGTTAACTCAGGATGTCGATGTAGCAACCAAGCTTCTCGCTCGCAACGGCGAGCTGGAGTTGGAGAATACCATGTTGAAGGCTCGGGTGGACGAGCTGGTTCGCAGCGTGCTGCCTCCTTCTCTTGGGCGAGCCAGGTCTCAACAGAGGGTCGCCGAAAGTGAGGAACAGAGGCGGCGAGATGCACAGGAGGTCGCCAACCTCGTCTTCACGACCCTTAAGAACGCGAGTCTGCTAGCGAAAGACGCGATGGAGTTTACAGCCGAAGACGTCTGCCCGGACCTCTTCGACTTGGCGCCATGGTTGGGGGCTCGCAAGAATGGCGAGGGCCCCCCAGAATGAAACCCCTTAGCCTCTCTCCTCCCTCTTTCTTTCGAATGTATATTATTCTTTTTGGGCTGGCGAGATCGCCGCCGAACATAGAAAAATCTTGGGGAATGATAGTTATGATTTTTTCGTTAGTATTTGTGCGCGTGCTCGTGTTTCTTTTTTCTCTCGCATTTGATCTCTTTCTCCTGAACTCTCATGACTGGTTATGCGGCAGTGCTTCCGGGGGGCTCGCGAATGCGTGTGTCTGGGCTCGCCTCGCCAGGGTTCCTCTCTTGTGGATCTCGCGAACCCGGGCTGTTGTCGCCCGCGGATACTGCCCGGCGAACCCGACCTTGGCGAGCTTGAGCCTCTGTATCTTGCGAATCAAAACTCCCCGATCTTAGTATTTCAACCCGCTACCTCAGGCCCTACCAGCCTCAACCCTTTCAATTTTGCGAACCAAACCCTTCTGGCTCTAACACCTCAACCTGCTATCTTGGGTCCTGATCCCTATTGCCAGCCTCTCCAGAGATCAACCTGAACCCCCCGTCTAGGTGAGAGCCCGGGAGCGGAATCGATCTGGGGCATTTCAGCACCAACATATTCAACCTTGCCAGCTTCTCCAGAGATCAACCTGAACCCCCCGTCTAGGTGAGAGCCCGGGAGCGGAATCGATCTGGGGCATTCCAGCACCAACATATCCAACCTTGCCAGCCTCTCCAGAGATCAACCTGAACCCCCCGTCTAGGTGAGAGCCCGGGAGCGGAATCGATCTGGGGCATTCCAGCACCAACATATCCAACCTTGCCAGCCTCTCCAGAGATCAACCTGAACCCCCCGTCTAGGTGAGAGCCCGGGAGCGGAATCGATCTGGGGCATTCCAGCACCAACATATCCAACCTTGCCAGCCTCTCCAGAGATCAACCTGAACCCCCCGTCTAGGTGAGAGCCCGGGAGCGGAATCGATCTGGGGCATTCCAGCACTAACATATCCAACCTTGCCAGCCTCTCCAGAGATCAACCTGAACCCCCCGTCTAGGTGAGAGCCCGGGAGCGGAATCGATCTGAGGCATTCCAGCACCAACATATCCAACCTTGCCAGCCTCTCCAGAGATCAACCTGAACCCCCCGTCTAGGTGAGAGCCCGGGAGCGGAATCGATCTGGGGCATTCCAGCACCAACATATCCAACCTTGCCAGCCTCTCCAGAGATCAACCTGACCCCCCCCCCCCCCCCCCCCCCCCCCGTCTAGGTGAGAGCCCGGGAGCGGAATCAATCTGGGGCATTCCAGCACCAACATATCCAACCTTGCCAGCCTCTCCAGAGATCAACCTGAACCCCCCGTCTAGGTGAGAGCCCGGGAGCGGAATCGATCTGGGGCATTCCAGCACCAACATATCCAACCTTGCCAGCCTCTCCAGAGATCAACCTGAACCCCCCGTCTAGGTGAGAGCCCGGGAGCGGAATCGATCTGGGGCATTCCAGCACCAACATATCCAGACTTTGTCATGTCGGCACGGCAGTAGTTATAAGCGTTATAAAAATGGAGTAAGACATTCAGTAAACAATATAGCAAAGCTTTTAAGGGTAAAATCGTTTCAAATCATCCCCACTCCTGGCTCGGTCGAGGGGCACCCCCTCCACATCCTGGAGGTGATATCCCCCCGACCTGAGCACCCCGCTTACAATATATGGACCCTCCCAGTTGGGGTTAAGCTTACCCACCGCGGCCCCTCTGCCGGCCGCATCGACCTTCTTTAGGACCAGGTCCCCTTTCTGAAAGTGCTTTATCCGAATATGTTTGTCAAAATATCGAGCCATCCGCCGCTTGACCTCTTCCTGCCTGATGGTGGCCAAGTCCCGGAGTTCTTCCACCAGGTCCAAAGATAGCCTCTGCTCTGCATTGTTATCTTCCAGCCACTCTTCATCCCCCTCGCTCGCAGCGATCACCCGGGGGGTCTTTACCTCGAACTCTATGGGGAGAACGGCCTCGGATCCGTGAGAGAGCTTGAACGGGGTCTCCCCGGTGGCGGTATTCAGGGTGGTCCTCATGGCCCAGAGGACGGAGCGTAGCTGTTCTACCCAATTTCCTCGGAGGTTTTCTACTTTCTTTTTTAATAGGTTAACGATTATTTTGTTCGCGACCTCCACCTGCCCATTGCTCCTCGGGTGGTGGACCGACGCGAACCTGAGGTCGATGCCGAGCTGAGTGCAGAAGCCAACAAACTCTTCACTAGCAAACTGCGGCCCATTGTCCGTCACTATAGCTAGAGGTAACCCGTGCCTGCAAATTATCTCTCCCCATACAAAATTCCTTACAACCTGAGAGGTTACCTTAGCGAGTGCTTTCACTTCTACCCACTTGGAGAAGTAGTCGATCATGACCAGCAGGAACTTCCTCTGACCGCTGGCTTGGGGAAAGGGACCGACCAGATCCAGCCCCCATATGGCGAAGGGCCAGGGAGCCGTGATGGTTCGGAGCCTTTGGGCTGGGAGGAGTTGGAGCGGAGCATAGAGCTGGCACTTCGGACACTTTCTCGCGAACTCTGCCGCATCCTTGCTGAGAGTGGGCCAGAAGTAGCCTTGCCTCAACACCCTCCCTTCCAAGGTCCGACTCCCGGAGTGGCTGCCGCACTCCCCTGAGTGGATTTCTTCCAGGACTCTCGGAACCTCCTCCTCGGAAACACAACGGGTCAGGAGTCCCGAGAGAGTTTTCCTATATAGCCCTCCTGCATGCAAGGAGTAATAAGCGGACTTATACCTGAAGCGCCTCTTGTCCATGTCCTCTCCAGGGAACTGCCCGGAGGATAGGAAGGTGATGAACGGATCCATCCACGAGGCTCGTTGATCCACCTCCATCAATTCTCCTTCCTCGATGGAGGGTCGGAAGAGTTCTGAAGTCGTCCCTCCCGCTTGGGGACCGAACTTGGCTAAGAGGTCGGCCTGGGTGCTCTCCTCCCTCGGCACGTGCTTGATGGAGAAGGTGCGGAACTGCCCGATGACCCCCTTAACCTTCTCCAGGTATAGCAGGAGGGTCGGGTCCTTTGCTTCAAACTCTCCCTTGATCTGGCATGCTACCACCATAGAGTCCGTGGAGACCTCCACGTCCTGCACTCCCAGTTCTCGGGCCAGCCGAAGGCCCGCTATCACCGCTTCGTACTCAGCCTGGTTGTTGGTAATTGGGAAACGGATGTTCAAGGCTTGCTCAATCCGAGTCCCCTGAGGACTTACCCGGACCATTCCCCCTCCACAGGAGTATTTTCCCGACGCTCCGTCCACCAACATCTTCCATGCCTCTGGGGGAGGTTGCTCGTGCTCCCCCACTTCGGCCGCATAGTCGGCCATGAAGTCTGCCACCGCCTGAGCCCTGATGGACGTCATGGGTACGAACGTGATATTGAATTCACTTAACTCCACGGACCTCTTTGCTAACCTCCTTGAGTGCTCCACCCCTTCCATGATTTTACGGAGTGGGTGGTCCGTCACTACCTTGATTGAATGGGCTTGAAAGTAAGGCCGGAGCCTCTGGGCTGACACCACCAATGCGAAGGCCAACTTTTCTAAGATCAGGTACCGGAGCTCTGCCCTCTTCAGCACTCGGCTGACATAGTAGATAGGGAACTGTTTCTTCCCCTCCTCCCGGATTAATACGGAACTTACTGCTTCGGACCCTACCCCCAGGTACAGGGATAGGTCTTCTCCGGGCCTCGGTCCCTGGAGCAGAGGGGTTTGTGTGAGATGTTCTTTCAGAGCCTAGAAGGCTTCCTCGCACTCCCGGGTCCATTCAAACTTCTTGTTTCCCCGCATCACCTTGAAAAAAGGTGCACACTTTTCTCCCGCCTTGGAGAGGAACCTGCTGAGCCCAACCAACTTCCCTGTAAGGCTCTGAACCTCCTTCGGATTCCTTGGCGACCCCAACTCCATCACCGCCCTAACCTTGTCCGGGTTAGGCTCCACTCCCGCGGGGGTGAGCAAGTGGCCTAGGAACTTTCCTCGGCTCGCTCCGAAGACGCACTTCAAGGGATTGAGTTTCATCTTGTACCGCCGCAGGGTCCCGAATGTCTCCTCAAGGTCTTGAAGGTGAGACCCAAGGTCTCTGCTCTTCACCATGAGGTCATCAACATAAACCTCCAAGTTTCTTCCCTTCTGCTCGCGGAAGACTCTGTCCATCATCCTTTGGTATGTGGCCCCTGCATTCTTGAGCCCGAACGACATCATCTTATAACAGTAGCACCCATTCCCCGTGATGAAGGAGACATCTTTGATGTCCGGGGGGTGCATGCGTATTTGATGGTAACCTGAAAAGGCATCTAAAAAAGACATCACAGGAAAACCGACGGCTGAGTCAACCAGCGCGTCGATTCTAGGCAGGGGGTAACAATCCTTAGGGCATGATTTATTAAGTAAAGAAAATTCGATACACATCCTCCACTTACCTCCTCTCTTTTTCACCATAACGATGTTGGAGACCCAGCCCGGATACTGGATCTCCGATACAAAGCCTGCCTGTAGGAGCTTGCCCACCTCCTCGCGGATGGGTCCTTCCAACTTGTCGGCGATGGCCCTCCTCTTCTGGCGGATGGGGTGGGTGCCGGGGTCGAGGTTGAGGCGATGGCAAGCCACATCCGCGTCGATCTCGGGCATTTCCGCGGCGCTCCAAGCGAAGACGTCTACGTTCTTTTGTACGCAAGCCAGAATCTCCGCTTGATCTTCCGGGTTGAGACCTCCGCTGACCCGGACCTTCTCCACCACCCCAAAGTCGGGTGGTGACCTCGAGCTCCACGACCTCGTCCACAGCCTCCAACCGGGACTGTTCTCCCCAAGCCCTCTCCTCCTCGGCATGAGTGAGAGCCTGGGTTTCTTCCTCGACCTCCTTCTCTACCAGCATCAGCTCCTCCGCCCCTCCCTCCTGGGCCTTCTCTCCTTCTTCCTCTCCTTCCGCCCGGGGTCCCTCAGCTACCCCTTCTGGGGCACGGACTTCATCTCCCGCCAACCTTTCCTCGTATACCTCTTTACCACCGGCCTCGGCCGCTTCCTCCATCATCTTATCCCATTCCTCCTGTTGAAACCGACTACTCGGTCTCTGTGGAGTTCGGGGCCCTCAACGAGGCTGAGGGGTGACCAACCCTTACTTCCCCCAAGGGAGAGCTCTAGGTTGAAGGGGTTGGAACTAAGAACTGGACCAAGGGCTTAGTGGGGAGGTCCCGCCACATACCCGGAAGTCCCTTTGGAACTTCCCCTCCCAAGCCACTACTAAGCTTGGGCACCAC
Organism: Dactylorhiza incarnata; assembly: GCA_033032865.1. Taxonomy (NCBI): domain Eukaryota; kingdom Viridiplantae; phylum Streptophyta; class Magnoliopsida; order Asparagales; family Orchidaceae; genus Dactylorhiza; species Dactylorhiza incarnata. Next base: position 3,758,156 of record JAWHQI010000271.1, read on the forward strand.
TGGAGCCTCTCCTCACCCCCTAGAGAGACTTGGGGAGGGAGAGAAGGAAGGAGAGAGCTAGCCTAGGATGAGAGATCCCTCCAAATGGTGCCCCCTTGGTCCTATTTATAGGATTTTCGGATCTGGGCTGCAAATAACCTAAACTGGACTGCAGAATACCCAAAATACCCTCGGATTTGGACTGCGAATAGCCAAAACCGGACTGCAAATAGCCAAATCCCGCTGTTCTGGGATGCTAAACGCAGACCAACCCCCCCTCCTTTTCTGGTGGGTGAGAGAGGTTACCTCTGCTGGGGCTGGGCGAGGGCTGGGCTAGCGCCCGGCGGTATCGCTACCGCCGGCGCTAGCGTCTCGCCCCCTACTGCTGGGGACGGGGGCGAGAGGAGCTCGCCCCCCTTGCCTTGGGGCTGGGCGAGAGCTGGGCTAGCGCCCGGCGGTATAGCTACCGCCGGCGCTAGCGTCTCGCCCCCTACTGCTGGGGACGGGGGCGAGAGGAGCTCGCCCCCCTTGCCTTGGGGCTGGGCGAGAACTGGGCTAGCGCCCGGCGGTATCGCTACCGCCGGCGCTAGCGTCTCGCCCCCCTGGGGTCTCGCCCCCCTGGGGTCTCGCCCCCCTGCTGCTGGGGGCGCCGGGGGCGAGAGGAGCTCGCCCTCCTCTCTCCCTGCTTAGGTTTATCTTGAAGAATGATGTTCGAAAATACTTTCTGTGCTTCGAGAACCTACTCGGCGAATACAGGGTTGTACACAATCCCCGCTCTTTTCGAGCGAGGCACACGCTCGGAAAGAAACGTCCAACCCTGTATATTCGACGAGTGTCGCTGGGAATCCGGCTAACGGTGCTATCTCGGAAAAACATGTAGCCTCTCCGAAGAGGTCCTCCAACCTTGTCGGCTAATGAGGGCCCGGTTAGGGAGTCTGCTCGGGACTGAGCGCCTCCGGGAGCGAGCTCCGCTAGTGGTCGACATTGGGTCGACACACTCCTAGGAGCGAGCTCTACTAGTGAGAGCCACCCAGCTAGTGAGAGCCTGGATTGGGGAGGACATCTCTTATCCTCCATAGGAGGTCAACCTGGCCTGCCGTCTAGTGAGAGCCCGGTCAGCGGAACCATCCGAGGGGAACATCACTTACCTCCCTGGGAGGTCAACCTGTCCTGCCGTCTAGTGAGAGCCCGGTCAGCGGAACCATCCGAGGGGAACATCACTTACCTCCCTGGGAGGTCAACCTGTCCTGCCGTCTAGTGAGAGCCCGGTCAGCGGAACCATCCGAGGGGAACATCACTTACCTCCCTGAGAGGTCAACCTGTCCTGCCGTCTAGTGAGAGCCCGGTCAGCGGAACCATCCGAGGGGAATATCACTTACCTCCTTGGGAGGTCAACCTGTCCTGCCGTCTAGTGAGAGCCCGGTCAGCGGAACCATCCGAGGGGAACATCACTTACCTCCCTGGGAGGTCAACCTGTCCTGCCGTCTAGTGAGAGCCCGGTCAGCGGAACCATCCGAGGGGAACATCACTTACCTCCCTGGGAGGTCAACCTGTCCTGCCGTCTAGTGAGAGCCCGGTCAGCGGAACCATCCGAGGGGAATATCACTTACCTCCCAGGGAGTTCAACCTGTCCTGCCGTCTAGTGAGAGCCCGGTCAGCGGAACCATCCGAGGGGAACATCACTTACCTCCCTGGGAGGTCAACCTGTCCTGCCGTCTAGTGAGAGCCCGGTCAGCAGAACCATCCGAGGGGAATATCACTTACCTCCCTGGGAGGTCAACCTGCCCTGCCGTCTAGTGAGAGCCGGGTCAGCGGAACCATCCGAGGGGTGAAGAACATAGCCTCCCTGGGAGGTCAACCTGCCCTGCCGGCTAGTGAGAGCCCGGTCAGCGGAACCATCCGAGGGGTGAAGAACATAGCCTCCCTGGGAGGTCAACCTGCCCTGCCGGCTAGTGAGAGCCCGGTCAGCGGAACCGTCCGAGGGGTGAAGAACATAGCCTCCCTGGGAGGTCAACCTGCCCTGCCGGCTAGTGAGAGCCCGGTCAGCGGAACCGTCCGAGGGGTGAAGAACATAGCCTCCCTGGGAGGTCAACCTGCCCTGCCGGCTAGTGAGAGCCCGGTCAGCGGAACCATCCGAGGGGTGAAGAACATAGCCTCCCTGGGAGGTCAACCTGCCCTGCCGGCTAGTGAGAGCCCGGTCAGCGGAACCATCCGAGGGGAACATCACTTACCTCCCTGGGAGGTCAACCTATCCTGCCGTCTAGTGAGAGCCCGGTCAGCGGAACCATCCGAGGGGAATATCACTTACCTCCCTGGGAGGTCAACCTGTCCTGTCGTCTAGTGAGAGCCCGGTCAGCGGAACCATCCGAGGGGAACATCACTTACCTCCCTGGGAGGTCAACCTGTCCTGCCGTCTAGTGAGAGCCCGGTCAGCGGAACCATCCGAGGGGAACATCACTTACCTCCCTGGGAGGTCAACCTGTCCTGCCGTCTAGTGAGAGCCCGGTCAGCGGAACCATCCGAGGGGAATATCACTTACCTCCCTGGGAGGTCAACCTGTCCTGCCGTCTAGTGAGAGCCCGGTCAGCGGAACCATCCGAGGGGAACATCACTTACCTCCCTGGGAGGTCAACCTGTCCTGCCGTCTAGTGAGAGCCCGGTCAGCGGAACCATCCGAGGGGAACATCACTTACCTCCCTGGGAGGTCAACCTGTCCTGCCGTCTAGTGAGAGCCCGGTCAGCAGAACCATCCGAGGGGAATATCACTTACCTCCCTGGGAGGTCAACCTGCCCTGCCGTCTAGTGAGAGCCGGGTCAGCGGAACCATCCGAGGGGTGAAGAACATAGCCTCCCTGGGAGGTCAACCTGCCCTGCCGGCTAGTGAGAGCCCGGTCAGCGGAACCATCCGAGGGGTGAAGAACATAGCCTCCCTGGGAGGTCAACCTGCCCTGCCGGCTAGTGAGAGCCCGGTCAGCGGAACCGTCCGAGGGGTGAAGAACATAGCCTCCCTGGGAGGTCAACCTGCCCTGCCGACTAGTGAGAGCCCGGTCAGCGGAACCATCCGAGGGGTGAAGAACATAGCCTCCCTAGGAGGTCAACCTGCCCTGCCGGCTAGTGAGAGCCCGGTCAGCGGAACCATCCGAGGGGTGAAGAACATAGCCTCCCTGGGAGGTCAACCTGTACCTGCCGGCTAGTGAGAGCCCGGTCAGCGGAACCATCCGAGGGGTGAAGAACATAGAAAAACTTTTATTTCATTAGTTATCCGGTTACATGCAAGAGACTCTAAGTAAGGAAACCAACTATCACACTACATGGATTTAAAGAAAAACTAAGCACGGAGACTAGGACTTGGACTTCTACCCCCAGGCATGGTCCTCCTCGACCTCTTCTGGTTGTTGACGATGCGGCTTCGGACACCTCGCCTCCCTTAACTCCAAGAACTCAGGGCAGGCGGATGTCGCGTGACCCTCCTCCTGATGGAAGTCACAGTAAGGTAACTCCGCCCAGACGCCCCCTCTTCCTCCCCTACGATTTCTTCTTCTTCTATGGCCGATCGCCATGGCTTGCTGGGGTGGTGGAGAGGGTGCTTTCGGGCCCTGCCTCCACCCTGGGAGGTCAGTCTCTTCTTCCTGGAAGTTGTCCTCCTCTTGGTCGAACTTCCTCTTGGGAGCCTCTACCTTCCTCCCATGCTGCCTTGCCTCTGGCTCACTCAGCTTGGCCAGCCTTCTTGTGAACTCCGGGTTGGCCTCCTCACTTTCAACTTCTTCTGCCACCCTTTCCATCAACTCTTCAAAGGACAAAGGAGCTCTTCTCTTGAGGTCCATCTTGAAGAAGCCCTCCCGCAGCCCCACCGTGAAGGCGAGCTTGAGGGTGTACCCGGGCACTTCTTCGACGAGGTGAACCTCCTCCCTGAACCGTTCCAGATAGTGAGCCAGCGACTCTTCTGGCTCTTGCTTGATCTTGAAAAGTGCTTCGACATCTTTCTTCCTCTTCCTTGACGTCGAGAAGCGTAGCAGGAAGCCTCGACGCAAGTCTTCAAAGGCATAGATGGATCCCGCAGGGAGCTGGTGGAACCAATCTCTAGCCTTCTCCTTCAGAGTTGTCGCGAAGAGCCGACATTTGAAAGCGTCCGACATGGGCATGATGGAGACCATGTCTTCAAACCACTGCAGGTGTAAGATGGGGTCATCCTTGCCGAAGTAGTGAGACATCTTCGCCCCCTTGAACCCCTCCGGAATCGGGGCCGAGAGGATCAGCTCACAAAAGGGACCTCCCGTGCTCGCCCCCTTTTGGGGCTGGCGAGTGGGGGCCTGGCGCCTCCCCACTCGCCCCCTTGGGGCTGGGCGAGTAGGGGCATGGCGCCTCCCCACTCGCCCCCTTGGGTCTCGGCGAGTGGGGGTCTGGAACCTCCCCACTCGCCCCCTCCTAGGGGACCGGGCGAGTGGGGGCTGAATGCCTCCCCACTCCCCCCGCTGGTACCTCCTTCCTGGATGGCTGGCCGAGGGTGTTCTCGCCAACCTGCTGAGGCGAGGCCTCCGGACCACTTTCTCTCCTGCCTTCGCCTATCGAGGCGAAAGCTACCTGCAAGGTCTGCATGACCTCCCGCTTGAGATTTTCGAACATCTCCAACGTCACCCCAGCCACCGGGGGCTGCGAGTGACCTGGGTCGGATCTTCCTCCACCTCCGTCCATGGAGCTCATCTTGAGAGTTTCTTGAATCGGTCACACTCCACGCTCACCGCACCAAAATGTTGAAACCGACTACTCGGTCTCTGTGGAGTTCGGGGCCCTCAACGAGGCTGAGGGGTGACCAACCCTTACTTCCCCCAAGGGAGAGCTCTAGGTTGAAGGGGTTGGAACTAAGAACTGGACCAAGGGCTTAGTGGGGAGGTCCCGCCACATACCCGGAAGTCCCCTTGGAACTTCCCCTCCCAAGCCACTACTAAGCTTGGGCACCACTGGAGCCTCTCCTCACCCCCTAGAGAGACTTGGGGAGGGAGAGAAGGAAGGAGAGAGCTAGCCTAGGATGGGAGATCCCTCCAAATGGTGCCCCCTTGGTCCTATTTATAGGATTTTAGGATCTGGGCTGCAAATAACCTAAACTGGACTGCAGAATACCCAAAATACCCTCGGATTTGGACTGCGAATAGCCAAAACCGGACTGCAAATAGCCAAATCCCGCTGTTCTGGGATGCTAAACGCAGACCAACCCCCCCCCCTCCTTTTCTGGTGGGTGAGAGAGGTTACCTCTGCTGGGGCTGGGCGAGAGCTGGGCTAGCGCCCGGCGGTATCGCTACCGCCGGCGCTAGCGTCTCGCCCCCTACTGCTGGGGACGGGGGCGAGAGGAGCTCGCCCCCCTTGCCTTGGGGCTGGGCGAGAGCTGGGCTAGCGCCCGGCGGTATCGCTACCGCCGGCGCTAGCGTCTCGCCCCCTACTGCTGGGGACGGGGGCGAGAGGAGCTCGCCCCCCTTGCCTTGGGGCTGGGCGAGAACTGGGCTAGCGCCCGGCGGTATCGCTACCGCCGGCGCTAGCGTCTCGCCCCCCTGGGGTCTCGCCCCCATGGGGTCTCGCCCCCCTGGGGTCTCGCCCCCCCGGGGTCTCGCCCCCTGCTGCTGGGGGCGCCGGGGGCGAGAGGAGCTCGCCCTCCTCTCTCCCTGCTTAGGTTTATCTTGAAGAATGATGTTCGAAAATACTTTCTGTGCTTCGAGAACCTACTCGGCGAATACAGGGTTGTACACCTCCGCTTCTCCCATCCATGAGATGGTCCTGACAGCCGTCACGTAGCACTGCCTCGCCACCTTGGGATCCCCCCTGATCCGCACCTGAACCCCTCCGTCGTTGAACTTAAGGCATTGATGAAAGGTGGAGGGGACACAGCAGAACGCGCTGATGAGCGGCCGTCCGAAGATGGCGCTGTAGCTGCTTGGGGCGTCCACTATGATAAAACGGCAGTTTCTGGACTGCCCACCCAGGGTGACATGAAGTCCTGCTCCCCCTTCTACTTCTTTCCTCTCCCCCGAGAATCCAAACAGAGGGCCATCCGAGGCCAACACCCTTCTGGGTTCCACCTCCATCTTGTCAAACGCCTTCTTGAAGATGACGTTGACCGAACTCCCGTTGTCCACCAGGATTCGGGAGACGGTGAAGTTCTCGATTGCCGTCTGAATAACCAGCGCGTCGCAGAACGGGTCCTCATAGCCCGGCATGTCTTTCTGGGTGAAAATGATTTTTTCGGCCGGGGGCGGAGTGGTGGAGGTCGAAGCCACGCTCCGGCGGTAGATGGTATGGAGGCTAGCCTTGCGGGTCGCCTCTACCCCTACCCCCCATGGATCACCCCGATCCCTCCTCTTCTTCCCATATCGGCTCTATCCTCACACCTTTCCTCATCCTCCTCTCGAGGTTCGACCTCCATGATCCTTACTGGCTGCTGCTGCGGTGGCGCGGGCGCTCTGGCCCTCTTTACTTCCAGGAACTCCGGACAGGTGTCTGTCGAGTGACCTTCCACATCATGAAAGATACAATATGGCAACGTCACTTCCCATGCATCGGCCTCTGCCACCCTATTCCTTCTCCTCCTAGCGGCTGCCGTTTCCACCTCTCCTCCCCTTCCTCTTCCTCTTCCTCTTCCTCTTCCAATTGCCATGGCCTGTTGGGGAGGGGGAGGCATTTGCATCGGACCTTGCCTCCACCCTAACTGGGGGGCCTCCATTGACCTCCGACATGGTTACCCCTTCCTGGGCCGTAACCCCTTCCCTGCCCTTGCATTCCTCCACCTTGCGGCCTCCATTCCCCCTCCGGGGCCCGGGGCTCTTCCCTTCTCCTGACCTCCTGCTGCCTCACCTCCGGCTCACTGAGCTTTGCTAGCCTCTTGGTGAGCTCCGGATTGGCTTCCTCACTCGCGACTTCCTCCGACACCCTCTCCATCAGCTCTTCAAAGGAGACGGGGGCTTTTCTCTTCAACGTCATCTTGAAGAAACTCTCTTTCAACCCGACCGTGAAGGCGAGTTGGAGTGCAAACTCAGGCATCTCCTGAGTGAGCTGTACTTCCTCCTGGAACCGATCGGCATACTGAGCCAGCGACTCCCTGGGTCCCTGCTTCACTGCGAAGAGGGAATCAACGTCCTTCTTCCTCTTTTTTGAGGTCGAGAACCTCAGCAAAAAACTTCGGCGCAAATCCTCGAACGAGTAGATTGACCCTGCAGGGAGATAATGGAACCAGTCCCTGGCCTTCTCCTTGAGGGTGACGGCAAAGAGCCGACACTTGAAGGCATCTGACATCGGCCTGATGGAGACCGAGTCTTCGAAACTCTGCAGGTGCTGGACAGGGTCATCTCTACCGTTGTAGTACACCCGGTCCCATTCTCCAAATCCCCCCGGGACGGGTGCGGAAAGCACCAACTCGCAAAAGGGGCTTCCCCCTCCTGTCACTCTTCCTGGCTCCACTCGTCCCCCGAGCTCGCTCGCCAAACTTGAGCTCGCCGGGACTGTGCTCGCGAGGGCGGTGCTCGCCTGAACCACCCCGACCGTCGCCGCTTCCTCTTGGCGTGCACTCGCCTGCGTCGTGGTCGCTGGGACGGAGCTCGCCAGCACTGAGCTCGCCGGCACGGAGCTCGCCGGACTGGCGAACAACACTCGCCCTTCCTTGCCCTGACCTAGACCAACGACAACTTCCTTTCCAGCCCTCCCCCCTGGTGCCTCCTCGCCGACTGTTGTGGGGGGAGGGGGCGCCCGAGGGGCTGGGGTCGCAAACTCGCTTCGCAGAGCTGTGACCGTGAACCCCAAGGTGTCGAGCACCTCCTTTCTGAAATCTGCGAGCATTCTGGCCATCGCCTCCTGAGGTGTCTCGCCGAACTCCTCGCCTTGCTCTTCATCGCCCGCCATGTCCCTTCTCCGGAACTTTCTTGAACCAGCCACACTCCACGCTCACCGCACCAAAATGTTGAAACCGATTTCTCGGTCTCTTGTGGAGCTCGGGGCCCTCAACGAATTGAGGGGCGACTAGCCCTTACCGGTCCCTCGGAATAGGTAGTCAGATAACTCGGACAAAGAACAAAGACCCTGGTCTCAGCAAGGAGGTCCCTCCACTAACCCGGAAGATCGTTGAGCGCTTCCCCTCCCAAGCCAAAGCTAAGACTTGGGCACCTTGGAGAGCTAGAGAGCCCAAACCAAAGCGACCTATGGAGAGAAGAAGGCTCAAAGATTCTGAAACCGGTCCTCTTCCAAGGTGCCCTTTAAGGTCTATTTATAGATTTTGGTTTTGTGGTCTGTCAATAGCCAACTCCCGCTGTCAATTCTTACTATCCGCACCCCAAATTGGTCTGCTAACAGCCAAACACCGCTGTTTAGAGGGGCTAGCCGTAGACCACCAGGAGTTTTCTGGTAAAAGACCACCCCAGGTACCGGCGAACCAGAGACCCTTGACCTGTTCTAGCGAACATGGGGCTCGCCAAGATGTCTGGCTGGCTCGCCTGCCTAGCAAAACTCCTTCGACTGACTGGCTCGCCTGCCTCTAGGGCTCGCCTGCCGAACTGCTCTTTAGCGAGTCGGGCTCGCCAAAATGGCTAACTGTACCTCAGAAGCGGCTATTTGCACCCCAAGGTCCTGGGTCTCCCTAGCGAACTCCTTCGACCGGCTGGCTCGCCTGCCTCTAGGGCTCGCCTGCCGAACCGCTCTTTAGCGAGTCGGGCTCGCCAAAATGGCTAACTGTACCCCAGAAGCGGCTATTTGCACCCCAAGGTCCTGGGCCTCCCTAGCGAACTCCTTCGACCGTCTGGCTCGCCTGCCTCTAGGGCTCGCCTGCCGAACCGCTCTTCTTGGGCTCGCCCTGCCTGGCTCGCCCATCTCTGGCTCGCTCCCTTGGGTATGCGAACCAGGGACCCTTTCAGGCGAACATCGGGGTTGTACACAGACCTAACTAGACATTTGCCAGGCCGGGACCAAGAGGACTTTCTAGGCCCGACCCATTTGCTCACCTCAGCCTAAAATTATAGCATGATAATCACTCGTGCATGGCGACCCCTTGTCCCGAAAAGTTTTTGGGAACGCTGCTCGCTCCCGGAGGAAGGAGCGCGGGTAGCGTTCTCGCCGTCTGATTGTGCTTCAAAAATTGTGCGCTGTTTTTTTATTTTTTTATTTGAGCGAGATCATCAACATTGAATATGCGAAATCAACGACTTAAGTTCACCCAGTGAATTTCGTACGCAATTGTTACTCCCTTGTCCCGCCTTATCCCCTCGTTTTTTTTTTCAAAAGATTCCACCTACGCGCCCAAAATAAACCGAAAATATCCCGATGGTCACTTAAAATAAAAAACAAAGTAAAAGATAGCAGTAAGAATTTTTTCTCTCTCCAAAAAGTCATCCCGAAACAAGCCAAAACACCACTTCCCGAAGCCCTAACCTTCCCGGTTCTGCTCGCCGGCAGCCATGGACGACACCGCCACCGTCGACCTCGTCAGAGAACTTGTTCTCCGACTCCTTCCACCCGGTGGCCGCTCGACGACAGCTGCCAGCAACTCCTCCGACGCGGCCGTTCGCTATGCTCTCCGCCTCCTATCGAGCCGTATGTCCCCGTCCGTCATCCCGGACGAGCTCTCGCTCGTGGAGTCCATTAAACGCCGCCTAGCCGTCTCCGGACGCTCTGCCTCCGCGCTCGGCTTCGCCGATCTCCACTCCAAGCTCTCGGCCCGCGCTCCGCTTCTCAATCGTTGGGCTCTCATCTACCTCCTAAACTCCCTCTCGCTCGATCGCCACCGCCCAGACTCTTCCCCGGCTGGTGGTCTTCCCTTTCTCCCTCTTCATCTGCCCCATCCGCCCCGCACTTCCGCCTCCTCCATCGCAGGAGGCATGGTTGGCGGAGGCGTCCTTCTCGTTGCCAAGGATCCTGAGAACATCCGAGAGATCGCACTTCGTGAGTACGCCGATCTCGTCATGGAAGACAACGAGGTATCTGAGTCCGCCTTGGTCCGAGACGTCCTCTATGCTTGCCAAGGAATCGATGGAAGGTACGTCCGCCTCGATAGATCAACTGATGGATACGATATGCCAGAGTCACTTAAAGTCCCGAGACCAACGAGATCAATCGTGCGCCGTCTATGTGAACTCGGATGGCTCTTCCGCAAGGTAAGAGGTTACATTTCTGAGGGCATTGTGGACCGCCAGTTTGATATTGGCACGGTTGGGCAAGCCTTCTGCTCTTCTCTCCAAGACGAACTCGTGGATTACTATAAGCTTCTTACAGTGCTAACATCACAGTCCGCCAATCCAATTCCGTCAGCTGGATCTGATTCCGGAGGAGGTACAGGAAACTACCTCTCTTTGAGGCGACTTGCTGTTTGGCTTGCGGAGCCAACTGTGAGGATGCGTCTGATGGCCGTGCTGGTGGATGGCTGTGGGGAACTAAGGGGTGGAGCTATGGCCGGAGCTATTCACAGTCATGCCCAACATGGAGATCCTCTGGTTCAGGAATTCATGGGTAGATTGCTGAGGAGAGTATGCTCCCCACTTTTTGAAATGGTGAGGACTTGGGTGTTGGAGGGAGAGCTGGAAGATGTGTTTGCTGAGTTCTTCATATTGAGTCAACCTGTAAAGGCGGAATCACTATGGAGAGAAGGTTATCAGATCCAATCATCCATGCTTCCCTCCTTCATCTCGCCATTGCTGGCTCAAAGGATTCTGAGGACGGGAAAATCAATCAACTTTCTTCGTGTTTGCTGCGAAGACAATGGGTGGGTGGAAGCTTCCGGTGAGGCTGTTGCCCATGTCGGAGCTACCACCCGAAGGGGCGGTCTTGGTTACGGAGAGACTGATGCTCTCGAAGCGTTGGTGGTTGAAGCGGCAAAGCGGATTGACCGACATTTGATGGATGTGATCCATAAAAGGTACAGATTTAAGGATCATTGCCTTGCAATCAAGGGGTATCTTCTTCTTGGGCAGGGGGATTTTGTGAAGTACTTGATGGATATTGTAGGTCCTGAACTCTCAGAGCCAGCAAACACTATCAGCTCCTTCCAGCTAGCAGGATTGTTGGAGACGGCGATTCGTGCGTCCAATGCGCAATACGATGATCGTGAGATTCTTGATCGTCTCAAAGTTAGGATGATGGAGCATGGAGATGGGGACAGAGGATGGGATGTATTCTCACTGGAATATGATGCCAGAGTGCCACTGGATACTGTATTTACTGCTTTAAACATGAAGAGGTATCTCAAGATCTTCAATTTCCTTTGGAAACTTAAGCGTGTCGAGCATGCATTGACTGGGTTGTGGAAAACAATGAAGCCTAATTACATAAATTCATGCATTTTTGCCAACGAGAGCTTCGGGGTTAAGCTGCAGTTTGTTTCTGTACTGCGGAGACTCCAAGTTCTCTGGAACGAGATGAATCATTTTGTGACAAATTTCCAGTATTATATCATGTTCGAGGTACTTGAGGTGTCCTGGGCTCATTTCTCTGATGGAATGGATTCTTCAAAAGATTTAGATGATCTTCTTGCTGCTCATGATAAGTACCTGAACTCAATTTTGGAGAAATCTCTTCTCGGAGAGGGATCTCAGGGCATAAATAAAACTCTTTTTGTGCTATTTGATCATATATTGCGTTTCCGGAGCCTTGCTGACCGGTGGTTTGAACATATACACGAGTTGCAGCATAGGTACTCTTTTTGAAAATCCTCTTGGTGCTGTTTCTGTTATCAACTTTTATTCTTGTAGGGTAAGTAAATGAAGTTTTTATTGATTATTTTTTAGGAGGAACAAGTCCAAGTCAAAATCAAAGGGTGAATTAGGGAAGGTGGGCTCATTGATAGATGGAGGTAGAAAAGCTTTAATTCAGCTTTCTCGGGATTTTTTGGGGAAGATGAGTGAAGAGTTAGACAAGGTTGGAAAAGAGTATTCAGCAGCACTCCATGGTTTTATTTCTCAACTGCCATTGCAACAACATATAGATTTGAAGTTTCTATTGTTTCGTTTGGACTTCACGGAGTACTATAGTCGAGTTTCCCTTAACAAGTGACACATGGGTGCTGCAGAAGAGTTTATAAACAGTGCTTTGTGGCGCCTGCTTCTTGCATGAGTTTTGGCTGAGTTCCTTGACATTCTTTCGAATTGGTCACTCATCGTCGTGCAACTCAATAGAAGGTAAGGGTCTTTATTCTGATTACGTGATACTTTTTATACCCATTTTGCCTATTATGTGTTTACTTGATTAGCTTTGATTTTTTTGGATGTCTTATTTTCAGTGCTTGCGCAGAGGTTTAGCTTCAATTAAAGATATTAGGTAAGTGTTGGAGCCATTAGTTCAAGATTACTGTGTTCATGTACAGTCATGAAGTTGCCTTTTTCTAGGTATTGATTCACTGAAATCCATCGCACAAGAGCATTGTAAGTTTGTAACATTCTGTTGAATTCTACCTGGTTCATCAAAGGATGTTGGCATATGTTTCTTTCTCCACGATGATTGTATATGTTCGCATGTCTTCTCCCCCTCTCCATCACATTCCTTATACTCTGTCATAATATTGGGAGTTTGTGTGATAACTAACTTTTTGTTTTGGGCTTGCACTTCTCTGCGAGTCAACATGCAAGAATATTACAATGAATTATAAGTTAAGCAAGTCTGTGATCGGCTCACAAAAGTAAATCTTATGCCCACAACGGTACCATATTTTATAATTTTGGTTGGCTTTGTTTAGGAATTAGAAATTTACCAATCTGAGTAATATTAATGTACATCATATGAACTATGAAGCTTATAAATTATCTACTTTGTTAATAAGTAGAACTCTCATCACATTGAAATAAGGATAACACCTCTACTTAAGGAGGAGGGATATACTACGATATAGATACAAACTAGGCGTGACTGACTTATTCATTCTAATGTTCTCCTTCAAGCTGGATCATGTTAGGGGATACCATATTTGAATTGTCCAACTTACACGATGTGAATTTGATTCCCTTATAGAGCTTTAGTGAAGATATCAGTCAATTAATTTTTTGTTACAACAAACTTTGTACAAATAATGCCTTCCAAGAGCTTCTCATGAACATGGTGACAATGTGCTTGGTACATAAGAAAAACTTTGTTGGATGTAATGTGCTTAATTGCCTTGTTATCACAAAATAATTGCATTGGCTTCTTAACATCCTCCTCTAATTCTTTGAGCGGTTGTTTCACCTAAGATAGTTCTTCAGCAATCTGAGCCATGACTCTGCATTCTCCAACAATGTGTTTCTTCTTACTTTTCCATGATATTATGTCTTCTCCAAAAATGACACAATCTTATAGTAGAGCTCCTATCAGATGGAGAGCCTGCCCAATAACTATATGAAAATATCTCAACCTCAAATGTCCTCCCTTCTGGTATAATAAGCGAATACCCGAGGTTCCTTGTCAAATTTCATTGGTTCTGTAACACTGCATCCGTATGTGTTGTTCTAGGAGTGCTCATGAATTGACTTACCGTGCTTATATGAAAGGAAATATTTGAGTGAATATATTGACTTGCATCAAGATATAGAGGACATGCTTCTCCATCTTTCATCAATTTTGAATTCAGATCCGTAATATTTTCTACTTGCTTATAGCCCAACATACCCACTTCATTTATTAGATCTAAGGTATATTTTCTTTAAATAAGGTACGATCCCTTTGTGCACTTTGCAACCTCTATTCCAAAAAAGTTCTTCAACTTTCACAAAATATTTTATCTAAAATCGAGTGTTCAAGAGGATTTTTAAATATCTAAATACCTTGTTATCATTTCGTGTAATCACAATATCATCCACATAAATAACCACTAGAATGTTATATGTTGCTGTGTGCTTATAGAACCTTAAATGGCCACTGTGATGCCGAGACATACCAAATTGTGAGAGAGCACTAGAGAATCCGCCAAACCATGCTCGAGGTGATTGTTTCAGGTCATACATTTTTTCTATTTTCCACTAACTCAACCTCAGTAACGAACCTCAGAGGTTGTTCCAAATAAACTTCTTCAGTTAGGTCATGCACACATTGGAAATATTCAATTGGAAAAGAGGCCACTCTTTGTTCGCGGCCATGCATATAAGTGAGCAAATCAATCATTTTTACAACAAGAGAATGTTTCCTCACAATCAACTTCATGGGTTTGTCCATATCCCTTAACCGCAGGATGAGTTGTATATTCATTAATTGATCCATCTGGATTAGTTTTGATGATTTAACCCATCTATGACCAACTATATTCTTTTTGGAGGTACTGAGACCAACTCTCAGGTATTAGGGCCTATTTTTGGGGCAGCGATACAAGTGCGGCGAACCGCATTTTTTATAAAAGCCGCGCCAAACATCGATTATCGTTGAGTGGTGACAAAATAGATTTTGTAAAATAATCACTGCATTGCTTATTTTCACACAGCGGTTTACAGACCTGTTCTGCTGTCCAGAAACCCATCACGCTGAAGAGCGGATCTCACGATTCCTCTCGCCGTTTGCCTCTTGTCGCTAGGGTTTATGAAAACCGCGGTCCCCTACAGAGCGGAACACGTGATTCCTCTCCCGTTCTCCTCTCGTCGCTTGATCTCCTCCTCCCGTTCCCTCTCATAATTATTGAAGGACACATCTCCCATCGGTAAAGAACGACTCACCCTTCCACCCCTCCAACGAACCACGTTGAAGCATTCTTCGTCGTCGAAGCTCTTCACGACTGATTCTTTTGTTTGCCGAAGCATTGTCCTCGATTTTCTTCTCATATTTTTAGATTTGAACAGGTTAGCTTCTTCTCTTCCCCATTTTCTTCCAGATCTCCATTCCTATTCACTATGAAGGTTTAATATTGTGCATACTGTTGACGCCAGGAAAATCCTGACCTCAAGATTCGGACCGATGCAGCCGGAGGCTACTCGCCCAGCAGTCCAACGAGATGACTTGGCTGGCAACGACGAAGAAGCTAGAAGAGCAACAAACAGGACCCCAGGTGCTGCGGCAGGGAGGTCCCACCACGTACCCAGAAGCTCCGAAGAGACTTCCCCTCCAAGACCAAAGAATGGCCGAGCAGGGTACGAGGAAGGCACCGACTTGGCTAGTACCGGGAGTAGCGGCCAAGTGCGACAGGTTCCAGAAAGCAAGAGCGAGGGTTTTAAAAGCTCAAGTCCAGGTGCCAATCCAAGTACCCCTGGGGTCCTATTTATAGGAAAACCAAGGGGTAGGGGGGGTTTTTATAGCCCACCCCCCGACCCGGCGACTATGGGTTACTCGGCGAGTACCATGCCATAGTCGCCCATCTGGCGAGTATTGGGGACTGCTCGCACACGCCGGGCCAATACTCGCTAGGTCTTCTGTTCCATGCTCGCCAGCCTGGCGAGTATTGGCTGTTTACTCGCCGAGGTCTTCTCCACTTCTGCCTTGAACTGCCGGTCTTTGTGTTGACCTCTTTGACTTTGACTTCTGCCTACGTGGCCTTGGGGGGGTCCACCCTCGGAGAATGAGGGTTGTACACAATCCCCGCTCTTTGCGAGTAACGCAGTTGCTCGGAAAGAATCATCCAACCCTTATTCGACGAGCAGCCTTATGGGCGAGTATTAGCTGATAATCGGCATCTCGCTGGTCGACGCTCGAACTCTATAAATAGAGGGGCAAGGGTCTCTGACGGCACGCCCTTTCTGAACTCGCTCAAGATGGTGCGCGACTATGCTGCTGAGGCTAAAGCGGCCATGGCTGGTCTTGTCGGCCTGTTTGATGGTATTTCGCTCCCTCCCCACCCAGATCTTACATCTGGCGACCTTCCATCTTCTAAGAAGAGGAAGAGGCTCGCCCAGAAGAAGAAGAAGAAGGAAAAGAAGAAAGCCGCCGAGGAGGAGGTCGCCGCTCCCTTGGGCGACCAACACCAACAACTGCTGGACGATCTGGGACTTTCCAATGAGGGCGACTCGCCGGTCACGGAACCTCCTGCTTCTAAGGTCGTCGAGGGGGTGAGCATTCCCGAGACCTCGGCCCAGAATCTGCCGGAGAGTCTCGCTCCTGTGCGAGGTGCGAGTAATATACTCGCCATTGTCAAGTTTTGATTTCTTTCGTCTTGCTTTGCAGAGTTAATCGCCCCTTTTCTGTTTTAACAGAGTCGTCTACCCTTGGCGCTCAGGAGGGTCCTCTGGACGTAGCTCCTCTGAGGTCGTCGCCCATGGTCTCGCCTCGGGGTGGAGGTCGCTCAGGGCGAGTTCTTCACAGCTCCTCGCTGGAGAAGAGGCCGATGAGCGAGCAACATGCTCCTTTGGCGAGCATCGTGCCTCCGCCTCCACCGCCTTTTCAATCTGTAGAGACGGCGAGCAGCTCGCAGCTGCCCGCAGGTGGACTTCCGCCACCTCCTCCGTTTCCTCCTTCTGCTACCCTTCAGGGCGATCAGCGCCCTTCGACTTCTACTGCACCTTCGACTCACCAGGGCGAATCCTCGCGCCGTGGCGGGACTGGGGGCTCTTCGGGCTTCTTCGCTCCCAGAGGGGGAGGGCGACCAGGCGATAATCGCGGTCGGGGGAACGCGCCTCCCAGCCGGGATCCGGCGATTGGGGGCTCTTCGCGGCGAGACGACCTTCATCGCAGCACATCTCCTCGCCGGGCAAGGGTCTCTCCTCGCCGTCGTTCACGCAGTCCTAGGCCAGGTATTTGGTCGTCATTTTCAATAGTCGCTACTGTCTTCACTTCGCTTTTTGCTTCGTCATCTAAGTTCTAACACTCTTACCTTTTTTGGCAGCTCGCGCCCATACCTCCATTGGAGCCTTGATCGACGCGGTCTGGCTTCCTTCTCGCGAGTACCAGGAGAGGGCTACTCGCGCAATTCTGGAGCTGGAGTCCAAGCTGGAGCGCCTAGCGATTTGTGAGCCTCATCGCCGCCTGTCCGAGGTTGAATCGCGAGTTGAGCGCCTGGCGAGCTCTGACGCTCATCGTCGTTTGACCGAGCTGGAGGTGCGAGTATCGCGGCTGGAAGAGTTCGATACTCGCCTGGCTGGTGCAGAATCTCGCCTTCATACGGTTGGCGACCTGGAGCGCAGACTGGCGAGGATCGAGCATCGCCAACAGCTGCATCATGACGAGTTGGTGGGGATGCGCGCGAGCATGGGCTCGGTTGGTCGGCTGGCGAGGATCGAAGACCAACTGCGTCAGGGCGAGGACGCGATGTCTCTGGCCTTTGAGCACTTCAAGCGTGCTCGCAGCATGGGCTTCGTTGGGCGACATCCTCAGCCTCCGGATTTTCAAGCGAATCTCCAAGCACCTCCCTAGACGCTGCTTTTTCTCCATTTTTCTTCTTTCTACGCTATGTCGCCTTTTGGCGAGTAGCTCTGTACTGCTGAACTATTGCCTGATTTGATGTAATATTATTTCGGCGAGTATTAGAAAACTCGTCGTTTACTACTTGTTCTGCCTTCTTCTTTCTGTGATGGATTTTATCTTGATTTTTTCTCTATCTTCTTTTATTTTGGCGAGTAGCTATCTGTTCCTCGCCTTATGCATAGCGAGCTTTTTCCGCGCCTTTCCTTGCAGGTCTTCTCGCTTGGGAGGTCGACTTCTTGCTGACGCGCGTTGCTGAGTTGGCGATTACAACGTAATACTCGCCACCCCCTTATTCCTAATCGCGCCGTCGTGCTCGATACGCCAAGCTACCCGACCACTATAAATAGGGGGGGGTGGGTGAGTCTTAAATACGCTTTTGGCGATCTTCTGAGCTCTCGTGCGAGTATCTTCCGTCTCCCTTTCCTCTTCGTGCTTTCTTGGATACTCGCCTTTCTTCCCTTCCTTCAAAAGATGGCCGATGAGGCGACCATCCGGCGTGCCAATCACGCCCAGAACTTTGCGGCGACCACCTTCAAGAAGTCGATCACGACTGAGAAGGAGTTGGAGGTCGTCAGGGCGAAGTACCTCCCGCCAGGGTACATCGCCAGGCTTCCTCGCCAGGGAGAGCGACTAAATTCCATTCTGGGTGATGGGCGAGTACTCCCTACTCGCCACTTCGAGGTGGGCCTGCGACTACCACTGTGGACGGAGTTCTCCCAGATACTCCGCTACTTTGGGATAGTCCCCGCCCAGATCAACCCTAACGGGGTGGCGATGATCGTGGGCTTCCTCTGCTATTTGCGCGACCAGGGGATCGCCTTCGACCTTTCCGTCTTTCGGCGAGTATTCAACTTCATGGCGACAGGCGAGGGCGTCATCTTCTTCTGCAGCCATGTCTGCACGCTGGTCGGCACCGCGAACAAGAATCATCGCTGGGGAGAGCGATTAGTCGTCATTTCTGGCGACTTTCAAGCGATCCCCGACAAATCCTTCCAGCCACCGGAGAGCGTCTTCGGGACTTCCTTCCTAAGCGAGGGTGGCGTGAAGCTGCTCGAGTCCTTCAAGAATCGCCGTCTTGATGTGGTGCACTGGAGGAGGCGAGTAGATGAGCTCGCCGAGGTTTTCGTAGGCGAAGGTAATCTACTGTGCGAGTATTCGCAATACTCGTTCTTCGTCTTCCACTTGGCGACTAACTGGATTTATCACTTCTCTTCCTGCAGCAGTCCACGTCCTGCCGCGCGAGCTTCTTCCCGCGGTGGTGAAGACGACTACTTCCACCCAGGGAGGCACAGGGACCTCTGCTCGCGGGGATGGGGCCTACTCGCCCATCGACTTGTCGCCGGGAGGTGATGAGACCCTGGTCGCCGGCGAAGGCTCTGGGCCGCTGAAGAAGCGGAAGGAGAGGGGCGAGCACTCCGAGCCCTCGAGGAAGAAGAAGGAGCTCGCCCACAAGGATAAGGGCAAGAAGGCGGATCCTTCTGAGGCCGGCGAGCCCTATACCCACCCAAACTTCAACCTGGGTGTTCGTGGCGAGGACGCCTATGGACGCCGCCTAGTCGCCTGGTCGGAGGGCGACCATGTGGTGTCCCTGAGCTCCAACCTCCCGCCCTGGTCAGAGGACTGGGAGGATCAAGGCGAGGCTTTTGACGTGCTCCACGCCGTCTATGGTCGCGAGGACGCGGAGAGGCTGCGGGAGGAATCCTCCGAGTATCTGGCGCACCAAACCTCGCGATCCCTGCTGCGATCTGCCGAGCTGGCTCATTCGACGGGGAGGAGGTTGCTGGAGTACGAGGAGACCATCCGGATCAGTACAAAGAAGATGATCGCCATGGGGCTCAAGGCGAAGGAGCATGAGGTACTCACTTCTCTTTGATACTCGCCTCCGGGATAGTCGTCCCTTTGCCGAATAACTTACTGACTTTGTGTCTTCTTGCTTTTGAAGGTCGCCGAGGTGGAGATGGCGACAAAGATGTCCCAGCTGGAGAAGGAGCTGGAGGATACTCGGCAAACCTTGGAGGCCGCCCAGGTGCGAATCGCTGAGCTGGAAACTCGGCCTGCCGAGCAACGGCCAGCGGTGGCGGGCCCCTCTAGGGTCGGTAAGCAGATTCGGATGCATGGCGACGACATGCCACGAGTTCGCCGAGAGATCGCACGAGCTACGGGGACCGTCATCCTAAGTCAGCTGAAGGCGGATGATCTCCTGAAGCCGGCCGCAATGGAGTTGAGGGTGGAGGACATCATCCCGGCGCTGCTCGCCGAGGAGTCCACCTCCCCTTTGCGAGCATCCTCGCCGCCGTCCAGTGATGCCGAGTATGACGACTCTGAGGAGGATGAAGATGATGATGCTGATGATGGCGACGATGATGGGGGCGACGAGCCAGATGTAGATATTTTGGGCGAGGACGTCGCCTAGTCGCCTGGGCTCCCTTTTTGCTCGCCCGACGACCTTTTGTAAACATCTTGAAGATTCTTTTGTAATATTCATCAAATATTTACATATGAAAAGGACAAATGTTTTGCTCGCCTGTCTCCTTGGTCCTTGCTTCTTTTTCTGAATGCCGCTTAGGCTCCTAGGCTCGAGGCGAGATTGAGTGATCGCTAGGCTCTTAGGATTACGGCGAGGTTGCGTGTACCTCTATACTCGTACTTATATACTCGCACCTCCATGCTCGCACATGTACACTCGCACCTCCATGCTCGCACATGTATACTCGCCTAGGTACTCGCACATGCATGCTCGCCTTCTGCAATGTTTCCCTTGAGGGAGTTGAGCTGTGGAGGCTACTCAGAGGGTTTAGAGGGACACGTGCTCTCAAGGTCTTGCCTGGTACCTGGTGAAGAGTTTATCAGACTCGTTCAACAATAATGAATTTTTTAGGAAAAAGAGATAGGGAACGGCAGTTGGGGAGGCCTGGAGGGACACATCTTCCCGAGGCCTTCATCCTACTTGGATGCCGGAAGATCTCCTTTCTTTTAGTTGTTCAAATCGGTCCTGTCCTTTTCATCGTTGGAACGTCGGCTTCCAGGCTCTCCCCTGGCAATCTCTTCAGTCGGACGAGAAATGCAGTCGGTGGGAACCGCGGCCAACATGCAAGGGAGGAGCTGATCTCGGCCGTCATTGCAGAGGCTTGGTCTTAAGGGATCGCACACCCGAGGCACTGTCCCATCATCCGTTCTGAGTTTTTACGAGGGTTAAGCCGGAATATCGTGTTCCAACTCGCGATGGTGATTGTTGATGTAGGACGACGTCAAGCAGGGAGTGGCAGTCGGGGAGATCCAAGGGGACACACCATCCCGAGGCCTCCATCCTACTTGGATGCTGAATGTGGATCGGACCTGCTTCCTGTTGCTCAGGGAGTTTAGCAGGGAGTTAAGCACACTTTAGGCACAATAACTCATATGATCTAACACAGTAACTTAGAAAATGAAATGCTTTGCTGCGAGCTTTTCAGCTTTCGAGGGTACATGACGCCTTTTTTCAAGGGTCCCCTGAGTTAGTGAAATCGATCATCTCTTCGCCGAATCGGAAGGTCGGCGTCCAGACTTCTTCCCGGTAATCTCTACAGTCGGACGAGAAATGCAGTCGGTGGGAACCGCGGCCAACATGCAAGGGGGGAGCTGATCTCGGCCGTCATTGCAGAGGCTTGGTCTTAAGGGAACGCACACCCGAGGCACTGTCCCATCATCCGTTCTGAGTTTTTACGAGGGTTAAGTCGGAGGCCTGTTTCCCAACCTAGCGTGGAGATTGACTTCACCTGCTTTTCTTCTTTTTCGTGAAAACACGTATCTGGAAGTGACAAAAGACTCACTATTTCCCATGTTTCAGGGAGGTGATTATTTTATTTATGGATAATACATTTACAGAGGTGAGATGTATACATACTCCCGCCTTTTCAGGTTATCGCCTTTCCGGGTGTTTCTTAACAGCTCCCCTTCACGATGAAGGGTTCTTCCCGTCTTGGAATGAGCTTCCCGACGACGGCTGCTTTTCCTGTCGCGTCCGCCTTCTTTCGCTTACCTGAGAAATCAAAAAGGGGAGTCATCCAAGATCGTCATTCTTCTCTCCTTGATCTCCAGGTCGTCAAACGTGTGCGTGAGAATGACGTAAAGATGACACGGACAGATCCCCCGTTGCACTCCAGGATTCGGTTGACGGTGAAGTCTTCGACGATCGCATCAATCACATGGGCCTCATGGAAGGGATTCTCATCCCTTACCATGCCTTCCTCTGAGAAAGTGATTTCTTCTAGCGGGGATGGCGCTTGAGAGGTCGGAGCGAAGTCTTGGCGGTAGGCCTGGTGGAAATTCGCCTCGCGGAAAGATCCGAGCTCCGCTTCTCCAAAACTCACTCCTACTTCCCCGGCCTTGATACTTCTTTGACATCCTTGGCCGACCCGATCCCTATGCCTCCTCCAGCTATTCCTCCGGTTACGTCTCTTCCCTCGACGGATAGGGTCGTCTCTCCCCGAGCAATAATTCATCGCGGGATCTATGAATCCTTCTGGCACCGATGCGGCAATGATCTCCTCACAGAAGGGGCTCCTCCCTCCTACTCGGCGACGATCCTTTACCTGGCGAGCATCACCACCATACTCGCCATATGGGCGAGTATCCTGGTCTCTCGCCTGCTCGCCGGGCTCGCGGAAGCGGATCCTTTGCGAGGTTGGCTGGGAGAATTGCGACCTCCTTGGTCGCTCGGTTTCGTCCTCCATGTGCTCCTTTCCTGCTCGCCGAGGGGGACTCCCTCCCTCGGACGGAACTGGGCGATGCGGCGAGGTCGCAGTGACCTCGGCGCGCGGCTGAAGCGCTGCTCGCATGGCTCCCTCCATGCGCTGCGCGAAGGCTTCGAAAACCTCCAGCGTCACGAACCTGCCAGCTCCCGTCGAGTTGCCGACCTCCTCCTCATGGTCGCCACCTACGACCATCTCGCCTTCTTGCCGAACTTTCTTCCAATGACTACGGTCCACGCTCACCGCACCAAAGTGTTGACGCCAGGAAAATCCTGACCTCAAGATT
Source organism: Dactylorhiza incarnata (assembly GCA_033032865.1). Taxonomy (NCBI): domain Eukaryota; kingdom Viridiplantae; phylum Streptophyta; class Magnoliopsida; order Asparagales; family Orchidaceae; genus Dactylorhiza; species Dactylorhiza incarnata. The sequence goes on from JAWHQI010000271.1 coordinate 3,780,455, forward strand.
CGGACCGATGCAGCCGGAGGCTACTCGCCCAGCAGTCCAACGAGATGACTTGGCTGGCAACGACGAAGAAGCTAGAAGAGCAACAAACAGGACCCCAGGTGCTGCGGCAGGGAGGTCCCACCACGTACCCAGAAGCTCCGAAGAGACTTCCCCTCCAAGACCAAAGAATGGCCGAGCAGGGTACGAGGAAGGCACCGACTTGGCTAGTACCGGGAGTAGCGGCCAAGTGCGACAGGTTCCAGAAAGCAAGAGCGAGGGTTTTAAAAGCTCAAGTCCAGGTGCCAATCCAAGTACCCCTGGGGTTCTATTTATAGGAAAACCAAGGGGTAGGGGGGGTTTTTATAGCCCACCCCCCGACCCGGCGACTATGGGTTACTCGGCGAGTACCATGCCATAGTCGCCCATCTGGCGAGTATTGGGGACTGCTCGCACACGCCGGGCCAATACTCGCTAGGTCTTCTGTTCCATGCTCGCCAGCCTGGCGAGTATTGGCTGTTTACTCGCCGAGGTCTTCTCCACTTCTGCCTTGAACTGCCGGTCTTTGTGTTGACCTCTTTGACTTTGACTTCTGCCTACGTGGCCTTGGGGGGGTCCACCCTCGGAGAATGAGGGTTGTACACATACATAAGTGGTTCTTCATTTCTTTTGCAATGTACAAGATTAGTTGCTTAGGTAAATATCTGTGAAATGATCATTCTCTAATTTATTTTGAATTCATTTTATGGTCATTCGTTTATGAAATCAGTGAAGTTTACTGAAATCAGTGAGGTGTTGGCATTCATTTATGTATTCTTCTCATGAAATCATTGAAATGGTTATGAAATCAGTGAAAGTCATGGAATTAAATCGTTCATGAATTTGTTTTTGAATAGCACTGCAAATGCTATTCCTCCTAACAGTTTTAGTGATTTTCCCACCACTCTAAAGAACAACTGATTTTCTCACCACTGCTTCTCGCATCACTACAACTCAGCCAAATAGAGCCTTAATCTCTTCACATAGTTGCTTTCCATTCAGGATTAAATAAAGCCTCAGATAGTTTGTTGAGAGCTCTCCGAGATGATAATTTGGAGACATGCATGAAACATGGATGATATAGATTTATAAGACAAATATTTAACAATAATATATAAGAAATGTTATATAAAGTCCAAATATCGAAAGCCCACTTGTATGGCTCGTTAGGATATTGTTCATCTTGCATAAGTTTAGTCCCACATTGTGGTTTGGAGTTGAGATGTCATTCCTCATACCTATAATTATGCATACATGCGTTTGTATTAGATATATGAAAGAGTAATAAAAGTTCATTTTTATTATTGTATTCCTCTATCTCACATGGTATCAGATCAAGCCGAGTTCTGAAAACTCCTTGCGCCTAAGCACGCTCGCGCTGATTGAGCTCCCACTCTCACGCTACTTAAGCCTGGATTCCTCACCACACTTTGCGTAAGAATCCCGCCGTCTGGTTTGATTTATATAAATTCCTCTGGAAAAGGATCCCTCCTCGTCTCTTCGCTTGGAACAGGATCGAATCCCGCATGCCCTCTTGATGCCCGGAACAAGATCGAATCTAGTCGCTGCCCGAAACAAGATTGAAGCTAGCGCTGCTTGAGCCCCTCCTTTGTAGTCGCAGCTAGCTGGAACACGATCAAAGCTTACCACTGCCTAAACATGATTGAAGCTCGCCGTTGCTTGGAACAAGATCAAAGCTCACTGATCCCCTGCTTCGCACTCTCTGTTAAAGCTTGCCATTGGCTTGAGCTCGCACCCGCTGCCTGGAACAAGATCAGATCGGAGCTCGCTGATCCCCTACTTCACACTCGCCCCAGCTGCGCATTCTCTGTCAGAGCTAACCACTGTATTGAGCTCGCACCTGCTCAGGGCTCGCCACTGGTGTTGAAACCAGAGAACTGGTCTCGACGTTCGCAAGGGGGATGCAACTAACCCTTACTTGACCCGAGCTAGAACCCTTGACGAGTTTCTTAGAGCCGAAAGACCTTGCCCTTGAAGAACACTTGAATCTAGAAACGAACCCCTTAAGCTTCAGCGAGGAGGTCCCACCACACACCCGGAAGTTCAAAGAGAGCTTCCCCTCCCAAGCCAATGCTGAGCCCGGGCACCTTGGAGGGCACTAAGGACCACCTCACCGTCCACCTTCACTGACAGGGGGAGGGGGGGGGGGGGTAGTGCTTGCTCACAATACTCACGCGAGGGAGCGGGGTACCAATATCCCTTCCCAAGGTGCCCATGGGGGTCTATTTATAGACTTCCCAAAGTTGGTCTGCGGATAGCCACAATTCTACTATCTGCAGCTCAACTACGAACCTGAACGATCGAGATAGGAGATGGGCGAGTGGAAGTTGAGACGTCCATTCCCCCCCTTGCCGGAGGCTAGAAAAGCGGATCGAGGTCCACCAGCTGAACTGGGCGAGTGGACCTTACGGTCCACCCAACTAACCGGGCGAGTGGACCACCCAGTAGCTCGGGGTGAGTGGACTATAAGTCCACTCGCTCCCCAGCTTGTGCGAGTGGACCATTGGTCCACTCGTCCCCTATCTCGGGCGAGTGGACCATTGGTCCATTCGCCCAGAGCCTTGGGCGAGTGGACCTATGGTCCACTCGTCCAGCACATTGGGCGAGTGGACCATTGGTCCACTCGACCAAAGCCTTTGGCGAGTGGACCTAGGATCCACTCGCCCGAGCTGGGAAGCCTCCTCCCGGGCCTTTCTTTTGGTTCGGTCAGTCTTCAGTCTTCACTTACCTCCAACTAGTCGATCTACCGCGACCTCATCTGCGTCGGGTCACACCAGCTCGACAAATATGAGGGTTGTACACAATCCCCGCTCTTTTCGAGCCTGCCTTAAGCTCGGAAAGAAAGTCCAACCCACCTATTTGACGAGTAGGTGGGGCTTTAGAATAATCCACGGAGGGCCCTGCCAACGGGTTACTCTTGCCGAGCTCTTCAGCTGAACCTGACTTGAGGAGGAAGGCGAACCTTTCTCCACTTAACAACCCTCCTGTGAGCCGAGCTCAACGGGAGGTGGAGAAAGCTCAACACCTCAGGCCGAACTGAACTTGACCTGAGGTGGAGGAAAAACTCAACACCTCTAGTCGACCCGAACTCGACCTGAGGTGGAAGACAAACCTTTCTCCACTTAACAACCCTCCTGTGAGCCGAGCTCAACGAGAGGTGGAGAAAGCTCAACACCTTAGGTCGAACCGAACTTGACCTGAGGTGGAGGAAAAACTCAACACCTCTAGTCGAGCCGAACACGACCTGAGGTAGAAGGCAAACCTTTCTCCACTTAACAACCCTCCTGTGAGCCGAGCTCAACGGGAGGTGGAGAAAGCTCAACACCTCAGGTCGAACTGAACTTGACCTGAGGTGGAGGAACTCAACACCTAACAGGGAGCCGAGCTCACCTGGAGGTGGAGGAAACTCCACACCTAACAGGGAGCCGAGCTCACCTGGAGGTGGAGGAACTCAACACCTAACGGGGAGCCGAGCTCACCTGGAGGTGGAGGAATTCAACACCTAACAGGGAGCCGAGCTCACCTGGAGGTAGAGGAAACTCCACACCTAACAGAGAGCCGAGCTCACCTGGAGGTGGAAGAACTCAACACATAACAGGGAGCCGAGCTCACCTGGAGGTGGAGGAAACTCCACATCTAACAGGGAGTCGAGCTCACCTGGAGGGGGAGGAAACTCCACTCCTAATAGGGAGCCGAGCTCACCTGGAGGTGGAGGAACTCAACACCTAACAGGGAGCCGAGCTCACCTGGAGGTGGAGGAACTCAACACCTAACAGGGAGCCGAGCTCACCTGGAGGTGGAGGAACTCAACACCTAACAGGGAGCCGAGCTCACCTGGAGGTGGAGGAAACTCCACACCTAACAGGGAGCCGAGCTCACCTGGAGGGGGAGGAAACTCCACACCCACCAGGGAGCCGAGCTCACCTGGAGGCGGAGGAACTCAACACCTAACAGGGAGCCGAGCTCACCTGGAGGTGGAGGAAACTCCACACCTAACAGGGAGCCGAGCTCACCTGGAGGTGGAGGAACTCAACACTTAACAGGGAGCCGAGCTCACCTGGAGGTGGAGGAACTCAACACCTAACAGGGAGCCGAGCTCACCTGGAGGTGGAGGAACTCAACACCTAACAGGGAGCCGAGCTCACCTGGAGGTGGAGGAACTCAACACCTAACAGGGAGCCGAGCTCACCTGGAGGTGGAGGAACTCAACACCTAACAGGGAGCCGACCTCACCTGGAGGTGGAGGAAACTCCACACATAACAGGGAGTCGAACTCACCTGGATGGGGAGGAAACTCCACACCTAACAGAGAGTCGAGCTCACCTGGAGGGGGAGGAAACTCCACACCCAACAGGGAGCCGAGCTCACCTGGAGGTGGAGGAAACTCCACACCTAACAGGGAGCCGAGCTCACCTGGAGGTGGAGGAACTCAACACCTAACAGGGAGCCGAGCTCATTTGGAGGTGGAGGAACTCAACACCTAACAGGGAGCCGAGCTCACCTGTAGGTGGAGAAAACTCCACACCTAACAGGGAGCTGAGCTCACCTGGAGGTGGAGGAAACTCCACACCTAACAGGGAGCCGAGCTCACCTGGAGGTGGAGGAACTCAACACCTGACAGGGAGCCGAGCTCACCTGGAGGTCGAGGAAACTCCACACCTAACAGGGAGTCGAGCTCACCTGGAGGTGGAGGAAACTCCGCACCCAACAGGGAGCCGAGCTCACCTGGAGGGGGAGGAAACTCCACACTCACCACGGAGCCGAGCTCACCTGGAGGTGGAGGAACTCAACACCTAACAGGGAGCCGAGCTCACCTGGAGGTGGAGGAAACTCCACACCTAACAGGGGGCCGAGCTCACCTGGAGGGGGAGGAAACTCCACACCTAACAGGGAGCCGAGCTCACCTGGAGGTGGAGGAAACTCCACACCTAACAGGGAGTCGAGCTCGCCTGGAGGTGGAGGAACTCAACACCTAATAGGGAGCCGAGTTCTCCTGGAGGTGGAGGAAACTCCACACCTAACAGAGAGTCGAGCTCACCTGGAGGGGGAGGAAACTCCACACCTAACAGGGAGCCGAGCTCACCTGGAGGTGGAGGAAACTCCACACCTGCAGGGAGCCGAGCTCACCTGGAGGTGGAGGAACTCAACACCTAACAGGGAGCCGAGCTCACCTGGAGGTGGAGGAAACTCAACATCTCTAGTCGAGTCGAACTCAACCTGAGATGGAGGGGAACTCAACATCTCTAGTCGAGTCGAACTCAACCTGAGATGGAGGGAACTCAACATCTCTAGTCGAGTCGAACTCAACCTGAGATGGAGGGAACTCAACATCTCTAGTCGAGTCGAACTCAACTTGAGATGGAGGGAACTCAACATCTCTGGTCGAGTCGAACTCAACCTGAGATGGAGGGGAACTCAACATCTCTAGTCGAGTCGAAGTCAACCTGAGATGGAGGGAACTCAACATCTCTAGGCGAGTCGAACTCAACTTGAGATGGAGGGAACTCAACATCTCTAGCGAGTCGAACTCAACCTGAGATGAAGGGGAACTTCAACTATTCCGAAACCAACTTGGGGCGGAGAACCGGTCCACGTCCTAGGTGCTTACCTTAATCTGGAGGCGGAGGAACTCAACCATCTTACCAAACCACTTAGCATGTAGCTAGTCGACCCGATGAATCTCCCATCAGCCGGCATGACTGAGCCCGGAGAATGGGCTCTAGTCGGGGATCTTACCTAAGATACTACCTTTAAATATTTCTCACTTATAATGAGGAGGTTACATATTACAACGCGCCTTCTTGCGCCTACTTGGCCACATGTGTCACGACCCGTCTCGACAAGAGTCAGAGTGCGCTTCGGGGCGGGCCGTGATGCCACAGGCATGGGCGAAAAGAAATCCATGCCTGCTAAGGCGGAAACAGAAATACTACAAAATAAGTACTTTTGAGAAAAACAGTTGTTTTGTTGCGGAAGCTTTAAAATATGATAACTTGAAACAGGTGCACATGCATTTTTGTAAAAAGCTCAAGATACAAGTTCTGGAACTGAAATTTATGCAGTGAACATCGCAAATGAATGAACATGCAAAACATGTCAAATTCTAGTACATATAATATTTAGCCTAGCAGTTGTCCATAAAACAAGAGAAAATGGCTGATCGTAACTACTACATAACAGAAATGTCCAACAGTAAAAGAAATGAAACATAAACACAAAACCTGAAACTTGACGCAGATCGGCCTCAGAGAGCAGGCAGCGCAGGCACGAACACTAAGGCAAATTCCAAAACAAGAAGGAAAAGCCTCAGAACATTGAAATACTCAAGAGCAAAGCAAAATATGAGCAGAAGAAATATAATATTTGTGTACCGCTTTTCATGAAGCAGAACTAACAAGACATGCAAGCAAGTGAGACAAGCAGAAATATCTAGAATTATTAAACTAGTCTGAAGTAAAGCATGAAAAGATGATTCATGTAATAACATAAGTTGTAACAAGTGAAAGTGTAGGTGTTTTTGTCTGACGCGCAGGATTCATGATTCAGACAGATTCAAGTACGGATTCAAGAGATTCAGAAATTTATGCTCGCTATGACCGGTCCTTTGTTCCCATTAGGGATTCAAGAGGGAACCCAAGTCAAGGAGTTGCGTCAGATAAACCTTACCTTTCAATGTTAACTTACGTTATTAATGACTTAGTACAGGATTTCACGGATTCTAGTGTACTGAAACAAGTTATCAAATCGAGTATTCAGGTATTTGACAGAAGAATTTACAATATAAGGAAATATGTCGCAAGTTAAAACAATCTTGCAACGGCATAAGCTGTAATCGTTGAAATGCGTAGGTGTTTACAGTGGGTGCCCATGGTTCACACTCAAGTTCAAGTGTAAGGCTTACTAGAATAAGAGTATTTCTTGCTTACCGTGACCATGCAATCAAGACGATGCACCATCTAAACCCTAGCTTCCAAGATTTGCTTATGACACGCAGGATCTAAGTGATTCAGAGATTGGTGATTCTAATTGAAACAGACTCACGCTGAGGAAAACATTAGATCAAGAGAAATAGACTCTATCCAAGTCTTTCAACCAAGCAGGCATAATGAACAGAATTTGATGGCTCAAGAACTCGAAAGAGAGTTTTGAAACTTGCGGGTTCAAGTATTCACGAATAATAAGATTATTATAGATCATTATCTAGGATATCAGGTATTCCTTTAGATTTAGTCATTCCAAAACACGAATATCTTCTAAGTAGACACGTGTACGACCCAAACATTTTATATCGAACACATTTCGCCTAATTGCTAGCAAGGAATCCTAACATTTGCCAATATACCAATTAATGTTCATGCTCAAAAAGAACTATTAATCCTCCAATTAAAATCATCATTTCACATTTCACAACTCGTGCTATTTCAAATGCGTGAAACCTCAAACTACTATCAAGTCAAATCAAGCAATAAAAAACTAGACTTATTTGATGAAACGTGTATTCAAATATGAAACATAAAATAGAAATAACACAGACTAAATAAATTCAATGCTTGCAAGAGAGATGGATCTCTACTTGCCTTAAATGAGGCTGAATCTGACGGCGACGGCTAAGTGACGCAAGCAAAAGCAGACATCACATTTTGAACCTAATCAAGCACAACGAAGGCGACATAGTATACATTACTACGCTAATACAAGCATTCGACGACGCGGAAAAATAAACTACGGGGGTTAAGCAGATTTTACCTCCCTCATAAGGTGAGGGGAGAAGAGATCACCACCCTGAGGCGGAGACTTGGCGGCGCTTAGGTTATGGAAACCCTAATTCGGAGAGGGCTTTAGAGAGATCCCGCCAATTAGGGCGACGAATGTCACCGGGGAGCACGAAAACCTAGAAATTGGATGGTTACGAGCGGGCAAAATCTTGAATCAACAGAAAATCCGCAATTTGGAGTGCACAATTAGCAAAATAATTCGAGAAAAATTGAACAAAGGCGGAAAGGAGGAGTTCCTTACCCGAGGAAACCAAAATCTGAGCCCAAGGAGGAGAGGGGAGGAAAACCCTAGACGTTCCTCACGCAAAAACTCGGCCCAAACGGAGAGGAAGGGGTTGCCGGAGGGAGAAAGTTGCTTCTAGAGGGGGGAGACAAGGCTGCCGACCCTAGGAGACGCTGCCGGCCTTGAGGAAGGAGGGTTGCAGGAAGAAGAAACCATCAGACGGCCCTTGAAGAGGTTGCCGCCGGCTTTGGAAGAGAGATCCCGTCGACCTCTGCAGGAGGAGGAGGCGGCAATGGCAGGAGGAGGCGCAAGAGGCAGCGGCCACGGCTGGAGGAGAAGACGCCGGCGAGCAGGGAGACGGAAGGAGGGAGAGCAGCAGACGTCGGCGGCCTGAGGGACAGCAGGAGGCTAGGTTGCGCGCGAGAGACGGGAACGAGAGCGGGATCGGGGTGCGGCTTGCGGGAAACAGAGGGGAACGGGAGCCCTAGCTGAAGATTTTTGCGGGTTTTAAACCGGGGGAGGGGCTTGGGCTGCGGATAGCCTTTTTCTATAATTTATTTATTTTTAGGGTTGTTACAACATGCAACTCGGCCATTTACTTCATCACCTCCTCTACTTTCTTCGTCTTCTTATTCCGTCTCTTTCTCCTGGTCCCTCTTGCTTTTCTGGTCAACCTGGAGGCGGAGGACTTTCTCCTGGAACCGATCTGCGTATCTTCCTAGCGTCTCCCCGTGCTTTTGTTGAATCAAGAACAAGGATTCCGCCCCCTTCCTCTCCCTCCTCGAGGTGGAGAACCTCACCAAGAAACTCCTACGTAGGTCCTTAAAGCTGTAGATGGTGCCTGAGGGGAGCTGGTGGAACCAGTCTTCTGCCCCTCCCTTGAAAGTGATGGCGAAGAGTCTGCATTTGAAGGCATCCGACATCTGCCTGATCGAGGCCATGTCTTCGAACCACTGAGGTGCTGAATAAGGTCGGCCTTCCATGCGTAGTAAGACATGTCAGGCTCGCTGAACCCATCTGGAACTGGAGCTGAGATGATCAGCTCGCAGAAGGGACTTCCCCATCCTCCCTGGCGAGTCGAAGGCGTTCTCTCTACCTCCCCACTGGGGTAGCCGGTCCCAGGAGAGCTGTTGAAGAGCACTCTTGCCTGGGGACCTGAGCCCTCCCCTGCGGCTGGCTCCTTCCCTTGCCGATGCGTTTGCTCCGCCTCCATCGGAGATGGCGAGGCGAGCACTGGTGGTGTCGAGCACTCGCTGTGAGGGGGGAGTGCGACCCGCAAGAGCTCCTGGATCGACTTCCTGAACTCCTCAAAATCCCTTTTCTTCACGCACTTGCTGGTAGGGGTGAGTCCCCCAGCTCATCGCTTCCATCCATGAGACTTGCCCAGAGCTTTTCGAACTAGCTGCGTCCATGCTCACCGCACCATAATGTTGAAACCAGAGAACTGGTCTCGACGTTCGCAAGGGGGATGCAGCTAACCCTTACTTGACCCAAGCTAGAACCCTTGACCAGTTGCTTAGAGACGAAAAACCTTGCCCTTGAAGAACACTTGAACCTAGAAACGAACCCCTTAAGCTTCAGCGTGGAGGTCCCACCACACACCCGGAAGTTCAAAGAGAGCTTCCCCTCCCAAGCCAATGCTGAGCCTGGGCACCTTGGAGGGCACTAAGGACCACCTCACCGTCCACCTTCACTGACAGGGGGAGGGGGGGGGGGGGGTAGTGCTTGCTCACAATACTCACGCGAGGGAGGGGGGTACCAACATCCCTTCCCAAGGTGCCCATGAGGGGTCTATTTATAGACTTCCCAAAGTTGGTCTACGGATAGCCACAATTCTACTATCTGCAGCTCAACTACGAACCTGAACGATCGAGACAGGAGAGGGGCGAGTGGAAGTCGAGACGTCCATTCCCCCCCCCCCCCCCCCCCCCCTCTTGCCGGAGGATAGAAAAGCGGATCGAGGTCCACCAGTTGAACTGGGCGAGTGGACCTTACGATCCACCTAGCCAACCGGGCGAGTGGACCAGTAGCTCGGGGCGAGTGGACCATAGGTCCACTCGCCCCCCAGCTTGGGCGAGTGGACCATTGGTCCACTCGTCCCCTAGCTCGGGCGAGTGGACCATTGGTCCACTCGCCCAGCACATTGGGCGATTGGTCCACTAGGCCAAAGCCTTGGGCGAGTGGACCCAGGGTCCACTCGCCCGAGCTGGGAAGCCTCCTCCCGGGCCTTTCTTTTGGTTCGGTCAGTCTTCACTTACCTCCAACTAGTCGATCTATCGCGACCTCATCTGCGTCGGGTCACACCAGCTCGGCAAATATGAGGGTTGTACAACTGGCTTGAGCTTGCTCTTGTTTGTCGACAAGAACTCGCTACAACTTCTCTCATCGATTGCTTGCTGCTGTTCGCTGATCTTCCCCAAGCAACCTGAACGCCGACTGGTTCAGCTCGTTGTCGTTCCTTTGTCCTAGTCTCGCCAGGACCTATTTGAGCTCACAAATTGGAACTCGCGATCTCTGATTCGTCTGGACTACTGCTCATTAAACCCGGTTCTTTGTGTATATTTATAAGTTGGGGTCAAATGTTGCTTCAACCTCGTCAACCATTCCGGCACCCTCGCTCCAGCTCCCATCTATAAAGTTTGAGACGCGCTGAAAATCACTACTATCTCTCTCACTAAGAAGAAGAACTTTGTCTAGTGGGTTCATTTCGTGCGTCGAGTACTTCAGACTAAGGGTCTCCTTCATCATTTGACTCAGGACCCCCAAGTGAACCTACTGAGCAATGGCTCCTGGATGATGTTCGAGTTAATTCTAGATTTTAACTCCATGAATATTGAGCCATATCGAATGACTATGCACCACGAACCAAAGTTATGCGGGACAAGCTAAAGTCTCTTTACTCTGGGTAGGATAACCTTCAACACTTATTCGATCAATTTCGAGACCTCCAAACTGTTGAACCTGTTCGAACGACGATCTGACGTCATTTGTGTCACAATACAAGACTCTTATAGAGGCCAAAATTCAACACCAACCTCCTACTCCTGATCTGGCAATGCAGATTTTGCATAATGAAGCATTGAGAATAACTATGATGATGACTACGAGCCTATGACACCACCACATCTTCACATAGTCTGTTCAAATTTTCTATCAATTCCAACAATTCCATCATTATCCGATGTTTGTTCAATGGTTCTGAAAGACACACCACCCGCTAATGTCTCCATAATCCCATCTCCTGCTCTTCTCCAACATGCTACTAACTCACCCCCCCTCAATACTGGACATCTGGGAGGTCATCCGGGCTCTCGAGGGAATGGTTGGCGAGACGATCGAAATTGTCCTAAGGGACATATCACTTGCACGTGTAACTACTATAGTCAGACCAATAACACCGAGACAACTTGCTATAGAAAACATGGATTCCCACAACAACAACAAAACTCTCCTTACAAAGCTTCTTCCATGACTGGCATTCCCGACATGTCTCGTTCTGAAATTGATACCTTGCGGGAGGAACCCCAGAGTCTCCGAGGGTTAGTTACTCGAACGTCCGGGTCCATTGCATCTGTGTCAAATGAAGGTATGTCATGTCTTTCCCGTGACCCATCTTGGATAGTAGACTCCGGGGCTACAAAACACACGACTCTACAAAAACCCTTGCTGTACACGACCACTGATAGCCCCAAGATTATCACTGTTGCAAATGGAGAAACCACACCTGTTAATGGACATGAAGACATACCTCTCGTAAGATTTGTTCTTCATGTACCGGGTTCATAATTTAATCTTAGTCGTCTCACTCATTATCATGACTGTTCTATAACTTTTTTCTCCTCATCCTTTGTGGCGCAAGATCAACGAACGCGGGGTAACATTGGTTGGATAAGATTGATGAACATGCTCTATATTCTGGATCTACCCTCCTCAGTTCTCTCTCTTCCATCACTTCCGTAGACTGGCATCGACATCTTGGCCATGCATTGCTCCCAAACCTGCAAAAGACGCTTTCGGATTTTCCCTTTTCTGATTTACTTGCGAATCATTTATCTATGGAAAGCAACATCGTTCATCTTTCCCCCCTCATTGTACTAGGAGTGTTGCTCTATTTCATTAGTTCATTCGGACATCTGGGGTCCTATAAAACCGCTAGGTTATCTGGATATCGTTATTTTACTACCTTTATATATGATTATTCGTGCATGACATGAGTGTATTTACTTTGTGATCGATCCAAGATAATACATTTCTTTCGTTCGTTTATTGCACAGACACGCAATCAGTTCTCTATTAATATCAAAATTATGTGAACAAACAATGCTTGTGAATACATTAGTCATGAATTTCAGGAAGCCTGTAATACCTTGGGGGTATTATTCATCAAACGTCCGACGCCTATCCCCCACAACAAAATGGTGTGACAGAGCGAAAGAATATACACCTATTGGAGGTAGCTCAATCTCTCATGTTTCAAATGCATGCTCCAAAGAGTTTTTGGAACCTCCCGGGTACTACTGCATGTTATCTAATTAATCATATGCCATCAACTATCCTGAACTTGAACCCTTTTTCTCCATCATATTTCTGTCCACACTTCCCTTCTCCCTAATCCCAAATGTTTACAGGTGCATATTTGTTTACCATCTCAATCTTTCTTGAAATAAGTTGACATCATGGGCCATTGAACATATCTTTGTTGGGTACTCTCAAACTCAGAAGGGATGCGTCTGTTATTCTCTCACAAGTTAGAAAACTGTAACATCCACTGACATTACATTTCTTGAGAATCAACCCTTTTATTCTCCTATTGAAGAAACACCACTTGGACTCCATCACCCCAATGTGCTTATTGATTGGCCTCCGACAACTGTGATATCGACGCTTTCTCCTCCGCCACTTAACGCATATACTAGACGACGATCTCGCTGGTTTGTCCTGAACTGGTTAAACCCTAATGATGATACCCCTGGTCCAACTGATCCACCCGCAACCTTCCAAGAAGACGCACACTCATTTATTGCTCATTCAATTTCTCACTATGTCTCCTTTCACTGATTGTCTCCTGAAATCCGTAAGTTGTCTTGCTCATTATCTTCCATAACCACCCCTTCTTCGGTATAGGAGGCTCTCCAACATCTGAGATGACGGGCAACTATGGATGAAGAAATGAAGGCCTTATGAGCCAATGTGACTTGGGATTTGGTGTCCCTTCCTCCTGGACAATCCCGAGTCGGATGTAAATGAGTGTTCACAGTTACAAACCGTCCGTATGGATCTGTTGAGCTCTGAAAGGCCCGTCTTGTGGCTCGTGGATTTACTCAACAATATGACATTGACTATAAAAAGACATTCTCTTTAGTGGTCAAGCTGAATACTGTGCATGTATTCATCTTCTTGGTTGTCATCAACTTGATGTCAAAAATGCATTCCTTAATACAAAATCTAACTGAGACTGTCTACATGCAACAACCTTTTGGATGAGACCACGAGGGAGCCTCTTGTATGCCACCCTTAGGAAAGTCTATCTATGGCCTGAATCAATCACCTCGAGCATGATTTGAAAAATTTAGTAATGTGGTGCAGGCATTTGGCTTTACTAGGAGCTCAGCGTACTCCTTATTTACACATCGTCGCAAAGAAAGTATTGTAATCATTCTTGTATATGTTGATGATATGATAATCATGAACGATGATCTGAATGATATCTCCATGATCAAGAAGCACTTGACTTCTCACCTTCATACCAACGATTTTGGGCGTCTCAGATATTTCTTAGGTATTGGGATGACTCGACGACATGATGAGTTAATACTATCTCAACAGAAGTATTGCATTGATCTTTTTGAAGATGCCGACTACTTAGGATATAAGCAGTCAATATACCCATGGATACGAATCACAAGCTCTGTGCTATCGGGTCTGCTTCTGATCTTACCTTAGCAAATCTAGAGTATTGTCATCGCCTTGTTGACAAACTTTTCAATCTGATTGTAACACGATCAGATATTTCATTTGTTGTTGGCGTGGTTAGTCGATACAAGCATGCTCCTCGTACATCCAACATTCAAGCAGTTGAGTGAATTCTTCGGTATCTAAAGAATGCTCTAAGTCAAGGGCTTGTTTATAAGCCTTCCTTTTTTCTCTCATTGATTGCCTACTCCGATGTGGACTATGCAGCTCTATTGATGATCATCGATCGACAAGTGGGTACTGTATATTTTGGAGGGAATCTAGTCACTTGGCGGAGCACATTGAAGTAGATTGTTACTTCATCAAAGAAAAAGTCTAGCTTCGCAAAGTTGACCTCCAACATGTTCCCACTACAAACTAACCCTCTGATATTTGTACAAAGGCCTTGCCTCGTCTGCTTTATCGGCAGTTTATTTCCAAGCTTGGAGCCTACGATATGTGCGCTCTAGTTGCGGGGGAGTATAGAAGAAATGTTGTATAAGCCCAAATACTGAAAGCCCATTTGTATGACCCATTAGGATATTGTACATCTTGTATAAGTTTTGTCCCACATTGTGGTTTAGAGTTGAGATGTCATTCCTCATACCTATAAGTATGTATACATGTGTTTGTATTAGATAGATGAAAGAGTAAAGGGCAGCCCGGTGCACAAAGCATCCACGTGCAGCGAGGGTCCGGGGAAGGGTCCCACCACAAGGGTGAAGTGTAGGCAAACCTTACCCTGTATTTTTGCAAGAGATTGCTTCTAGGACTCGAACCCATGACCTCAAGGTCACACGGCAACATATCAACTAGTGCGCCAAGGCTCCCCTTCCTGAGAGTAATAAAGCTTATTTTTATTATTGTATTATGCTCTCTCACAGATAAGATATCAAGTATTTGGACAATGATGGCATTTACCTTTTTGAGAGTGATTGGAAGATCAAGATAATCACAATGATGGCATTTACCTTTTTGAGAGTGATTGGAAGATCAAGATAATCAGACGGAACAACATCTTGGGAGGGACCTGAATTATTTGGAGAATTCCTTAAAGCAGCATTATGAGTTTTTTTAGAGAAGCATCAGATGTCCAAGACCGTGGTGCAATTGAATTATAGGTGAAGGAACAAACACAATAGCTCCTATAGTAGAAGCTGTATCTAAACAATATAATCCTTCTAACTCAGAGTCCGACCCAAATGTCCTCTGTCTCCCGATCTTGGAGAACACAAGAAATAGGAGAAAATGTGATGATACAAAATGGTTGTTTTGTCAGTTGCCTAACATAAAGTAAACACAAAGGAAACAATGATACATATAATACAAAACATAACGATAGATTAGGAGATGGAGATGCAACACCATCACCTTTAGTTATGGATTTGGGGCCATTAGCCAAAGTGACATTATGTAGGGATGTAAATAGAGTAAATGCTATAAATATACTCTCATTTTCTATCATATGATCAGATGCTCCTGAATCAATAACCTAGGTCCTTTTGGTGGAAGAAAAGATATGTATTAGGAGTAGCCGAAGAATAAATAAAGACAACGGTGAATGTAGATGGATAAGCAGACTGTGAATTAATTAGTCAGAGAGTGAATCAATTAATCGTATTTTGCTTTGGAGAGTGTCACATGTTCTTCAAGCAAGCCCATAACGTTTATTTCACCATTAATGACTACATTAGCCCCTTTATTTAGAGGCGTCTGTTATGAGTCCCCTTTATTCGTCGCCGGTTATGTTGCGCATATTTCATTACGAGTCTTTATGTATTGGATTTCGAGTTGTATGAGTCGAGTCGGCTTTGGATGGGAGCAATTGTGGAACGTCGTGGAAAGTGGGATCCCATTTGTCTAAATAGAAGTTGACTGACAATGCTATCATTGAGGAAGGTGGTGTTGGGCTGTTGGTTTCGGTTCCAGATCTGTATCCAGTCCGGATCTTGTTGGTGTATTTTAAGTTTCGCTTGAGCCCTAGCAGTTAACCGAGCTACATGAATGCAGATCTCCCGATGCTTCAGAGATCGACGAAAGCCATGCGTTGACTCCTTTCTCGAACCTTTCCCTCGTCCGACTGGGTCGCGGGCGACGTTCACTGCAGGTGGCAACGGCGATGACGACATGCTCACGTGGGAGACTACAACAAGGTGGGAGACCGACAGTTTGCGCACAATGGGCGTGCCGATTGTGCAGTGCTAGGAAGGTGCTCGGGCAGTTGTGTTCGGGCTAGGGGTGTGCAGTTCAGGATCATTGCACAGATTTGAGGTGGGCTGCGCATCCGCAACAAGACCTAGATTTGTTGTGCTTTCTACTCCGGTGGTGGCGGTGGTTGGTTGTTCGATGACGACGAAGGTTTGCTTTGTGCGAACCTTGTGCTTCCAGAGTTTTACTAATTTCATTAAGTATTTTCACTCTTTAGCGGGTTGGAGGTGTCTGATTCCCCTCATGGTGCTTTTATCGGTTGTATATTATTTGATTAATAATAAATTGCGCGGGATTGCGCTACATTGTGCATTCTTGTGTTGACTCTGCATTTTAGCAGTGTCTGAGGATTTGTCCTAAATCCTAACAGGTGTGCTCCTATTTGTCGAAGGAGTAGGCGACGAAGTACACTCGATGGGGGGGAGTTATTGTGGACTAGAAAGGAGGGGAGGCAATACAGTCGATTGGGAGAAATTTTAATGGGAAAGGCATAAGGAGCAATCAATGAAGCAGTTGATGAGAGCAATGACATGGAGAAGAGTGAGAAAGGTATAAGGAGCAATCAATGAAGCAGTCGATGAGAGTAATGACATGAAGAGGAGTTGAGCGGAAGAAAATATGGTTTATGTAGGCTCCAACTCTAATACTATGATAATAGGTAGAACTCTCATTACATTGAGATAGATATACCACCTCTACTTAAGGAGGATGGACATACTGCAATATAAATATAGACGCAGTTGGACTAATGTATTTATTCTAACATACATTTTCTTGAAAATACACAAAAGAGAAAATATTGCATTTTTAATACTTAATATTTGCACTCATATGTGTTTAGATTTATGTTTTTTGAAGGCTGATGGGTAATAACTATATATTTGTTTATTGCACAGTAGACAATCAAGTAATTCTAAGACAATCATCTATGTTCATTCGAACTGGAAAACAGAAGAAACATCTTTGCATGCTTTTCTGTGATTATTACATGCAAGTGGCACTCGATTACCCATGTGATTAGTTTCCAAGTTGTTATTTTTTCATGGACTACTTAACCCTTTTGTCACCCGTTGAATTTTGTTTCATTATTTTACAAGGGTTTGTATTGTTAAATTGCATTGTAATGTTTCAAATCTGTGCAACTCAACTGGTCCAGCTTCCTAAAGTTTCTTATGTGATAGCACCCAAATTCAGTTAACCTTGAATGTGAGTTTCAGCCAACAAGAATATTATAATGGAGGAGATCATTACTTTATATTGAGGGATTAGGAGAGAGTACTTTGTCTACACTTGAATTTCAAGTGTATATTTTATGTTCCTCCAAAATAGTGGTGACTGCGTTGTAGACCTTAACAACCTTCTTGGTCCTACTCGAAGACCTCAACAGTCTTCTAGTAATATTTGAGGACTACCAGTGGGCATCTATGCTTTGCTTTGTCCTCCATGGTACTTTCAGACGACACCAACTGCTGCAACATGGATTCACAGCGATAAAGTTCCTAATGACATAGTTCACAACCACGAACTATGCTTGGGAATTTTTCAGCGCTTCTATTGTCGATGATAACCTTAAACACCTTTGATTGATCGTGTGCTTAGTGCAAAAAAAGTTGTTCTGCTAAGATGACTCTTTCTTCGATGCATAGGGTACCCGTCTTACAACACAACGAACAACATCACCTTCTTCTTCATCAACATACTCATCAACCTCATCATCTTTAACCCCTTCTTCATCATTCCCCTTTTGTTCCACATAGTGGACATGCTTGCATGTTGGACAATTGTTTGATCAGTGCCCGACCTGCTGACACTTGTAGTACTTATCGCCCGTTGGTTTAACATACACATTCTTCCCAACATCTTGATTTGTTTGGTTTTGCGGAGGTTGACCTAGTGCAGTTGTCCGCGCCGGAGTCAGTCCTTAAGTTCCATCAGGCTTTGCTTTCGTCCCTCGATCAGTACCCGCGTATCTACTATTTTCCCTTCCTGATTGCAACTCCATCTTCAACGCCATATTATGAGCCTCATGCACCATCTATATCGATTGTAACAAGACTCGATCCTGAATGATATAATCCAGGCCATTGACAATTCACTACTTGTTGGAATCAGACTCGTTCAAATTATTATGAGCAGAGAATCGAAAAAATTCGGATGTATACTTCGGGATAGTCCTTCAGTTTTGTTTACAATTTTGGAACTCCTAAAAACAAAATTGTTCATGGTCTGGGGGTAGAAATCACCCTTGCAGAAGTTGTATCATCCATCTCCATGTACGAACGGGGGGAAGTCCCGATCGTTTTTGATTGGTTTGCAACTGATCCCACCAGGCAGACGCTCCTCGCTTCAATAGATATGCAACTATGAACCATCTCCACAGTTTTCCCTTCATCAGTGATATTAAATACCCCCCAAAATTGACCCACCTCAGAGATCCAGCTGAGGAAGTTTCATATTCATATTCCTGGAAAATGTGGGAATATCCGCCTTGAGTCGGAACTCCTCGTTCTGCGCATGATATCTTCTTCCGCCTTGAACACCCAAACTGTCACCGAATCTCCATCCTCATCATCTTCTTCATCATCAATGATAAGGAGATGTCGATTAAGGGGTGGTTGGTGACAGGAATGTTACTAGTTGATCTCATCCACGAACCCCATCATCTCATTGTGTCCTTACCGTTGACGCCCAACCCAGTCATCATTGCTAGTAGCTCATAGAATCGTTGATTCATCTGTTGTCCCAGTCGCCCCTGCATCCACTCAACATCTTGATTGGCAGCCGCCAACTTTATGCTTCAAGGAGCTTCACCATCTTGTTTGCCGCCAAGAGGGCAATTGCAAACTTCTTCATTGTTAGTCATAACCGATAAAGCAAACCTCGCTCTGATATCACTTGACGCAGATGAAGACACGATTGCAAGCTTAGGGTAGCCTCTAAAACTCAGAGATCTAAATCCCACGGGAAGCAGGGAAACCCTAGCTATTTTTGGTTGTAAAAGCATAAGATATCTCATTCTGAAAACATAGCAAATCCTTTATAGCTAGGGTTGCGGAATACATGAAACAACAAACCATAAAACAACAAAATAACACGACAAAACAGGAAACAACAAATACAGCAAAAATACGTGAAAATCTTCAAATGCCCGCAACTTCCAAATGAAGTGGAATTTGAGACCGCTGCGGATGGTCAATGAGCACTAGCTTATTGAGCTATGTAGATAACCGAACGTCTTTTGATGCTGCATCTTCCATAGTGTCTTACAGATCAAAAATTAGGCATGTCGACACACAAAACGGTGCATCGTCAATTTGCTCGATGTTGACCTGCTTGGCCTTCATCTCGTCCGTCCATATAGGCCGCTGTGACCTGTTCTACATCAATTTCTCTTTTTCTACCCAGACTTTTCTCCCTCCCTCTTCTATAAATTATCATGCATAGAAGTAAACCTTCTCTCGCCATACTACACCATCTATTTTCTGTTCCTCTATCCCTCACTTTTGTTCTAACTTAAATAGACTGGTTGGGAGAAGATTGGCATGGATCAAGCTTAATGTATTGGAATGGAGTTAGTGCCCCTTTTTTCTCTCTATTGTACACACAATCTAACAACACATGATACCTGGAATCCTAGAAGAGTGGGGTTTTGGGAAGAAGATGTGCTCTCGGTCAATCGAGGTGTTGACAAAATTTTGAGGAACCCTAGAACTCAATTGTCTATTGTAGGAGGACGAGGGGAAGTCGTCAAATCTTTCACTACCCAGACAACTTGGAGGAAAATCTCTCTAAGGAGATTAGCTATTTATAAGAATAACATGTCCCAGCTGATTAAATAAACCACCCCTCCTTTTATTTTTGCTAAAAGAAGACAAAACATACAAAATAAGAGATTAACTATGAGCTTCTAATTGATTTTAATCCAATATGATATTGAGTAGAATGGTGTTGGGCAGTGGATGGTGTACATGAGCAAAAAATGGGAGTTGCGGAGATGAGAATGCTTAGGTGGATGCGTGGTCACACGAGACTGGACAACCTTAGGAATGAATGTATCAGGGATAAGACAGGAGTGGCGCCAATTGTAGAGAAGATGCGAGAAGCTTGTTTAAGATGGTTCGGACATGTACATAGGAGACCATTAGAGGCACCTGTTAGGCGTTGTGAGAGTTTAGTCACTAGACGTGTTAAACGGGGGAGGGGTAGACCAAAAAGTCTTGGAATGAAACTATAAGGAAAGATATGATGTACTTGGGCATTAGTGAGGCTATGATTAAAGATAGGGCGCAATGGCGACAAATGATCCATATAGCTGACCCCACTATGGTGGGATAAAGGCTTGATTGTTGTTGTATGATATTGAGTAGATACTAGATACTAATGGCGACATTGAACTACTTTATGACCTCCATTAACTGCCCCTCTTTCACGTGGCGATAATGAATGACTTCAT
Organism: Dactylorhiza incarnata; assembly: GCA_033032865.1. Classification (NCBI taxonomy): domain Eukaryota; kingdom Viridiplantae; phylum Streptophyta; class Magnoliopsida; order Asparagales; family Orchidaceae; genus Dactylorhiza; species Dactylorhiza incarnata. The sequence goes on from JAWHQI010000271.1 coordinate 3,801,102, forward strand.
GGCCTTCATTAACTCTCGGAAAACTCTATTGGCGTGTGTGACTTATGGTACACATCAAGAAGATTGGGAACGATATAAAGTGTCTCTTCGTGTTCCAACCATGCGCTATCCGATGGTGAACGACATTGAAGTAGAGATGGATAAATTCCATATTGCTGCATTGTAATTTCATGTGTCACACTGCGTTCTTTTCCCCACTGGCTTGGAATTTAGGGTCTGTTTGGGTGGATGGTGGCGGTTGAAGATGAAGATAAAACAATGGTCTTGAAGCTTTCTTTCCGTGGTGGAAATCAGGCATAAAATGACGTTTTGGGGGATCGGTGGTTCCAAATGGAGGCTATTCAAACAGGTAAAGAAATAGCGTCTGTGTTTTGAAAAACTCAACGGACAAAAAACGCTCAAACAAATGAAGCCTTAGTGCAAAACATACGTAGGTAGACAATGCAGCAATAAATCACCCACACCGAAAGAGGGATCAACATGCATGCTATATGACAAATCAAGTGCATTAGGACCTAGCATTTTGATAATCTTACAGAATCCAAAGGATCGACACTAACACTTTGCAGGCGTTCTACTGAAAATGTTTGAGATGTATATGAAATACATCACAATCAGCCTCATCACACTACAAAAAGTATTTATGAGCACTTGGTAATTAATTGTTTCTTCCATCTGCATGAATTGTATACAAATGCCCAATGAATGAAAAGACAAAAAGATTTGCATATGCTGTTTATCGATATGGAGAAGGCTTATGATAGGGTTCCAAGAGAGATCTTGTGTAGAGTCTTAGAAAAGAAAGATGTAAATGTATCATACGTTGACGTAATCAAAGATATGTATACAAATTCAGTGACCAGGGTGAGGACATCTGGAGGATTAACACGGGAATTCCCTATTGCTGTTCGCTTACATCAAGGGTCAGCTTTAAACCTTTATCTCTTTACCCTTATCTTAGATGAGCTCACCGGACATATCCAACAAGCAATACCTTGGTGTTTATTATTTGCAGATGATATTGTTTTGGTCGATGAGACGCGTGAGGGTGTAAACACGAAACTTGAATCTTGGCGAGACACTTTAGAAAAGAAGGATTTTAGGTTGAGCATGACAAAGATGGAGTATATAAAGCTTAAATTTAGTAGTGCAAGAAGGTCGGATGACTCCGTCATTAAATTGGGTGACCAAGATATTTCCCGCAGTGAGTGCTTCAAATATTTGGGATTGATAATTCAAAAAGATGGAGGTGTAGATAAAAATGTGATACATAGAATCCAAGCAGGTTGGTTGAAATGGAGAGACGCGTCTGGGATCTTATGTGATCGTAAAGTACCATTAAAACTTAAAGGCAAGTTTTATCGTACTGCAATTAGACCAGCAATGCTCTACGATTCTGAGTGTTGGGCAGTGAATGGTGTACATGAGCAAAAAATGGGAGTTGCGGAGATGAGAATGCTTAGGTGGATGTGTGGTCACACGAGACTGGATAAAATTATGAATGAATGTATCAGGGATAAGACAGGAGTGGCGCTAATTGTAGAGAAGATGCGAGAAGCTCGTTTAAGATGGTTCAGACATGTATATAGGAGACCATTAGAGGCACCTGTTATGCTTTATGAGAGTTTAGTCACTAGACATGTTAAACGGGGGAGGGGTAGGCCAAAAAAGACTTGGAATGAAACTATAAGGAAAGACATGATGTACTTAGGCATTAGAGAGACTATGATTAAAGATAGGATGCCATGGCATCAGAGGATCCATATAGCCGACCCTATTATGGTGGGATAAAGGCAGTATTGTTGTTGCCCAATGAATGAAAATGCAGAAACTTTATATTTATGCAAGGGTGTATTAATGAGATCTACAGGTCATGTAGTTTTCTTTACAAAACAATTAAAAGAAAATTGGACAATGGGTGAAGTTTAGATTTTCACGAGATGATCCAAGGTGATCATAACCGTGGGATGATCGGATGATGGTGCTAACCTACTCGACAAGGCAGGGATGAATTTTTGCTATTTTATGTTATTTTTATAATTTTTGTTGTTGTAAATTTGAATGATCTAAGAAATTTTGAACTTGTGATTTTCTTCTTGCCAGAAGGAATGGCTGAATGAACCAACTTGCTTAGTTAGCCTCCGGTCATCTTTAGCTATTTCGCACTCTTTCAAGGGGCAGCTGCTTCTAGGCAAATCTCTTGTCTGTCTCTGCACCCCTACCTCCTTTATCATTGAGCGGTCATTTAGGGGCCTTAGCTGGTGATCCTGACTGTTTCCCTCTCGACGATGAAGCTTATCCTCCATTGTCTCATTGATCGACCTTGTCCTCTGTTTAGGATCATATCTAGTATTCAGAATTTGCCTCGATTTGGTACCTTTAGATTGGATTCTAGACCAAATCCTACTCAAAAAAATATCCTCTCTGAAGTTTATCCTGCTAAAAAAGAGCTCCTCAAACTCAATCAAACACTAAAATGTACCTCAAATGAAGAGGAATTTTGGACAATAATACTGTCTGCTCTTACATTTCATTTGATTTCATTTCACTTGTATAAATACAAATCCCCAAGCACAACTACAAACTAAAACTTACATAATATTAAAAGCTAAAGTTTCATGATATTAAAAGCTATGCTGTATAGAAATTGCCTTCATTTACATTAAAAACAGTCAGAACTTAAAGCATCATAATCTGCATTGACAATTTTTTTTCTTTGTGGTGTTTTTAAAGCATCATAAAGCTACTTTAATTCTCAACACCGCGTCTTAAACTAATTCGTCACCCCAAGAGATATTCACAATTGATCTTGTGATCCATTCTCTCTTTGATATTTTATCTTGAGCTGCATCTTCGGCACATGTAGGCTCAATTTTCTCGAAGAGCCAAAATTGAGTCATGTCATACCGCATCGGCTTCATCAAATATGTCGCTAAGAGCTCTACTTCTTCGCGACCTTCGACTTAAGCTTCCTTCTCTGACTTCCGTGTTTCGCAACGACAGTGTTGGATGCGGATTAGAGGTTGCACCACATCTCGACTAGTGGTAATTTTTCTATTGTGTGACTTCAATTTGCCAAATATATTGAACAAGCAATTTCCTTTGCATAGAATTATGTAGGCATATTTTTGGTCTTTAACATACTATTTGACATGTTGAGCATGATTGGTTTCTTCTATTTAGTAATGATGTTTTGCTGTGGTGATCTCGAAACTGTCATCGGCCTGTAAATATATTAGTCACAAATGATTTGATTTTTTTAATATGAATTCTTGACACAGGACGAATTTACAGGTGACAAGCACGCGATGCCAAAAGCTACGATGAATGCAAGCACATGACAACTGCAATGGATTCACGACCAACCATAAAATGACAATGAGAGGATGCGTGCACGCAATCCAATGAACATGAAACTCGCAACATGAACCCTAACTCTAATGCAAATGCAACACTTAGATCATGCAATTAGTTTCAAAGCGCAATTAATTAAACATCGTTAGATAATGCAAATGTCGGCGCGGTATCAGTGTGGTTGCAATAATCAAATGTTTGAAACGCCTCTTCACTGAACCACGCTTGCCCCATTGCTCTGGTCAGAGTGGAGCGGATTGCGCAAACAGCACGCCGAGGCGATCATGAACGTGTAGTTGTTGTCCTTAAGGAAATATCCAATGTAGCGCGCCGTATTAACCCCATAACATGAGTGGTTATCTCAATGGAATTGTCGATGTGCGCATTTACTGACTCAATTGGTGATCTGCGCTGAGGTGCTCAAACACGTTGCATGATTGGTGAATGTCGTAGTTGCGAATAAGTTCTTCGTTCACCAAAAATCCAATGGCGGGTAGAACCATTTATGTCGATTGGTGTCACCAAAAATTGGGAGATGAATGTTGCTTGGATTCGGGCTGATGATGGATTGTAGTAAGACACAATCTTGGTAGTATTGTCGGGAGGGGGCTTGTCGATGGAGCATAGATCTAGTGTCACAAGCTTTTTCAGTGGTGGCGCTGGGTGAACAATTATGAGGGCGTGAATCTCCCACAATAATTTGGAGGTTGACCAGGGTTGTCTTGATGCGATCTACGTGGGCAGAGAGGGAGACCGTAAGATCTAGTTTTTTCTTCTTCCCGGACGACCATGGAACGAGTAATTGACATGGATCGACAAGCGGTTTGGTCTCGGGTTTTGCGAGAGAAAAAATGTGCAAAAGATGTAGGCAATAACTATATGCAGGCCGACTTCAGCTATGTGCATCCGTGCAATTTGAAAATGGCTATATGCAGGCCAATCCCTCAACGGGTTCACACTTCCTATATGTTTATAATTTGACCTGCATTTATCCTTGAACTGCATACAACCGAAACTGACCTGCATATAACATGACCCAAGATTTATGCAATGAATTAGGAGGTAGCATTGTAGAAGTAGATTGTTCGGGTTTGGTGAGGAAGGTCAACAATATCTTCTTCTTTGATGACGGGTGGGGCGTCGGAGCACTAGAGTTGGAGTTGGTGATATTTCTTTGAGTTGAATATGAATTGGATTAGTATAATATTAAGTTTTATTTTTTTGAGTTGAATATAAATTAGATTAGTATATTAATAAGTTTACATTGTCTTAATTTTTATATATTTTCCCCTAAAATTTCTTGCCTCTTTGCATGTCACTTTTTTTTTGATATTTTTACGATGTTAAAAGGAAAAAACTTGAATTTGATAAAACATTCAAAATTATCAAATATAGTCTTATTATTTCAATTTAATGACTTAATGCATATTATAATATATTCAAAAAAATTAAAATACAATTCTCATTCAAATAATTAGATTCTATCTTCAAATTAAAAGTAACTATGAAAATTCATAAAATAAAAAAAGTTTAGGGTAGAGCTCATACATATACTATGAAAGACTATAATTATGCATGCCAATAATATTTTTGAGGAACACTGTCATTAGGCATGCCAGCAGTATTTTTCACATTAATTAATTAGGGCGCTGCTATTAGCACCGCAGTTTTGGCTAGTCGCACCACACTTTTTCCTAATTTTTCGCATCATTTGAAAATACGCCTTGTACATGCATTTTTAGGAGAATTGTCCAACACGAAAGTTGTAGATTTCGAAGAGGTCTACAACTTTCGTGTTGAACAATTTTCCTAAAAATGCATGTACAAGACGTACTTTGAAAATACACCCAAATTTTGCGCCTTTTCGAAATACGTCTTGTACATGCATTTTTAGGAAACTTGTTCAACACGAAAGTTGTAGATCTCGTCGAAATCTACAACTTTCGTGTTGACAATTTTCCTAAAAGTGCATGTACAAGGCGTATTTCCAAAAAATGCAAAACATTAGGAGAAAGCGGTGCGACTAGCCAAAACTGCGGTGCTAATAGCAGCGCCCATTAATTATAGTGCATTTTAAATTAAAATTCCCTTGCCTTTTGCGGTCGAGATATTGCTAGCGGAACCTGTGCCCCGTCACTCGTACTTGTAAATAATAAAAATTAAATGTTAATAATTTTGCCGGTATATTTATTTTAGGGTGCTCTTATAAGCAAACCCTTTTTGGTTGCTAGCAAACCAATTTCTATGAGTTATTACGCGCCTTTTGAAAATATGCTTTGTACATGCATTTTTAGTAAAAGTGTTCAACACGTACGAGATCTGCAACTTTCGTGTTTTCCTAAAAATGCATGTACAAGCGTATTTTCTTGTTATTTTCAAAAATTCACTATAGTTACGATCAGAGCGATTTTAGGGTCTTGTGCGTGCATTTTTAGGAAAAGTGTTCAACACGAAAGTTGTAGATCTCGACGAGATCTACAATTTTCGTGTTGAACACTTTTCCTAAAAATACATGTACAAAGCGTATTTTCAAAAGACGCGTAATAACTCATAGAAATTGGTTTGCTAGCAACCAAAAGGGGTTTCCTTATAACAACACCCTTATTTTATAACTCAAAAAACTATTTTTATTTTATTTTTTAAATATTGTTTTCTTATGTTGATGCGACTGTCGGAGTATTTTTTAAGTATATATCTTATTTAAATTTAGGGGATTGTTATCCGCACTACAGTTTTTGCTATTCGCATTTTTTTATATGAATTATTATGCGCCTTTTGGAAATATGCCTTGTACATATAGGAAAAGTGTTCAACACGAAAGTTGTAGATCACGTCGAGATCTACAACTTTCGTGTTGAACACTTTTCCTAGAAATGCATGTACAAGACGTATTTTCAAAAATTCGTTATAGTTACGCGCATGTTTCAATCAGGGCGGCAATACGCCTTGTGCGTGCATTTTTAGAAAAAGTATTCAACACGAAAGTTGTAGATCTCATAAAAATGTATGTACAAGACGTATTTCCAAAAGGCGCATAATAACTCATACAAAAAAAGTGCGGATAGCCTAGTGCGGATAACAATCACCTAAATTTATTCATCTAAACTTCTAGGAATACAGATGCGTCGATGAAAACTGCAGTCGACGTTCTCGGAAGTAATGCCGCTGCGATGATAACTGCCCCGACGACGTCTCCCCGTTTCAAGAGGACGGCGAGGAAGAAGAAGAAACCTGCCGCTCTTCCAGCAGGTTCCGACGGCGCGGCTTCCGGGTCGGCGTTCCATTCCGGCGGTTCTCCGGCATCATTGGAGGTGGCCGCGGCTACGATTCTGCCACGAATTTTCTTTCAAATCGATGCCCTAAATCTCGCACCTCTCCTTCTTGGTAAGCTACTACGCAGGGACCAAGTTGTCCTTCAGATCACCGAGGTATTTTCCGTAGCTCACTTGTTTTGGGACATAATTTTTATTTCTCTCCTTTTGTTTTAGTTCAGCTTAGGTCTTGAGTTTTACTGGGAGAAAGATTTTGATTTGGGTGTGAAATTGCGGATTCAGGTGGAGGCTTACCGGGCAAATGATTCCGCATGCCATGGCAGATTTGGGATTACTCCAAGGACGGCGCCGGTGGTAAGGCCTTCCTTTTTCCCCCCTAATACTTTCAATCAGCGGTTAGATGCTAGAAAACGTTAAGTATGGAGAGAAACATGAAATCCATGTCATATGAAATCTCTAGTTTTATTTCTTGTAGGCTATTGTTTCTGCTATTCTGGACTACCTTCAAATTATATAAAGATTGGAAATTTTTAGAAGGAACACCATTGCTTATAATTATACATTACTTCATTGATTACATCTTTAATCCCTTTTTGTATTTTTTTAGCTCAGGTATGTTATAAAATCCAATTGGCAAGCTTACATTGTACTAAACTTTAGCAATATTATAATTTCACCTATTACTATTACTAAGGGAAGACATCACTACACCTTCAAACTTATCAGAGCCGTCCAATAAATCCTATTTTGTAACTACATCACCATTTTTTAAATTTTAGAATAATATAAAATATAGTAAAATCAACTAAAATAAAATAAAAAATGTAAAGACAGAAGAAAGCAATTAAAATAAGAGATAAAATAACAAAATAAGGTAACTTGAAATAAAATATCACATAGTAGAGAATTATGCAGGAGTTAAATGAATTGTCGGACCGAGACAAGTCAGACAACCAAAGTGATGACGTTACCAGACTGATACTATGTTTTCCGTTACTGTTGGGGTAATGTCCGTGCCAGTCTTCTTTCCCGGGGATCCACCATGCACAAATGGTTAATGTTTGATCATCCGAGCGAATTTGGGCTTCTTTTCATTCTGGAATAAAGCTAATACCAGCCTAAAGGAAAATGAAGTTGCCATGGAAATGTATTTTCTTGCTCATGTTCATGATGCAATGAGGAGGTCCATGTTACAGACACAACCATATCCATCAAAACTTTAAGAAATAAATCAAAATATTATATTTTTGAAAAATGTACCACAGCTAAAAACATTACCATTAAGTCCTATACTTTATTAGTGGACATTTAGAAGAGCCAAAAACATACTTTTAAGAAAAGTGAGAAATTATGTTGGGGTTTAAATTTATTTTGGTAGACTTCATTATTCCCATTAGTTAATCTCCGAGGATGTGAAAATCTAACCACTTTTTGTGAGATATTTGCTCTTTTTTTTGGGGATAATTTGACCTTAATATTACAGTTTGTAATTGCTGGGCAATATGGTGGTAGTTTGGCCCAGGTGGACATGCTTATGTTTATTTGTGCTATGGTCTTCACATGATGTTAAACATTGTTGCTGATAAGGAAGGAGTGGGTGCTGCAGTGCTGATCCGCTCTTGCGCTCCTATCAGCGGTATGCTTTTATCAGAAATGTGGAAATATTCTCATCCTTTTAAGGTGAAAATTTTATGTGCTTAATTTTTCTTTCGACACCATGCTAATGTGAGTGAAGCATATATATGTGATTTTCTATACTATTATAAAAAGAAACTCTTGTGTGAACAGTGCCGGGGTCAGAGCGTGTGTAGCATGGGTTTCCAAAAATTCCCTAGAAATCGTGTTCGCTCTCTTTGAACTCATCTACTCTCCTCATTTATATTTTATTCTGTTAAAGAAATCATGTAAAAAGGCCCAGTAACAAAGACCCAACTAGGATCTCTCTCTTTGTAGTTATTAGTCCCACATCTTAGAATGAGATTTCGTCTCCCCTCTCTCTCTTCTATATAAGTGTACAAATACTTGTTGTAATACATGTGAAGAAATAAAAAGTATTGATAATTTTTTATCATTTTTATTTCTCTCTCGTTGTTTTCCACATGGTATCAGAGCACAAAAATCGGTCCTAAAATTTTTCGCGAGTAGCCTGCTTTCCTGGCTCTCCAGGGTTGTCTATTCCCGCGGTCTCAATTTCTTGTGACCGCAGCCTGTGCTCCCTCCTTATGCGGTCTCAATTTCTTGTGACCGCAACCCGTGTCCCTCCTTCTGGAGTTGGTTTTCTCCTCCTCCTTTTTTACACTCTTCTCTGTCAGCTGGGTCCCACAGCTGGTTAGTTATTCGCACCTTTACTGTGGTCTGATATTCTGACCGCGGCTCCATCTTCCGTTCTGCGTCCGAGACCGCTCTGTCTCGCTTACCAAGACCGCGAGCTCTCCTTTTCGCTCGCCTGTTCTCTCGCCAAGATCACTCTGTCTCGCGTGCCAAGACTGCGAGCTCTCCTGCGATCTCGCCTGTTCACTCGCCAAGATCGCCCTGTCTTGCTTGCTGAGACCGCGAGCTCTCCTGCGAGCTCTTCTTTTCTCCTGCGAGCTCTTCGGTTCTGCGAGCTCTTTGGTTCTGCGAGCTCTCCTATCCGCTGTCACCTGACCGCCGCAAGCTCTCCAGACCGTAGCCTCTCCAGACCGCGAGCTCTCCCGACCGTGAGCTCTCCCGACCGCGAGCTCTCCAAACCGCAACCTCTCCTGCGAGCTCTCCTGTCCACTGTCTCCAGACCGCAGCCTGTCCTGACCGCGCACTGCGTCTGCTCGCCGGTCTCCCTCTTACCGCAAGTTTCTTGGCCGTTTGCCTTCCTCACTTTCTTCTATGGCCGAGAATAATGCTCCGTCTCTTCCGGCTTGTGCTGCGGCTCCTCTTCCTGAAGTTCGTGATGAGCTTAGGATCACCACGATCTCTCTTAGTGGGAAGAAGAATTTTGTTGAATGAGTGCACTCTGTTCGTTGTGTTCTCCAGACAAAAAGCCTCCTTCATCATCTGACAAAGGCCACTCTGTGAAGACCCTTATTCCGGGCTTCCCAAATGATTCGAGAATCGGGCTTAGTTTTCAATAAAAGGTCGCAGCATAAAATTCACAGTACAAAGAATACATAGCAGCAGGGATTTATTAAGTTATGCATTTACAAATGTTTAACTAGGAGTATTTATCCATACTCATTACAATATTTACAATCATAATCGATACAAGTGTCTCTGTGATGTTCTTGCGCTTCTTCGATCCCGATAAAGATCTTTAACCATACCTTGGCCAGATCTTCAACACGCTTTCGTTTCTCTTCTTCGGTGAGGGGAAACCTTCGGGGTGCGCTGAGAGAAGCCCCTGTTTCCTAAAAATATTGTCCACGATGGGTTAGTCATAAAAATATGATTAGGTGAGAAAAGTATTTCGTGAAACAGTTATACATGCAAGCAAGGGGAAATAACAATATGCTTACATTTCAATAAACCATTATTTTCGTACCCTTCCCTTTCAATGCTAACTCTTGATTTGCCCCTTAATTTTAGTTACATATTATAGGAAATACTAGGAATGCAAACTAGAATTGGGCCCCACCCACTGAAGGGCAAACCCACTTAAGGGCAAAAGTGTAGGCTCACCCTTACTGGTGAAATCATCCGTAGATAACATCTACTTTATGATTCAAAACCGTCACATTTCCTTAATGTCAAATTTTATTATTCTTTTCTTAACGTAGAAAAACAGGTGTTTTAACATAAAACTTCCCCTCAGAAAGTTGTATCACTTTCATTTTCCCTCGCCCACATTTAACTTATAGCGAGATTTCATTAAGTTAAACTCATATGTACAGGCAGTGTCCTTTAAATAAAAAAAGCAGGAATATGAAAATACTTGAATAAACATAATTCAAGAAATAAAATACTCACAACAGCCTTCCCTTTATCCTTCCCAGTTTCTTTGCCACGTTGACCCTGTGACGCCATCCTCTGGTTTCTTGGCCTTGGAAACCACTGAAATACTACATACTTTGTTTGGGTTGCGTCACTAGTTACGCGTAGCGTTGAAGTTAAATGGATTAACTAAAAAGCGTTAAAATCTGATAAAATTGTAAAACCAATATAAGTCCAATAAACTCCGAAAATATCATAACAGAAACAAATCAAACGATCTCAAATCAGCCAAAAGCTCAAAAAACAGCTCACAAAGCCAAAATCGCACTTAAAACTGGCTAACCAGTCCTCAAACAGCGCAACCAAGTTGTAGTATCCACCAAAAGTCCAAAACCAGCCTTATAAGGGCTATCCATTTTCCCTCGTCCCTGTCTCGCTTGTCGAGACCGCGAGCTCTCTTGCGAGCTCTCCTGTTCTCCTGCGAGCTCTTCGGTTCTTCGAGCTCTTTGGTTCTGCGAGCTATCCTATCCGGTGTCACCTGACCGTCGCGAGCTCTCCAGACCGTAGCCTCTCCAGACCGCGAGCTCTCCCGACCGCGAGGTCTCCAGACCGCAGCCTCTCCTGCAAGCTCTCATGTCCGCTGTCTCCAGACCGCAGCCTGTCCTGACCGCGCACTGCTTCTGCTCGCCGGTCTCCCTCTTACCGCAAGTTTCTTGGTCGTTTGTCTTCCTCACTTTCTTCTATGGCCGAGAATAATGCTCCGTCTCTTCCGGCTCGTGCTGCGGCTCCTCTTCCTGAAGTTCGTGATGAGCTTAGGATCACCACGATCTCTCTTAGTGGGAAGAAGAATTTTGTTGAATGAGTGCACTCTGTTCGTCGTGTTCTCTAGACAAAAAGCCTCCTTCGTCATCTGATAAAGGCCACCCCATCTGATCCCACCGAGGAATGACAACGTGATGACGGTCGTGTCCAATCGTGGATTCTAAATTCGATGGACAATGAACCATATCGTATGGCGATGTATCATGAGACGGCCAAAGCTATGTTGGAGGAACTTCACTCCCTTTATTCTGGCAAGGACAACTTGCAACATCTCTTTGACATCTTCATGGACCTCCAGTCTCTTGACCTAGGGGTGACTGGCGACCTCACCTCGTTTGTGGCGCGGGCCAAAACTTTAGTAGAAGCCTGGCTTCAGCATCAACCACCTACTACTGATCTCGTTGCACAACGTACTCAGAAAGAAACAGTTGGCATTGCCATGATGATGACACGTGTTCCGCCTTTACTCCACAACATTCGGGCTCAAATCCTCTCCTCCTCCACCATTCCTTCTTTTTCAGATGTGTGTTCTATGTTGTTGAAGGTCACACCACCCCCTGATGCTCCCGGGAATCTCTCTCCGGCTCTGCTCCAACAGTCTTCTCCACCTCACTTTACTCCTCCATCCTCTCGTGGAGGTCGCACCTCTTCTCGGGGTAAGGGTCGAAATAGTTGTGCTTTCTTTAAGTGTACTTACTGTGGCCTGGATGGTCATCTCGAGGCCATGTGTTACCGTAAGTACGGTAGGCCACAACCACCGCATACCTCTATTGCCACCAATGCTCCCACCAACAATCACACCGACATTGATGCCCCTTCTTGGTTTTTGCTCCCCCTTCTTGGTTCCCCACCCGGGTATTAAATAGTCACACCAAAAATGCCCCCTCCTTGGGCTTAGACGCGGAGGATCAATTGTGCATAGTAAAATATAAAATAGGACTAGATAAAAGTCTGCGATATACGCGACCAAAAGCGGGACCATAACATCTCCACCCTGCCCGACTACAAGCTTGCCCTCAAGCTTGTTCTATGGTGACGGTCTGCGTCGGATCCCCTGTGTCCGAGTCAGCATCCCGTTCTGCGGCCGGGTCGTCTACCTCCAACCAGAAGAGGCGCTTGCAGCGATGTCCATGGAGAAAGGGCTCGTCACAGTTGTAGCAGAGGCCCTTGGCATGACGGTCAATCATCTCTTGTGTAGACAGTCGACGAAAGGTGGTGGGACTGTCGGCAACGCGGTCCAAAGGGTGCGGGTTGCGACTGGGGCCCTCGGTGTCTGGGTGATGTAGATGAGGGCGATCCAAGAGCAGACGCTTTTCACAGATGCGAGCCAAGCTCATTGCAGTCGTCAGATCTGCGGGGGCCCGAAATTCCACGTCCATGCGTAGGCGCTCATGGAGTCCCGCCGTGAAGATGGGCACCTGCTGTGTCGGGAGAACTGAAGGAGTGCGGGCCAAGCGGACCTGAAATTGCTTGAGTTACTCGTCGATCGGACCGGTCTGCCGGAGAGAAATGAGATCCCCCAATGTATTGCTCTGGAGGGGTGGTCCGAAGCGGAGGGTGCATGTCACTTTGAAATCCTCCCACGTTAGGAGTGGTTTCTCCCGTAGCAGTTGGGAAAACCAAAGTTGGGGGGGGGGGGGGCCCATCAGGTTAAAGGAAGCAATATTGAGTCATTCTTCCCAAGGGGTGCGTTGATGGGCAAAGAACTGCTCACAGCGAGAGAGCCAGGCCAAGGGGTCTTCGTGGCCATCGAATATGGGGAAGTCTAGCCGCACGTATCGTGGCACCCCGTTGCCCTCATGCCGCTGTTGGAAAATCTCCGGCGGGGTTGGCGGAATCGGCACGTCGTTGGAGGAGCCCGCTGCCGGTTGGGCTTGTCGGTTAGCCGCAAGCTGGGCCGTGATGGTGCTGATGAGTGCCGTGTTGTTATCTGCTAGGAGCTTGGCGAGGGACTCAAAGATTTGAGAGAGAGAGGGCGGTTCGGCCATTGCTGAAGGGTTGTCGGCGTCGGAGTGGCTGGAGGAAGGCTGAGAGGAAAGTTGGACCGGCGGCGGTAGCAGCCCGGTAGAGGCAGTGAGCAAGGGGCCCCCGACGGTGGAGGAGCCGAGAAGTATGCGCTGTGGGGTAGGATTGGCAGAGGACGTTCGGGGCGGGGCAGGTCGGGACGGAGGCGGAGCAGGTCGGGACAGAGGCGGCTGGATGGAGCAGGACGGAGCAGGGCCGGTCGGGGGAGAGTCGATCGGGGCCGCAGGCAGCAGATCCGGAGGTAGGGTTGACGGAAGGAGACCTCCCTCTGATACCAAGTTGTTACGGGCCCTAGATTGAGAGCGCGTGCAAGGGGGAAGATTCGGGAAGTCCTCGAGGGCGGAGGAGGAGACCTTCTTGGAGCCTCGGGGAGCTATGGCTGGCGACGGCTTGCCGCGTGCAACGACGGGGCAGCTGTGCGGGATCGCGGGAGTCGAAGAGGGGGGCGGCTAGGGCGCTGGCTGGGGCGGGTCGTGAAAACAGAAGAGGGTTAGAGAGGGAGAGATCGGGAATTAGAGAGAGAGAAAGAGATAAAATTAAAATACTTGTTTTTGCTCCCCGTTCTTGGTTCCCCACCCGGGTATTAAATAGTCACATCAAAATGCCCTCTCCTTGGGCTTATACATGGAGGATCAATTGTGCATAGTAAAATATAAAATAGGACCAGATAAAAGTCTGCGATATACGTGACCAAAAGCGGGACCATAACACAAAGGCCCAACTAGACTCTCTCTCTTTGTAGTTATTAGTCTCACATCTTAGAATGAGATTTCCTCTCCCCTCTCTCTTCTATATAAGTGTACAAATACTTGTTGTAATACATGTGAAGAAATAAAAAGTATCGATAAATTTTTATCATATTTATTTCTCTCTCTTTGTTTTCCACATATTCCAATATAATTGCTTAGTTTTCATAGCACCTTTACCTTGTTGCTGTCTTTGAACTCACGTTCCACCCCCTACTCTCCTCACCCGCAATTTAAGTTACAAATCAAAAGGTGAAGTAAAAATTGTGTTGCATTTATTAATCGAAATTAAAGGAAAAAATAGAAAATGGATGACTTTCTTGCAACATAGTGATGCACCCATAGTTGCAAACTTGCAATCCAGTGGGATGAGTGCAATGCACTGCAAATTCAAAGAGATTATAAAATTAAATGCAATTGAAATTAAATTGATGTGGCTGGTGGCATTAGATTAGCAAAATAATGTTTAGTGCAACTTGCACAAGATTACAAATTCATTTTAATTTAGCAGGCATTACATTCCTACATCTAGCCTATCACAATCAGTAAAAGATAAAATGATTAAAATAGATGCGCGAAATAAATCAAAGTATGGAGAAATTAGTGCAACTACAAAATAAATCTTTTTAAAAAATAGGCGATCTACTCGAAGCTTAGTCGATGCAACAATTGCAGGTAAGGGAAGTATCTCACCGGGTATGATAATAGTGAAGGTCGACGGCCAAGGTCCCAAGGAAAGACAAGAAACGCATCTCACAAAGCACCATAAAGCCAACATCGGCAAGCTAAAGAAATCACCGTCTAGACGAAGAGTAGTGGAGTCGTAACCGTGGAGAGAGAAGGGGTAGAAATTCGAGACGAAGGCAAGAGAGGGAAGGGAAACCCGTAGGTTAAGGACAAATTTTAAGGTATGTAATTTCTGCTATTGATATATCAGATTATGGGAGATATCATACACGCCAAATAACAACCATGGAGTGTTAAAGTTTATTTATCTCTCATTTTAAGTACTACTGGTATATAAGTCTCCCTTATAACTTAACTCAATAGCAATCATTCAATATAGAAGATTCCTCCTCTCTATCATTCGGCATTCATCCCGTAACAACTTCAGGTGCTTCCTTTTCACACCTAGGAAGGGTAAAAATACAGATCCCAGGTTATTTACCGATGAATTCACCTAACGATAAATTCTCAGATGATTGATATGAAAGTACTTTGCTTAATTAGCGCAGGTTCACATGTTGGTATATCATGATTCATATATATTGTTTTTAGCTTGTGATTCTCTTGCCATTCAATAGTTTTCTTATTTAGCAAAACTATTGCTTTGCCTAAGAAAATTTACCAATCATAGTTATCTTACTCCTATTATTTTTTTATTTGATTATGGTTAGCAAGTGTTATACTATACCTATATAATGATAAGCGCCACCATTCTTGTAGGCCTGGAGACCATCCAATATCGTAGAGGTCAGAAAACTGATAAGCCTGTGCTATTGACAGGGCCTGGAAAGGTTGGTATTGCTCTAATCACCCCTTTATTTATTTATGTATGCATTTAGACTGATCGTACCTTTTTGGGTGGCATTCATGCCAAATTATGTATATTTTTTTGATTTTATCACGAACTTTATGAAAGAAATCTGGAATCTCTGTATGATGGCAATTTTATTTATTAGGTTCTTTCAGTTTGACAAGGGATAGTCTTCAGTGATACCTCTATTTGTAAACCCTAAACATAGCATTGCAACTTTATAATGTGGCAACAAAAAATGTTTATTTACGTATGATTACATGAGCAAAAAAACTTTAAGTGGAATTATGGTCATCCTATTAACATAGTCAATCTTTAGAGTTAGTGTGGTTAAAATAGAGAAATTCCTTGAGAGTGCTTTGTGATAAGAGGATTTCTTGGAGAAATGTAGATTTATAAGATGTTATTAGGCTAGCGATATTGTATGGATATGAATGTTGGGCAGTAAAAAAACATTTAAGTTTAGTATTATGGAAATGAGAATGTTAAGATGAATTTGTGAAAAAAGCTAGAAAAGATAGATTAAAGAATTCTTATATTAGAGAAATTATGGGATTACCTTTTATTGAAGATAAGATGATAAAAAATAGATTTAGGTGGTTTTTTGCATGTCCAACAAATATTAGAAAGAGGAGTTGAAGAAATAAGCTCATAGTTGCACCGACAGATTCACCATTTTAGGGTTTAGGGTCGACAAAGTGGGGAATATGTAGGTCTGAATTGTTTGTAATGGATTTACTCTAGAGATGGATGCTGAATAGAATATATAAAAATATTAGCACCCAAGGAGTACACAATCAGAAATAAATGCATAATAAAACAACCCACTCCAGACCAAGAGACAAGAAATTTATAGTGGCACTCGAGATTTACTTTTCCATAATCATGGGAAATCCTATCCCAAAGGCAGTTATAAATCTCTGCCAGTGGATCCATACTCCTACATATTAGCATTAGTGACTATTTTATTACCCGTATTTTTTATTTCATGTATTTTTATCCACACCATGTATTTCTCTTCACTCCTAATATAGATGTGAGACCCCTTATAATCATGTAAGTATTATTCTGAACATGTCATCATGGTATCAGAGCCATCTTAGGGCGTAACCTACGTCCCGCATGCGCTCGTCTCCCACACGCACTCGTCTCCCGCAAGCGCTCGTCTCCACCATGCGCTCGTTTCTTGCCATACATCTCATTTGATCTCGCTCAGTCTCGTCTCGCTTCGTCCCGCGGCCTCCTCGCTCCTCTTCCCACCTCTCGTGTCGACCTTGCCCAGTCGATGGAATCACGATCGGCCACACTCGTCTGTGTCGTCCGTCCCCTTGTACTGGCGCCAAAAATGAAGGCCTAAAATCTATTTCCGGCATTATTCTCTCTTCTTTTTTGAGGAGATGAGTCTTCCTCTATTTCATCACCGGTTGTGACTTGTTGCGAATCCATGGGTCAGATTAAGGATCTTCATGAATCGTGGTTTTTTCACCTTTCTATGAGCAAAACCTAATGGTCCATTTCTGTCCTACCTTTGACTCCTTGATTTATATTTTTGGATCATCATGCCGGGGAATGGAGAATCTCCTACTGTTTCATCCAGAGCTGGAGCCTCTTCCTCTACCTTGACTTTCATGGGATCTATTCGGGCAAGTCATGATGCCAAATGCCAATACGCCTCAAGTTATGGATGGATCTAATTACCTCCCATGGGCTCGATCTACTCTTGCCCTGAAGAGCCGCCAACTGTTTAGTTACGTTTGGGGCACTACACCGGAGCCCGCCCAAACTTCCCCAGATTGGCTACAGTGGGAGACTGAGAACTCTTTGGTCATGTCATGACTTATGAACTCTATGATGGAATTTATTACTATTTGTTCTTGGATACAAGATATATATTGGAAGAGAGCGGAGACCACTTATTTGTGCAGAGGGAATGCAACTCAGATCTTCCAACTACGACTAAAGATATTTCTTCTGAGATAGAGCGATCATCCTCTCTCTGTCTACTACTTAGAGTTCACTCAGTTTTATCAGGAGTATGATCACTTTGATTCGCTCACCCTTGTATCTATTGAGGATGAGGTTCTTGTTCGAGCTCGGGAAGAACGCAATATGGTCTTTGAATTTCTACATGAGCCGCATTGTGACTTCGATCTTATCAATGTTTAGATCCTTGAACGTTCTCCCACTTCTCTTCCAAAAGTGTATAACCTTGTTTAACAAGAGTTTGATCAGCGACAGACTTGGTTACCTGACTCCGTTTTTGAGGGATCTGCCCTTGCTGCTCAGTATGAATCTGGTAGTCGTGCTCCCCATGACCTCAGATTGAAGCCTACTTAAAGGATCATTTGATTTGTGACTATTGCGGGAAGTCTCGTCACTTTCGGGACACATGCTTCAGGCTTCATGGCTTCCCACCTCCGAGAGGCGGGTCTACTCCGCGAGGGGATCGCCACTATGGTCGCTCTCAGGGCCGGGCATCCCAGTCTAGGGGCTCACCTTTTTGATGCCTCAAAGCAGGCCCTGTGTTGGCCCTGATACTTTGGGTTTTTTTGTGGCCCTTTCTGCCGATGAGGTACATGCCTTCCGCCGCTTGATGCAGGGGCATTCTACTGAGTTGTCCACCTCATCATCCTCCTTCTATGCACATCAGGGTCTACCGGGTGTCCATGTTGCGTCCATTCGTCCTTCTACCCACTGGATCATTGATTTTGGAGCAACCTATCATATGACTGACCCTGCTACAGGTTTTGTGCCCTACCTTCCCTTCTCTGGTTGAGACAAAGTGAGTATTGTGAATGGATCCTTCTCTTCTATTGCTGGGAAAGGATCCATCCCTTGCTCCTCTCTTACTCTATATTTTGTTCTTCATGTCCCTAAGTTCACCCGTAACCTTCTCTCCATTTGTCACATAATTAATTCTATGAACTGCTCTATGGCTTTTTTTCACTTCTTGTGTGTTTCAGGACCTGAAGACGGGGAAAGTGATTACCTCTGGCAGGCTGTGTGATGGCCTTTACGGGTTTGACCCCTCCTGTCCTACTTCTACCTACATCACCATCACATGCTCTACATGGGGATCGGTCTTCTGTTTTGGATTTCTGACACTACCCTCAAACGTCCCTTTATCCCTTCTATTAATCTTTTATTTCCTACTATGACTTCCTTATTATAGGAAAATTTTCACTGTGATGTGTGTGAACTCAGCAAACACCATCGTACTTCTTTTAATCATGTTTCTTCTCTAGCTCTACGCCCTTTACTGTTATTCATACTGATATTTGTGGACCATGTCCCGTTGCTTCTATTTTTAGATGCTCCTGGTTTGTTACTTCCATTGATTATTTTTCTCGCACTACCTGGGTGTATTTAATGAAAACTAAAAATGAAGTGTTTCATTTATTTCAGCGTTTTCATAAAATGATAGCAACTCAATTCAATACGAATATTAAAATTCTTCGTAGTTACAACGATCGTGAGTACATTGATTCTCAGTTTGAATGATATCTCAGCGAGCTTAGCATTATTCATCAAATGTCTTGTGTCTTCTCCTCCGCTCAAAATGGTGTGGTAGAGCGCAAGAATCGTCATCTTCTTGATGTGGCCAAATGTCTCTTACTTAGGATATCCCTTCCAAAATACTTCTAAGGGGATATTGTTCTCATAACAACTTACATCATTAACTGTATGTCTGCACGTGTTTTCTGGTTTAAAATCCCTTAGTACTCTTCAGGCTCCTCCCATTAGCCTTCATCCTCGTATCTTTGGGTGCGTGTGCTTCGTTTATATACATCAAAGAACTAAACTCGACTCTTGTGCCCTAAAATTTGTCTTCATCAGTTATTCTCCAACTCCAAAGGGTTACAAATGCTTTGATCCTATAACCAAGAAGGTATTTATTAAAATGGGTGTCACCTTTCGTGAATCAGAAAACTGCTACGAGACCTCACTTCAGGGGTGTCCTCTCCCATGATGGAATTGAGCTCCTTATCGCTTCAGGAGGAGTCCTCACCTACAACTTTACTCATTCCTCCTTCATACCAGCTTCCTACTGTTACCCCTTTTGTTCTTACAGTTTCCCCCATGTTGCCTCTAACGGTCAGGAGAGATCTCGTGCTCCCCTTTGTAGGTTTACTCTCGAAGAAATAAAGGTATAAACATACAAGCTTCTCTCAGGACACCAGAGCTGACTACTGATCTATCTCCAGAGTCTATCTCCCTAAGAGGAGCTACTTCTACAGAACATCCTTTATCTTAGTTTGTGTCGTATGCTTCTCTAACTGCTTCATATAGAGTCTTTGTTTCTTCTTTGTCCTCTATGTCTATTTCATCATCTTGGTAGGAAGCTCTTAGTCACAACAAGTGGCAAGAAGTCATGCTTGAGGAAATGCGTGCTCTTGAAAAAAGTTGTACATGTGATCTAGTGCATCTTCCTCAAGGGAAGATAATTGTTGGGCGTAAGTGGGTGTTTTCTATCAAGCAAAACACCTAAGGAATTGATGAAAGATACATGACAAAACTGGTTGCCAGAGCATTCACTCAGACTGTCGGGATTGATTATCAGGAGACTTTTACTCCTGTAGCAAAGATGAACTCCATAAGAATTCTCCTATCATGTGCCTCTTGTAAGGGATGGAACCTCAGCCAGTTAGACGTGAAGAACGCGCTTCTTCATGTGGACCTAGAAGAGGAAGTATATATGCCCCTACCTCCTGGATTTGCCTTTGAAGGATCTGAAGAGAATGTCTACAAACTAAAAAAGGCTTTATATGGCCTCAAACAATCTTCTAGGGCTTGGTTTGAGAGATTTTACAAGGCTATGACGACTTTTGGATATACTCAGAGTAATGCAGATTATACTTTGTTCATCAAGCACATGGAAGGTATATTGATCGCCAATATAGTTTATGTGTATGATATTGTTATAACGAGAGACGATCTGCAAGAAATCCAAACTCTAAAAGAAAGGCTGGCTAGAGAATTTATGGTAAAGGACTTGGGGAACCTCGAGTATTTTCTAGGAATTGAAGTCGCTACGTCCAGACATGTGATTTTCATCTCGCAGAGGAAGTATATCCTCGATTTACCTGAGACATCAGGGATGAGTGGGCGTAGACCTGCTGACACCCCTCTCGAAGCAAACCACATGCTAGGGAGAGATGATGGAGAAAATGTTGAGGACATCACTTGTTTTTAGAGGTGGAAAACTGATTTACTTATCACATACTCACGCAGATATCTCGTATGCAGTTGGAGTGATCAACCAGTACATGCACTCCCCAAAGACTCGCCATCTTGATACTGCCCACCGTATTCTCAGATACCTCAAGACCTTACCTAGGAGCGGTATCCTATTCTCACGTAATGATTAGCTAAATATTGAAGTCTACACAGACGCAAATTGGGCTGGATCGGCTGATGCTCGACGATCCATCTCAGGATATTGCACTTTGGTTGGTGAAAATTTGGTAGATTTAGTGTTGAAGCTGAATTCAAAGTCATGACCCGCAGAATTTGTGACGGGCTGTGGATTCAGAGTATTATGAGAGACCTTGGCCTTAAGAAAATGAGCAAATCAGATTATATTGTGATAACAAGATGACCATTAGCATTGCTCATAACCCTATTCAGCATGATCACACCAACACATTGAGGTCGATAGACACTTCATTAAAGAAAATATAGTAAGAGGAATTATATGTACTCCGTTTGTTCCGTCTGAACAACAACTGACTGACATCCACTAAAGGATTGAGTGTGAGTGCTTTCGGAAGGATCATTGCCACGTTTCTCATAGATTGAGCTTCCTCACTAAAGGATACTGCCCACAGTATACTCTCTGTTTTATAGGCACTTCATCAACCAACTTTATTCACTTTTATATTGAGCTTCCTTTTATATCTCTGTTGATATTATATATAATATACGAAAAATTGTCATGTAGTCTCTAATCCTATTTCTCCAAGTCTTCAAAAGGATGGTGGTGTGCATTACTGTTGAAATAATTTTCCCCTCAACCAACGGTATTATTCAAACGATTCATTTCAAACATTTCTTAACTGGTTCATTGACCTCTGCCTGATACTCAATGGTTAACATTGTTTACTGCTCGACTATTAAGTGTGTCATCGCTCTTCTTCATTACAAGATGCTCATCGATTAGGCTATCTTCTTAAAGAGTTTTACTCGACGATTAATCACTCTGAAATAGTTTCTTCTTACCTTGCCCAACTTTCAAAGATTGCTGGTTGACGAATATGCAACTGCTTGGCTATTAAGTATCTTGCTTGGAGACCAACTTATTGTTCGACAACTACTTTGATACTCGATAATTCTCAATAACTACTTTGATACTCGATAATTCTCAACAACTGCTGGACTTTCTGTATTTTGCTCAGAGAACAACTTGTTATTCGATGATTCTTATTCGGCTCGATGATTGAATAACATCTCAATTGTTATTTCTGATTTTGCTCGACTATTACCTTATTGCTCGGGTACCACTGCTCAACTATTCCGATTTTGCTTGACGTCTGTTTTGCTAATTAGCTATTGATGCACGACTAACCGACTCAATAATATGGAAAAAATACAAAACTCAACTTAACCCTTTTCTAAACAATATTTTACATGAAATATATCTGAGGGATTCAAATCACCGCGTTTTTCTAATAGAATGTTATGGTCCTGCAAGACAGTCCCACTAGGTTCTCCTCAAGTTGATTCCTGCTCCCTTCCACAACGATTGATCTAGATGATCTTCCCCAACGATCTTCTACAATGATCTTTCTAGCCGCTCAATTTTCCCTCACCGTCGCCTCAGGATGCATGCATTCTGCCTCTTCTAGGACCGATGCCCACTCTCCTAATTGTCGAGCTACACCCTTACCCTCCATAATCGAGATCCCTCATATTCATCTTCGTCCAATTACAACACCCAGCTCATCCCCTCTCTCGACCTTTACTCAAACCGAAGCCAAAGCCAACAACCTACATCTCTTCCTCATGATGGCCTACACAAGCATACTTCTGTCCTCGTCGCCAATCACAATAAATTTATTCCATTTGAATAATATCGCCGTCACTTACATATGCTCCAGCTAGAACAACCACATTCTTCTGTCACTTAGTTCTCTCCTTTATTGGCTCAATTACGATCCTTATGGATCTTTGGCCCCATTGTCGCATTACCTCCACGCAGGGGCGGACCCAAGTGCAGGGACACCCGGACACGTGCCCGAGTGTAAATTCTTAGGAAAAAAGGCTAGTCTATACATGCAGTACCAAAAAATCAAAAAATAGGCATTTATGCCCGCTTCCCGATGTAATTTGTGATTAGTGATAACATTGACTGCATTGAAACTGATATATCTGTAATCAACGATACACTTGTACAAAAATTGAAGCGGAGTCCCCCCTCCAATTCAACTCTAAGTATCTTCAATTTCTGATTGTAAATTGTCTTCAAAGTGGTGGTATTTGATGAATTTCTTTTATTTAGTGTTGTTAATATTTTACGGGGTTTTATGTCGCCATTGCACATATCTTCAACTATTTTCTGCTCGCACATGTTTAATCTTCCGGCATATGGATGCACTTCTAAATGAACCATCTCATGATTATGAATCCCGCAGATTACCGTAAGTTTCCATTCATTTACTTCTTCTCCGCGACCTCTTCATGAAAATTTACAGTCATATCTTTTAGAACTTGATTTCCTTAGGTTTTGCTTAATGATTTTTTTTGGATTTTGGCTCGCTCGTGCAATTCCATATCTATCACAACCAAGAGTAACTCTATGTTTCACTCTTTTTTCAAGTTTGCCGGCCCATTAAATGATGACAACAAAGTCCAAACCTCTACCAATGTGCCTTGCCCATTCAATCAATTCTTTCTTGCTAGGAAAGCTCAAATTTGTCACAAAATGTTGCCCAACATCTACATGTGGTTGTTGAGAAATGTCTCCATATGTCAATAATTTTTTCTCTTCACTACTCATGTCAATCTAAAAAGAAATTAAACAAAATTAATCCTAAAATGCAAGTATGCAACAATTAAACCAAAAACTTTGCAACAATGGATTAAACCCTAACAATGAACAACTATATTTTTCCCAAGCAAACTCTCTTTTTTCAAGCAAAATCATATTATTTCTAAGAAAAAAAATATAAAACCAAAGATACAAAAAGCGCATTAACCAAATTCCTATTTTCTTCAAGCTAAAAACTCGAAAAAACCCTTGATCAAGGAAAGTAGGAGACTCACATTGGGTAATTGTAGGAGAAGGAAGTATGAAAAAGCTTCTCTGGAGGACGGAAATGGCCTTGCTCGGCTGCTCCGGGCGGCGAAATTGGAAGAAAGGGGGCGCCGTATTCGGTCTTTGAATGGGGAAATGGCCTGGATCAACGGCAAGGAACCCTAGTCCCTAGATCAGAGCTCCTGTGGCGATTTCCGGTTGCTCCAGGCGGCGGCAGCGATTTTGGGGTGGACAACTGGGAGTCGTGAAACTGAGAGTGAAGGGGGCGGCGTATTCGGGATCGAATGGTGTGTGTGTGTGGGGGGGGGGGGGGGGGGAGGGGGGTGCGATTAGATACTTTTTTAGGTTAATAAATATTTGGATTTTAGAGTTTTTGGTCTGCAAATAGCTATTGTAAGCCTGCATCTATAAGCGCCCTTATTTTATGCATGATATGAAAACAACATGATTTGCTCCTTTGGTTTGCTGGTCAGGTAGGCCAGGCACTGGGGCTTTCCACTACCTGGTCTAACCACCCTCTCTACATCCCAGGTGCTCTCATTCAAATATTTATTCCTGTAATCCTTTTTTTTTTCAGTTTTAAGAGACCATCTGCTTATTATTTAACACTTAGGCTATTAATCTTAGGCGGTTTGGAAATACTGAATGGTCCCGAGCCAGAGAACATTTTGGTCGGTCCTCGAGTAGGCATCGATTATGCGCTGCCTGAGCATGTCAATGCGCCGTGGAGGTTCGCTGTTGCTGGCAGCCCTTGGATCAGCGCCCCCAAGAACACTCTCAAACCTTCATAAAAAAAGGGGATTATGGTTGGTTTTCTTTCATTTTGGGTTATTCCTGTTATTGCACCTCACATGGTTGTAATTTCATGTTAATATGCTTGTTTCTTTATTTTTCTTTTGGGTTTCACTGTAATTATGATGTGTGGATGTGTTAATCAAACAATTTTGGTGTTAATTCAATGAAAATGATGCTACAAGTTAAATTTAAATGGAGTCTATTAGCTATTATGGTTGGTTGGACCCAATTTGATCAAACTGGATTTCGCAGCATCATATCGGATCGCATGGTTGATGTGATCATCTTCCCCTTGGAATAGATTCAGTTCATTCTGGCTCTGTTTGTTTGAGCGTTTTTCTCCATTGCGTTTTTTCAAATACATAACAACTGTTTTTTGCACGTTTAAAAAGCGCCTCCATTTGGACCCACCGACTCCCAAAATGCCATTTTGTGCTTGGTTTCAACCGCGGAGAGAAAGCTCCATTCGAGAATACGGTTTTATCTTCATTTTCAATCAATCCATCTCCAACCGCAACCGCCATCCAAGGACATAAAAGGCTGTTTTTCTTTTACTTTTGCGCCATAGTGAGCTATAATTTTTTTAATGTCTTGAATCATATGCTATTTGAAGCATGTTTAGCCGACATCTTTTGATTTATCGTGCACGATTTGGCTTTGGGTCCGTTGTTTGGAAGACATTGATTTTCAAGAATTGACTTTCAAGAATTGACTTTCAATCTAATGTCAATACATGCAAGAATTGACATTGAGTTTAATTTCAATATTGTTGTTTTCAGCATGTTGATTTTTTATCACAGAAATTTTCAAAAATGAAAAATGCGCAACAGGCGTCCACACGATCGGTCGAAAAATGTGCACCCGCGTGAAAATTGATCGCACAGGTGAAAGCGCGCCGGACGAAAGCGCATGTAGGGCGAAAATACGCTCTCGAGTAAAATGCTAGGAAAAAAAAACGCGTGCCCGAACGAAAAATGTGTGCCCAGGAAAAAATGCTCGCCCGGGAGAAAATTGTCCGCCCGGGCGAAAAATGTGCGCCCGGGCGAAAAAATGCGCGACTGGGCAAAAAATGCGTTTCGGGGCAAAAAATGTGTCCGAGCGAAAAAATGCGCGCCCGGGAGAATAATGTTATACGCAATCCTATAATGGCTAATCGCAGCCCGTAATAACACTTGAAATTACGTGTTTTTGTTTAATCTTACCCCGACTTTATTCGCTGCTCCCGCTCGCCCCCCACAGCCGAGCCCTAACCCAGCGCCTGAAACCTCCCTGCTCCCACTTGCGCAACGTTTTCAACTATCAATTCCATCGTCGTTCCCCCAGACGATCCTGGAGTACTTTCCCCAGGTGATTTTGGTGTCCTTTCTCGTCGACTTTCCCTCTCATTTATGTAGGTTTCACGGGTAGTTTTCTGAATGTAATGTATGGTGTCTTTTTCGCAGGCGATTCTGGTGTCCTTTCCCCAGGCGATTCCGGCATGCTTTCCAGTCGACTTCTCCTCCTCTCATTCCAGTAGGTCCTCTAGTTCCAATATGTATCACACTCAACACAGCCCTAACTGTGCTCGTCCAATTTTTTGAATGAAATATATCTATGAATTTTGATGTAGTAGTAATTTTGAATTGAGAATGCACTGGTAGTTTTTGTTTAATGAGATTTTTGTATTGAGAATGCAGTAGTTTTGTATTAAGAATGCAGTAGTTTTGATATGTATTGAGAATGCAGTAGTAATTATTGCTGTGATAATTTCATTCAAAAAAGTCATAATTTCATACCAATACATATTCAATGATGCAGTAGTAATTATTGTTTTAATGCAGTAGTAATTTTGTTTAGGAAATGTCCACTCACTCAAGTAGTAACCTTGCTTATGATTATTTACTATGTTATCATTTTCTCAAGAATATTTTGTAGTAGTAATTTTGTGTATGATTTTTTTTGTAGCTTCATGATTATTTACCACGTAAAATGCGGTTTGCGGGTAACCATCAAGTAGTATTGCATTCCATTACAGTTGATTCTGTCAATATAATTTCTCTCCACCATTATGATTCTCTCATTGAATTAATTTGTGTTGATTGTATTTAGATTTTTTTGTTATGGGAAAGGAAATTAGTATTGTGTTAATGCAAGCTTGAATTTGAAATGTCACTTACACATGAGGAATCAGCCAAGCCCGCACAAACAGATGTTGGAAAACATTTTGTAACAAGCACATTATTTTCTAGTAAAGAAGATTTAGTTCAATGGACTCGCAATGTAGCTATGCGTCTTGGCTTCTTAATTATCATTCAGAGAGTTGATCCACTTAAAGATAGGCTAAAGCCTCGGTTTAAATTTACTTGTGATAGAGGCGGTTGTACTCGTGATAGCTAAAGTAAGAAAAGTTGGGTCAAAAAAAAATTTAAGGAAGACTAACTCCAAGCGTATTGGTTGTCCATTTACTTTACAGGGACAGAAAGCCGCAGAGCTAGATGAGTGGACATTAGAAGTTAAATGTGGACTTCATAACCATGAATTTGTTTATCTAGAGGCGCACTATTATGTATGCAAACTAGATCAGGATGAGGAAAAGATTGTTGAGGGGATGTACGTTGCAGGGGTTAAACCCAGAAAAATACTGGCCGCTCTGAAAAGAAGAAATTCGTCCAGCACTGTGATGTGGACAATTTATAATGAGAAAGTTAAACTTCATAAAGAGTTGACGGGTGCAACCCCAATCCAGTTTCTTTACAAATATATTGGTGAATCCGGTTATGTTAGTCACAACACCGTGAATAGACTCACTAATAACTTGGAGAGTTTATTCTTTGCATATCCTACAACTGTACAACTTAGCAAAATATGTTCAGATATTTCCATCATGGATTGCACATACAAAACTAACTTATTCAGGTTAACACTGCTCTCTATAGTTGGTATGACTTCAACCTATATGTCCTTCTTTTCCTCATTTGCTTTTATAAGTAATGAAACAGAATCTAGTTATACACGAGCTCTTCAATATTTCAAAGGTATTCTCGATCAGAGTTCTCTACCAAACGTATTGGTTGTAGATAGAGAAGTTGCTCTAATGAATGTTATTAAAAATGCATTTCCTCATGCCAAGATAATTTTATGTCAAGTTCATATACACGGTAACATTCTTGCTCATTGTAAGAAGTTCTAGAAGGGTAAAGAATGTGAGGATTTTCTTGGAGGATGACAACATTTAGTGATATACCGTTTTTGGGCAACCTTTCAAAAATTAAGAGATCCCTTCGAAGAACATGGGGACTAGTTGAAGTAACGAGTCCCCCAATATGAATATGGGGGCTCATCATTTCAATGGAAATAATTAATGAAAAATCATTTCATTTTTTTAGTTGGAACTTTAGGTGATTCTCGAAAAATAATAGCGAAAAATATTATCCCTAAAGTCGAAACTAAGAGGAATGTATAAACCATTCCTACCCACGACCTGTCATTCCCGTTACCACTCCTCTACCACTACTCCTTCTTGACCCTGCTCCCGCTCTCCACGGGCCACCTCTTATTCGTGTCTACACTCGTCGCACTCCTCGCTCTGTTGCCCCAATACAGTCGACCTCGACCTCTGACACTCCGCGCCCTGCTGATCCGGCATCAGCGTCCACCGCTCATCCCATGGCGAACTATGTATCCTTACATCGCCTGTCTCCACCGCTTCATCGTTTTGCTACTTCATTATCCTCTATTTCTGTACCTAACTCTGTGCAGGAGGCTCTCCAACATCCATGCTGGCGGGCAGCCATGGACGAAGAAATGACAGCTCTCTAGGCTAACTAGACATGGGACCTGGTCCCTCTCCCCCCAGGCCAGACCCCTGTTGGTTGCAAATGGGTCTTTGTCATCAAGCATGCTCCTGATGGGACAATTGATCGTCTGAAAGCATGACTGGTGGCTTGTGGCTTTACCCAACAACAAGGTCTCGATTATGAGGAAGCATTTTCTCCAGTAGCCAAGCTCAACACAGTTCTTGTCGTCCTCTCCGTGGATGTGCATCACCAATGACCCTTACATCAACTGGATATCAAGAATGCCTTTTTAAATGGTGACCAACAAGAAATAGTCTACAAGCAACAACCTCCCGTGTTTGAGACCACGGGGGAGTCCCGAGTCTATCACCTTAAGAAGTCAATCTATGGTCTCAAACAATCCCCTCGGGCATGGTTTGACAGGTTCAGTAAGGCTATTTGGGAAGTTGGTTTTACTTGAAGCTTGACAGACTTCTCTCTGTTCACTTGACATCGAACAACGGGAATGGTTCTTCTGTTAGTATATGTTGATGACATCCTAATCACTGGAGATGATTCAAAGGGAATATAAGCGGTCAAACAACACCTTAACTCTGTTTTTAAACAAAATATCTGGGGAACCTTCGATACTTCCTTGGTCTTGAGATCGCGAGACGTCCTGATGGACTTGTCCTCTCTCAATGGAAGTACTGCCTCGATATTCTTCAGGATGCTGGCTACTCTAGATGCAACCCGATTAACACTCCTATGAATGTCAATCACAAGCTGTGTGCACACGCCTCTGATGATGATCTTCCTCTTCCAAATCCAGAATATTATCGACGACTTGTTGGGAAACTGATTTACCTAACGGTCACGAGACCAGATATATCCTTTGGTGTTGGAGTTGTCAGCCGATTTATGCATTCCCCTCGAATGTCTCATCTTCAAGTTGTTGAACGCATCCTAAGATATCTAAAAACAATCCCTGGTCAAGGGCTGGTATACCAAACCTCGTCTTTTACTCCAACTTCGGTTGCGTATTCTGATGCAGATTATGTTGGTTCCTTGGATGATCGACGGTGTACTAGTGGATTTTGTACCTACCTTGGAGGTCACATTGATACCTGGTCTAGTAAGAAACAAGTTGTGGTTGCTCGATCTTCAGCTGAAGCGGAATACCGTTCGATGACATCGGTTGTCTCTGAACTCACATGACTTGAAAGTCTCCTCGCTGATCTAGGAGTAAAACTTCCCTCACCAGTTGTCTTACTATGTGACAGTCAAGCCGCTATACACAAAGTTAAGAACCTGGTCTTCCACGAAAGAACGAAACACATTGAAGTGCACTGTCAATTCATCCGAGAGAAAGTTCAAATGAAGAAGTTAGAATTAAAGCATGTCCAAGGGACTGACCAAGTTGCTGATATTCTCACCCATGCCTTACCAAGTACTCTATTTTCTCAATTCTTGTCCAAGCTGGGTGCTTACGACTTGTACGCTCCAGCTTGCGGGGGAGTGTTAGAAATGTCCATGTAAAGACCCATTTGGAGCCCATTTATTTGATTGTTTCTCTCTCTTCTTTAGTCCCACATTGTGTATAAGGAACTCCCCTCTTTTTCTCCCTCCTAAATATTTGTATTCATACTTTGTATTTGATATATATAAGAGAATATACAAGGTTCTGCTCTTGTCTACAAAACTGATATGTCTGTAATCTACAATACACTTGTACAAAAATTGAAGCGGAGTCCCCCCTCCAATCCAACTCTAAGTATCTTCGATTTCTGTAAATTGTCCTCAAACTTGTGGTATTTGATGAATTTCTTTTCTTTAGTGTTGTTAATATTTTACGGGGTTTTACGCCTGCATTGCACATATCCTCAACTATTTTATGCTCGCACATGTTTAATCTTTCGGCATATGGATGCACTTCTAAATGAACCATCTCATGATTATGAATCCCGCAGATTACCATAAGTTTCCATTCATTTACTTCTTCTCTACGGTATCTTGACGTAAATTTACAGTCATATCTGCTAGAACTTGATTTCCTTAGGTTTTGCTTAATGATTTTTTTGGAGATTTTGGCTCGCTTGTGCAATTTCATATCTATCACAACCACAAGTAACTCTATGTTTCGCTCTTTTTTCAAACCTCTACCAATGTGTCTTGCTCATTCAATCAATTCTTTCTTGCTAGGAAAGCTCAAATTTGTCACAAAATATTAGCCAACACATACTTGTGGTTGTTGAGAAATGTCTCCATATGTCAATAATTTTTGTTCTTCACTACTCATGTCAATCTAAAAAGAAATTAAACAAAATTAATCCTGACAATGCAACCAAGGTTGTCAGGATTGAGATCCTAGGTGAGATCGTACCGAGGTTGGATCGGATTGAGGATCGCAAGATCCTACAACATTCATAAATTAAGACTAAAAATATAAAATTGAATTTTGTATCATCCAATTAAATGCTCAATTAACAAAAAATCAATAAATTGAGGAGCATGTGAATAAGTATATTAATTTTTTTTGAATAACTAAATCAAAAAGATAATATCATACTAAATTCACTTTTAGTTTCAGGTGGGACACCCAATGTCTACTAACAATAAAAATAAATCTGGACTGATGGATTGGTGGACGCCTAGAAGCAGGAAGACGAACCCAAACTGTTGGATTGCTCGTGCGCTGGAGGCAGGAAGCTTGAAATGCACGTATATTGGATTTCTAACCGCCAGATTGCTCGTACGCTAGAAATGACGAGAAGACGTCGGCCTGAAAGTAGGAAGCATGAAGTTACTGGATTACCAACCACTTGACTCATACGCAGAAATATAAGTTAAGACACTCACACCACTTGAAATGGAACTTGGTGAAAAGGACGACATTGTCTGGACTGGAAGCGACTCCTTCGTTTGCAGTCGGCAATCGACACTTGGGATACGGTAAAGCAACATGATATGATTATGTGATGGGGTATGGGGGCGGGATTGGGATAAGGTTAAGCAATGGGTTATGGGCGTTGAATCGGTTGAATGAAGTCGGGATAGGGTTGGACATGTTTCTAGTTCCGGCCGAACCGATAGAATCGGGTCGGGATCCTAAAGATTATAGGATGGACGGTGGGAGGCCCGGCAGAGGACGAGAGACTCCTCACACAAGCGGTGTAAAGGCGGTGGGGGCTTGCAAGAAGAAAAATAGAGTTCTTCTCTTCTATTTTGTTTTAACGTGGATCCCTCCCTTTTATTTCCGCGGAAGTCAAGAGATATCGCAGTTGATGCATCACACAATTCATGATCTAACGCATGTAACAAATCGACTGAAATAGAATCAAATAATACCACAAGAATAATGCGGCTGTTTGAATCAAATAATTTGGTATGGTAAGATATCCACATCAATGTATGGGTCAAATAACACATGAATGAAAATGAATTTGACTATTAAAAGATTGAATGAATGAATTTCTAGTAAAGACTCGACATGTGATTAGGAAAATAAATTTTGCTCGATCCATCCGAATCAAATGATCACATCTCCGACTTAACAAACACAACCTAGTTAATCGCATCATAGGGAATACAAGACTAAAACTTTTTTCAACAATAAAAAAATTCTGAAAAAATAAATGCGCGAAACAAATGCACAAAAAAATAATGTTTGGCATTGTTG
The DNA here is from genome assembly GCA_033032865.1 of Dactylorhiza incarnata. NCBI lineage: Eukaryota > Viridiplantae > Streptophyta > Magnoliopsida > Asparagales > Orchidaceae > Dactylorhiza > Dactylorhiza incarnata. Next base: position 3,833,244 of record JAWHQI010000271.1, read on the forward strand.
CGGACCACTCAAGGCTCTGGTAGACCGGACTAAATTGAACCGTCATAGCCCGGGAGCGCTCGAGCGTGCAAACAGTCACAGAAAAAGGATATCTGACAAGACAAATTTTTTAACGTGGAAAACCCGTCAACTGGGTGAAAAACCAAGCGGTCGGGTCCGTGCCGACCAAAACTTCCACTATTTGTTGGTTGTTGTACAGAATTGTTTTGAAGAACTTGAGGGCGACAGACCACCTCTCGTTACAATTGTTGAAAGAGAGGTGCTCGAAGGGTGACAAGCCACCACTCACGATGCTAAGTCTTTTGTCTACTGCAGAGGGGAATGATGTGCTCCGAGCTCTCTTGAGATTTTGATTGCTGCTTGAAGGTTGGATCGATGTGCTCTGTGTGTCTTTGTCTCTGTGACTTGTCTCCTGCTGCGCGAGAGGAGTTTGGAGTATTGGTCTTGACGGTGGCTACACGTTTGTTCTTGAGCGCACGGAGGCATGCTTGTTCTTGAGCGCACGAAGGCGTGCTTGTTCTTGAGCGCACGGAGGCGCGCTTGGAGCGGAGCGCACGGAGGCGCGCTTGGAGAGGCTTTGAGAGTAGAGCGCGCGGAGGCGCGCTTGGAGAGGAGCGCACGGAGACGCGCTTGGAGCGGAGCGCACAGAGGCGCCCTTAGAGCGGAGCGCACAGAGGCGCACTTGGAGCGGAGCGCACAGAGGCACTCTTAGAGCGGAGCACACAGAGGCGCACTTGGAGCGGTTTTGAGAACGGAGCGCGTGGAGACGGGCTTGGAGCGGAGCGCACAGAGGCGCGCTTGGAGCATAGCGCACAAAGGCGAACTTGGAGAGGATTTGACAGTAGAGCGCGCGGAGGCGCGCTTGGAGCGGAGTGCATGGAGGCGCTCTCGGAGCGTACGAAGAAGAGGCGCGCGCGGAAGCGCGCAAGGAAGGGGCGCGCGCGGGAGCGCGCAAGGGAGGGGCATGCGCAGGAGCGTGCAAGGGAGTGGCGCGCGCAAGGGAGAGGCGCGCGCGGGAGCGCGCAAGGCAGGGGCGCGCGAGGGAGTGCGCAAGGGAGAGGCGCGCGTGGGAGCGCGCAAGGGAGAGGCGCGCACAAGGGAGAGGCGCGGGCGGGAGCGCGCAAGGGAGAGGCGCGCTCGAGAGCGCGCAAGGGAGAGGCGCGCACGGGAGCGCGCAAGGGAGAGGCGCGCAAGGGAGCGCACATGGCAGAGGCGCGCGCGGGAGCGCGCAAGGGCGAGGCGCGCGAGGGAGCGCGCAAGGAAGAGGCGTGTGCGGGAGGGCACATGGAAGAGGCAATGGAGAGAGGAAAACGTAGGAGGAGAGAGAAAATCCGTAAGCGGGAGCGCTTGATTGTTTGTCTACTGTTTTAGCTTTGAGTACTTGCTTGTGATAGTATAGCTTTCGTGGTGTTGGGACCGACGTTTGGCACGGTGAACTGTGTTTTGCTTCTTTTAATATTGACACTTGGAGGACGAGTCCCAGGTGGTGCTGAAACCTACCATGTTGGCGAAGGGCGGACGCTTCAAGCCGAGTAGTGAGAGGTCCATATTACCGAACTGAGGGATGTCGCTAAGAGTGGCGGTGAAGGGAGGACCTTTGAACCTGGGCGACCGTGAGGGGGGGGGGGGGGGGCTGACGACGTCCGGTGTCGTGTGAAGGATCCAGGAGTGAGGACCCATCCTCCCTTGGATGTCGCCTGAACGTCTTCGCCTTTTTAATATTGGGGAAGGCCGGAGGGGCCCGCCGGGTGAGCCAAGGGGCGAGTTGGACAGTGATTTAATGTTCGCTCGCCCGCGACGCATTCAGGCGAGCTTGTGCTAGCTTCTTCCGAAAGTGGCATTTTGGCGGCTACGACAACATATGGCGAAGGAATACGAAGGGGGAAGGGGTTACCCATCACCCGTGATTGGTGGTATTTATAGTGCTAGGGATGTGAACCACCATAAGATTCCCGCCAGGTCACCATCCATCCGGCGAACACCAAGAGTTGGATGTTTCTTCGCGAACTTAGGTTAATCTCGCAAAGAGCGGGGAATGTGTACAACTCATTGTTCACCGAGGGGTAAAACTAAGAATCATACATAAACGAAGCAAGTAGGGGCTCGTCGACTCGCGACAAGCGAGCCGCGAGGGCGAGGCGAGCTCGGCGCTCCTCCTCGCGAGGCGTGCAGTGCGAGGGCGAGGCAAGTGTGTTCTCGCCGCTTTAGGGTGCATTTAGCAACGACGAGACAAGGAGGGGCTCGCCTCCCCGCATAAGCCACTCAAACCGATAAAAGGGGGGGGGGGGGGGCGAGTGCACTCTTCATCAAATGCTCGCCCGCCCAGGCTTCGGGATGCGGGGGCACCAGGTGAGGAAGGGGCAAAACCCTATTCGCCCGAGGGGCCAGGGGGACTAGCGAGTGGTACCGTTACGGGCCACTCGCATAGTGAGATCTCGCGAGCCCGACTCGCAGGAAGGCTGGCGAGTGGCGCCTTCTCAGGCCACTCGCCTAGTGGGGCCTATAAGTGAATTTACCCAGATACCCTTGATGAGATGCCAGTACCGGCGACTCGCCTAGTAGGGCCTAGAAGTGAATTTACCCAGATACCCTTGATGGGATGCCGGTACCTCTTCAGAACATCGGAGTTTGGTTGTTAGCAGACCACTTTGGGGTGCGATTAGTAAAACCAAAAGGAAGAGTTATGCTATTTGCAGACCAGGCCAGAAAATTTATATATAGACCCTGAAGGGCACCTTTGGAGAGGATCCAGATCTTTGGTTTCTTCCTCCTTAGGACATCTTTGGTTAGCTTCTCATGCTCTCCAAGGTGCCCGATTTCAGCTTTGGCTTAGGAGAGGAAACACTCTAAGATCTTCCGGGTGTGTGGTGGGACCTCCACGCTGTTGCCAAGGGTCGGTGTTTAGTTCTAAGTCTTCGGTTAGATTCCTCTGCGGACTCAGTAAGTGCTAGTTGCCCCCTCTTAGGGGTCCGAACTCCTCGTTGAGCTGAATCTCGGTTCCAACAAGAATGTTATGAAATGTAAACTTAGAGCGGAGGTTTTGTAATTTCAAAAGTAAGAGAGGTGTAACCTTTAATTTAGAAAACTTAGAGAGGAGACCCCATGCATGTTATGAAATGTAAACTTATGGGAAGTTTTTGGTAATTTCAAAAGATAGATGAGTGCAATCTGTAGTTATGCTCTCATGAGAAGTTTGTATAACTAATAGTATATATATTATAAAATATTGGAATTTGAGATCTTAAAATATACTTGATATGTTCTTGTACTTTTAAATTCAAATCAACACAAGCCAGTCATCTGAAGGCCTCCGCCTGCGGGCTTAGCCTAACCATCGGGTGAAACGCGTGATTTATTGGTCACGAGCGAATATGTGTGTTCACGAACTGAATCGAATAGTTTTTCAATCGAATCCAAATTTGACATATAATGTAGAGATTCAGATTCAGATTCATTCGAATATTTTAATTCATATTCATTCTGAAATCTTAGATTCGAATTTGGATTCGGATTTAAATTCGAATTCAAATTCGCTTCAAATGATGGACCAAATAGACATTGATTGACGTCTAGCTAGGATCATCTTTATATATAATATTGATATTCCTATTATTTGTACTATTCTTGAATCTTACCAATAGAGAGAATATTATTCGGATTCGGATTCAAATCCGAATTTGGATTGGACAAACATAAATATTCTTAATTGAATCTTCACGAGTCGATTCCCAAATTATTCACAAACTATTTGGTTTGCGAACAGCCTTAGTGCGATTGTGCGTTTCTATTTTTCTTTGCTGGATTTTCACAACATCATTCGTTAAGATTGGTGGTTCTAAAAAAAGGCGAAAACGTATTGCATCCAGATGATGGAGAACCACGCGGCCTCCACTCAACCCATTTCTTGGCTGAAAGAAAGACTAAGACTCCACTTCTTCCCATTCATGATGTTCACTGCCCACATGTATTTATTATATTATTATTATTATTATTATTATTATTATTATTATTATTTTGGTATATTCACCTTTGTGAACTATTTAGAACTCCTCTCTAGTATATATTACAATTTTGTCAGGTGGATGATGACTCTGAATTACCAACTTTTTGTCAATTCCCTCACAAATTATACACTTTTTATAATGCTTTTACTTTTGTTTTGTAAAACGGAAAGTAGTTATACTAATATAGTTGTGTGTGTGTGTGTGTGCGCGCGCGCGTGTGTGTGTGTGTGTGTAGGGTTAATTATCAGGACCTCCCTAATTGGGAGTTTGCATAATTATAGGTTGCACCTCTATATCTTTTGAAATTACATTTACCTCCCTTCTAAGTTTTTCCAGTTTACAAAAATACTCCTTTCGTTAGAAATATGGATAAAAAATGATAAAATCAAACAAATTATTTTATGATATTCAATTTTACCCTTTGTAATGACTCGGCATTGATAGGTGCAGTGTTACCTTTTCCTTTATAAATATAGATGAAAAATGATAAAATATGCCACATTATTGTATGATATTCTAATTTTACCCTTTGTAACAACTCTACATTGAAAAGAATGTGTTACATTTTACCCTCTATAATGAATTTAGAATTAGTATAAAAGATAAAATTGAATAATTATAAAATAATTCAGCTAATTTCATCATTTTTCATCCATATTTCTAACGAAAGGGGTATTTTTGTAAATTGAGGAAACTTAGAGGGGTGATAAATGTAATTTCAAAAGATAGAGTGGTGCAACCTGTAATTATGCAAACTCCCAAGGGTGGCCCCTCTAATTAACCCTACATATATATATATATATATATCATATGTGTTTAGGAATGACTACATAGTTTATTTTTTCAGTTTAGTATTGTAATTGATCTTGATCCATAAAGTATATTCTTCACATATACTACAACATAAGAGGAGTGACAACATAAGTGTTTTGTTAGTTTCTTGGTGATGTTGTAGTGGAGGGTATCTATTGGTGAGGAAAAGTTTCATCCTTTGAGCTAGCTTTTAAGATGAGAATGCATGGTTGTTCTAAGGCGGGTATTAGAGCCCATATAGTTCAATGTGTATCTGCTCAATAATCTATGAAAAATCTTTTTGCATGAGATTGTTAGGTTAGTTCTGCATCTCTAAGGAGATGGATTGTTGTTTATAAGTTTGAGAGAAAGCCTCGTCATTTGGGCTAATTTTAGGGGTGATAAGGCACATTTTTACCCGATATTGAAATAAATGCACATAGTTCAACATCTCTGTCCAATAGTTAGAAATCGAGTTGTTTTGGCTCCAACTTAGGGCCCAATTTGTGAAGTCTTACTCCATGAAAAGGGTTGTCTTGTGGTTCAAGAGTACCGAGATTGAAATCAGAGCTTGTGGTTGAACATCTCAACGTAAAAGTGTTTGAGAAATTTGATTATTGTCATTACTCCAATCTAGTGCTCCATATACGAGGAGAAGATAATTGGGCAAGTCTTACATTATTTATGGAAGTGGTATGCACATGTATGCGAGGGGGATGTATACATTTCAAAATCAGCTTTTGGGGTGAAGAGACACAATTTTTTTCCAAAATGTTGCAACATAAGAATGAAATAAACGAGGAGAACATATTGTGTTAACCATCCTAAAAGAGTGCTTCATTAATCACATATTATGTATTAACATCTCACTCGTCAGGCATACTTTTTAATGTACAACTTTGCTCTATTTTTTGCTATATACGTATTATGAATATGTAGCTTGGTGTGTTGTTTTTTTTCCCTATCATTTTACCTTCATTAAAATCATTCCTTACTAGTGGATCATCTCAAAAAATTTCTCAATTTTGTGGAGAGAATTGTCCATAATTCCATAGGATCAGCTTTTGGGGTGAAGAGACCCACAATTTTTTTTTCCCAAAATGTTGCAACATAAGAATGAAATAAACGAGAACATATTGTGTTAACCATCCTAAAAGAGTGCTTCATTAATCACATATTATGTATTAACGTCTCACTCATCACACATACTTTTTAATGTACAACTTTGCTCTATTTTTTGCTCTGTACGTATTATGAATGTAGCTTGGTGTGTTGTTTATTTTCCCCATCATTTTACCTTCTTTAAAATCATTCCTTACTAGTGGATCATCTCAAAAAATATGTCTCAACTTTGTGGAGAGAATTGTCCATAATTCCATAGGATCTATTTTAGAGATGGGTGCAACTTGGGTTAGTTCACATTGATTTCACTTACAAGAACCAAGAACCGATTCATGTGGGTCCTACTTTTAACACTTGAATCGACCCATATAATTGAAATTTTTTTTGTTATTCATTTCAATTCAGTTCTCTATTCTACCATGTACAACCCTCATATTTTCTAAGTCGGCGTGACCCGATACGGATGAGGTCGTGATAGAGAGGGTGACCGTGGCGCAGTAGACCGACACGTCGGGGGGCCGTCGAGATCAAAAAAGGAAGTCCCGGGGGGAGGAAGTGGACCGAGGGTCCACTTCCTCACCTGGGCGAGTAGACCTATGGGCCACTCGCCCAGGGGTGGCGAGTGGACCATGGTCCACTCGCCCAGGGTGAGGGGCGAGTGGACCGGTGGTCCACTCACCCAGGGTGAGTGGCGAGAGGACCGGTGGTCCACTCGCCCCGGGCACTCGGGCGAGTGGACCATGGGTCCACTCGCCCCTAAGGGGAGTGGACCGAGTGGTCCACTCGCCCAACCCAGGCAGTGGACCATTCAGTCCACTCTACCGACCCCCGACAAGGGGGGAGTGGACGTCTCAACCTCCACTCCCCCCCCCTCCTGTTTTGGTCGTTTAGGTTCATAGTTGAGCTGCGGATAGCAGAATTTTGGCTATCCGCGGCCCAATTTTGGGAAGTCTATAAATAAACCCCCATAGGCACCTTGGGAAGGGTTGGACTATCCCCCTCCCCTTGCGTGTGTCTTGTGAGCAAGCACTCCCCCCCCCCCCCCCCCCCCCCCCCCCCCCCCCCCCCCCCCCTCTCAGTGAAGGTTGACGGTGAGGTGGTCCTTAGTGCCCGCCAAGGTGCCCAGGCTCAGCATTGGCTTGGGAGGGGAAGCTCTCTTTGAACTTCCGGGTGTGTGGTGGGACCTCCACGTTGCAGCTTAAGGGGTTCGTTTTTGGACTCAAATGTTCTTCAAAGGCAAGGTCTCTCTCGGTTCTTTGCAACTAGTCAAGGGTTCTAGCTCAGATCAAGTAAGGGTTAGTTGCATACCCCTTTCGAACGTCGAGACCAGTTCTCTGGTTTCAACATACCCGACGTCTTACTTTATATTGTTCATTACTCTTGTTGCATAAACTTATTATAATGTTGCCCATAATATCAACGATATTGTTCTTTTTTAGCCAGCCTACACTAAGATGAACCATATACTTTTATCATTTTCCATAAGTGATATATGAATACTTCTTAAGAGATTAGTCATCACAGAACTACTCCCATCTAAACTTGCATAACTATGGAGTTTCTAACACAATTCTACCAGTTACTCTGAAAAGACGCCTATGATATTTAAGAGTCAAAATTATTACATAAACAAAATAGCTTTCCCTCCAATTTTGATGTGTGAATTGCCTTATTCCTTCACTTGGAAGTTTACCATTTTAGAAGCATATTAGGAGCTATCTTTCTCTGGGCTCTCTGCCTAAAGATACACCTCGCTCTAATTGGACAGGTCTCATCAGATTTGATATATTACATTTATATAGCAAGTTGTAAGTAAATGATAATAAAAATTTTGACTCTAAATTCTCACGCATGGAATTTGAATTATTTCCTCAGATTAGTTTTATAAACAACATAACATTTATAAGGTTATAAAAAAATAGTGCTTTATGTTGTTAATATGAAACAAGTTCAACATAATATTATTATTAAATGATTCAAACATTTTGAAAGTCCATGAAAGAAATGTTAGCTTTGATGTCTTATCTATTTGAATCAAATGATAAACACTAAATATTAACTATAACTATTAATAATATGTGTATATATTAAGTAGTATTACATGCTACCTAAATTACAAATTAAATATTACGTATTTATATTTTAATTTATGTGTCGGTTCTCGAGTACCTGGCCATAAGAACCTAAACCTGACATGAAGTATCGATTCTGAGTTTTCGTCGAAACTAAAACCGAGCTCTCCATCACTGTCATTGTTCTTTTTGCAGATTCATTGTTCCAGAGTTCTCCTCAAGAATTATCATAGACTTTCTCGACCTTATACATCATTGTCATTGTTGCGAATCAATTTACTTTTTGAAATCTAAGAATTCCCAAACCTATCATCTTTAAATTTCTTATCAATGGTTTCTGATTGTGGATTAATGACGCTCATGGTGTACTCTATATAACTCAATTATGCTCAAACTTCTAGTTTTCGCTCTCTTGTATACACTCAAAAATACTTGTCTTTTAATATGGACATCTTCAAATTTGTTTGAAGTAATTTATATATTTAGAAGAATGTATTTTTGTAGTGTACATCTTGGTGATGTTTAAAGTGTACATTTATTACTAATTTAAAAAATAATTGCTGATTATTATATATATCTTAATATCTATAAGATTATAATCTATATATGAGGAAGCTCTAAGCTTCACAAAAATGATACTTTGCCTTTATAATAATTCTAAATTCTATGTAAAAAATTGTTATAACTAGCTACTAGCCTACTCCTATGAGATTAAGGGTTCGTTTGATTGGGCTGTTGCTGATGAAAAGCTGCTGATCAGAAATGGAGTTTTGAAAAAGAACTGTTTTCTGAGAAATGAAGTTTTGTCATATAAACTGTTTGGGTCAAATGCAGTTTTCAGTGCTTATTGAAATACAGTTTTGAAAATTTTGTTTGGTAACAAAAAAACACATACCCACACACACAAATGCATTCATACAAAACTCTCCTTTGTGTTTGCTGAAGTCAGAAATCAAATCAAACTCTCAAATACACAAATCATACCAATCTGATTTTTCAAAACTACTCACATAGAGATCGATCAGCAAAAAAAAACTTCCCTAAGGCATATCGATCTAATTTTTTAAAACTAGAAGCTATAAATGATGGATCAATGGATGAAGGGGTAACGAGATAATGAAACTAGTACCTGTCACAGCAGTAGGCGGTGGATCGAGAGCGGGAATATCGAACTAGAAGCTCGTCGTCACAGTGGAAGCTCACCGCCAAAGTGAAGCTCAACAGGAAACCGCCGACTAGGAGATCTGGATCGGTGAAGAGGAGACCGGCAAGGAGGAGGCGCGAAGAACCAGTGAGGAGGAATCGCCGCAAGCGAGGAACTAGCGAGGAGGAATCGTTGGAAGCTCGCGGGATCGGTGAGGACGAATCGCTGGAAGCAGAAGAATCGACGACGATGAAGCGTCGCTCGCGGGATGGGTTAGGGCATCGAGAGGGAGACGTGATTTCATGCGGTGAACTGGAGCCTAATCCCGCGTCTGGCTCATAAGAAGAAACGCCGGTTATTGTCCAACCTCCGTTTTAGACAAAATCCGACCCAAACGCTGCTTATTGTCCAACCTCCGTTTTGTCCATTCCGCAACGGAGCAAATAAGCTCAACCAAACGCGCCCTAAGAAAAATAATTGCCGCAATATCATAAACTAAAATACATTCTGGCATGAGACAACTACAAAATATTTTATGTACAATATAAGACATTTATATTGTTAAATAAAAAAAATATTTAGCTCCATATTAATTTTTGGCGGTTATTGTTATTCGCAAACCGTGTTTTCTATTCGCAGATTGTCTATTAGTAGATATTTTTGTTATCTGTAGATTAGTGAAGAAAATTAAAAAAAAATTGATCGTCCTCTTCGCCTTCCTTACCATAGGGAGAGAATAACCCTAGCTCTCTAAATCTTCCCAAACAAACCCTAACTATCTAAATCTTCCAAAACAAACTGAAACCACATGAACAACGAAGAAATCGTCTTTCTTCCTCAACTCGGTCTCTATCCGTGCATTTATTTTATAAATCACGATCCGTGCGCACATTGAAGTGCTCAAAAGGTCGTCAGAGATGTTCCTTCGTTGTAGAGCCCTGCACAGAAGAAAATAGATATCCACTGCTCAAATTTAAAATTGGTCTGCGGATAACAATTTGTAAACTCAAATAAAATGAGAAATTATTGGTTGGCGGATAGACATTTATGGTCTGCAAATAACAATTGCCTAATTTTTATATAAATTTATTATAATTGATAGAAATAATTCTTACTTTCCGTTATTTTGTATCATCCCTTTCCGTTGTTACCCTAAACACTATATATGAGCCTCTCTCTCCACTCGACCTTCCCCTAACCTCTCCGACAACCAAAATAATGGGCACCCTCGCCGGCCACCTCATTCCCGGCGCCACCTTCACCGTCCTCGGCCTCTGGCACCTCCTCAACACCTCCACCGCCTTACGCCTCTCCACCGGCGCCACCTCCTCCTCCCGCACCTGGTTCCCGTCCCCTTTCATCAAACACCTCGAGCTCATCCTCCTCCTCCTCCTCTCCCTCCTCGCCACCATCTTTCTCCTCCTCTCCCCCTCCTCCACTGCCGACATCGAGCACGCCGTCATGTTCCTCCACCTCGCCATCTACTCAGCCGCAGCCCTCGCCGCCGACATCATCCCCTCCCCCTCCTCCGCCGCCTCCATCGTCGGCGCCCTCGCCGCCTCCGCCTTCGCCCAGGAGCTCCTCCTCCTCCACTTCCACTCCATCGACCACTCCGGCCTCGAGGGCCACTACCATCGTCTCATGCTGATTGCCGTGGCCGCGTGCTTGGTGTCGACCGTAGCCTCGGCGGCGCTTCCGATGAGCCACCTGGCGGCGGTGGTGAGGTCGGCGGCGGTTGCGCTTCAAGGGTTGTGGTTCGTGTGCACGGGGTTGGCGCTGTGGGGCCCGGCTTGGCTTTTTCCGGCGAAATGTGCGGCGGGGAGCGGGGAAACGGCGGCCTGCGCGGGCGCGGCTGCGGCGATGGCGAACGTGCAGTTTAGTTTTATAGTAGCCGGGGTGGCGGCGCTCACTGCCGGGGTTTGTTTATTGCCGGATAGGAAGGGAGTTGAATATAAGAAGCTGGGAGCAGCCGGCGGGAGCTTCGATAACGGCTGTGGTGGCACAAAACAGAGCCAAGCTCTTGTTTGATCTGAGGATAATGATGCTCAGGTGTGAGCAACAATAAACGGGCCATGGCCCATGGCAATGCTTTAGTGGGCTAATCAACTTTTTATTATATGATATATATATAGGCAATAACTATATGCAGGCCGACCTCAGTTATGTGTAGGTCGTGCAATTTGAAAATGATTATATGCAGGCCAATTTCTAAACTGGTTCACAGTTTTCTATGAGTTTTTAGTTTGGCCTGTATTTATCTTTGAATTGCATACAATCGAAACTGACCTGCATATAACATGACCCTATATATATACACGATATATACTATATATACACTACAAGAAATCTGGCTTTTAGTACGAAAATTTTGGTCACTAATTATTGCGGGTTTGTCACTAAAGACATTTAGTGACCGAATTTAGTCCGTCACAAGGTGGTTGCGAAAGCACCGTCACAGAATGTATTTAGTGACCAAAATAATTTTTGTTACTAAATGTATATTTTTAGTGACGAAATAATCTCCGTCACTATTTTTTTTGCAACGAATATTTTTTTCGTCACTAAATGTATACTTTTAATGACAATTATTCTCCGTCACTAAATATTTTTTGTGACCAAAATAATCGTAGTCACTAAATATATTTAGTGGCCAAAATACCTTTGGTCACTAAATGTGTATTTTTTGTGACAACTAATCTTCGTCACTAAATGTATTTAGTGACCAACAAAATTTTTTCACTAAACATATTGATTATTCAAAACATTATTTGTTGCTGAAATAATACTTTTTGTGACCAAATTAATTTAGTCATTATTTATGCACAATATCATACACAATAATAGAGTTTCAAATTGCTTAAAGAATCTTATTGCAAGGAGAATTTTTATTTCTATTTTATTAATAAAAAATGAAGGTGGGAGATAACCCAAACTCTTCTATACAGACCAATGGAACTTTTATCTCTCTATTAAAGTCCATACATTGAAAAAGAGAGCTATATGCAAAAGACCTAATGCCTAAATAGATGATGCTTATGGAACCATCTCATTTTTTCTTCACAAACAAGTAGTGATGTAGAAAGAAGAAGACTTGCACTCCTCTCTTCCCCTCTGCAAATGACTAAAGAAGTTTAGGGTTTAATTAATGCTTCCGCTTACGTTTTGTACTCTCGTTTAGTTGTTACTTTTCTGGTTATCACCTTTTAACTCCTAGCTAGTGTGGTTTGTATGGCGTGGGGTCCCGGCCGGACCTGCTGTTATACTCTTCGTACTGGCAGGATGTTACATCCTTAGTCACAATATCCAATGCATGGCTGCTACAACGGTCTTTGGGTCAGACTTTACACATGACACCTTAACGACAACAGGGTTCAGGGTGTATAGAAGGAGTTGGACCGCATCTGAGTAAATTAGTTCTTTGTTCTTCTCCAAGTAGCCGCTTGTGTCATGCAAGACCTGATACAATTAGCTATATATTAGTCATATAAGAATCAACATATCATTGCATATAAGTAACATAGAAAATAGTTCAAATGAGACAATTCTAAGAATCACTTCAGAAGATGTATGAACAATATCACTCACTTGAGAAGATGTAGCTGAATCAATAAACAAAATCAATGTCTTAGGAATTGCACATCCCTTTGTCAATTCCTTCACTATCACCGTAGGAATTGCACATCCCTTTGTCAATTCCTTCACTATCGCGGTGTAACCGCGAGGCCCATCAGATAAATCATGGTCGTCCAATCAATCTAATCAAAGAGCGGTGTAATGGTGGATGTCCAAGTGAATTTTACTAGAGCACTTATACCTACTATGATATGGTGGCATGTGTCTATATTTTCAGCCCACATCACCTTATGATATGAAATTACTAATTTATCTTTAATTTTATTGAAAAGGGAGGCACTATGACCCAATTTTTAATCTTGCCAAAAATGTCAATAATATGAATTGAACCCAAGTCCCGACTATGGCAGGCAAAGATTACAACTATTACACCATCTAATTTTTATTGAAATATGCTATATATATATGTGTGTGTGTGTATGTGTTTGTGTGTGTGTATTTAAAGTACGTAAGATCATTAAACAAATTTTAAATTAAATATATTATGCTTCTGCGATATTTAATGGGTGCCACCCGTGCTTGGACGCGGGCGGAGCCTGCCTGATCGCGATCGACGTGAGTACATGTTGTGCGGGACACGGTGGACCCCCTGATGGGTTTTCTATAAGGGTTGCACATCATATGTGCGCAACAAAAATGATTCAAGAAAAACCCAAAAGAGAAGCATACGGATCTTCCGATAACCACGAATCAAAAAATAAAAGCAACAAGTGCAAAAGTAGCTAACTTCAGAATCAAGATTCACGACTTGTTGTTGAAAGTCTTTGGTAGAACTGAGATCCACACTTTAGTCGGGATTGAGTTCTTCTAGAATGTAGAAATAGATCTACGTCTTTATGTGCATGCATCCACACTAACGTCGAGAACACCACACCAATCGCCCAACGAAGGCGGGCTGGAGAATGATCGAGTTCTTCATCTCCACGCATTACTAGATTCGTTTTCAAGAGAGGAGGTAACGCTCTGATTCCAGTTCTCTAAATGGAACCGCCGCAACCGCAGGGCATAACTTTTCTTCTCTCGCAAAAGGATCAAGCACCATAACCCTAGAACTGATATATATCAGTGAACCAAGTTTAGGTTTGATAGTGAAAGGAGAAACAGTCTAAACAGTCATTTCGACATCCATGCAACATCAAGTTTTTAAGCTGATAAACACTTTTATCGTCTTGATGTCAAGTCGATAAAGAGATTGTCGGCTTGACAGTCAAGCTGATAATAGTCAAGACGATATACACTATATCATTTTGAGGTCTCATTGATGTACACTATATCGTCTCGAGATCTCGATGGTATTGACCAAATGACGACTTGACGGTCAAGTCGATATTTAGTTAAGTCTAGTCGATATCAATATATCACCAATCAGTCTAATCGGCATAGACCAAATGTCGGCTTGACATCAAGCCGATATTTAGTCAAGTCTAGTCGATATAAATATATCAACAATCAGTCTAGTCAACATACTAAATAGCAGCAGACAATATAGTCAATATACACTATATCGACAGATAGTCTATACGATATTTAGTCTTTGTCAATGGACAGTTAAATCAACAAATAGCATTTGTCATCTTGACTTCTAGACGACACAGACCTTCTCCCAATCAGCCATGTTTAGCTCTTCACTTATATCCTATATGAGTCGAGCCACCCCGATCATGTATCTAATTCTCGTACATTATTATATGTGACCCCATAAACTCTCATATTACGTTGGCAGCGAGACTAACTCATTGACTACTTCCAGATCACATAAGACCTTAACAGTCTCCCACTTGATCTAGAACATATCAACTATAGTTTCACAAGCAATGCGTCATCTAGAAATGCATCACTGGTACCCAAGTAATACAAGAGTTCGTAACTCAATGAACCTCTTGTGACACATGTTTCAGTGTTGTCATGTTCCTTTGTCTCTTACATTTAGATTGAATTCAAGGCATGGACCGCGTCACCCTCTTAATAATTGAATATTAGTTTCTTGATCTAGAATAGACCTTCTGAGATTGGTGAGCTCAATATCACATATTGACTCAACCCAGCATGACCATGCATTTCTTAGTCTCATCAAGGGGCCCATGAATGTAACTCTTGTCATATAGGAGGACAAATCGCATCTCATCCACATACAAACACCCAGATGATTCATAATGTACCCAATAACTCCTCGAATCATCAACTTTTCTCAAGAAAAACTTAAAATGACATCAAAGTATGACCCTCCTCACTTGATGAGTGTTGTGACTTCACCTCAAAGAACCACAAACACCACTGTCACTTGATACATACTTGTGACACGTTCATATAACAATCCACAAAGTAGTCTCAGGATGGGTTTGTCCAGTACAACTTGTTCTTAACAGAGTACATATGTGTTAACTATCTAATATCATGACCTGTGAGAATCGGTCATCAGTCACCTACATATTAGTCTTAATGTATCATCCTCACCCTAATTTCTAAGATGATACCTCAACCAGTGACCATTTAAGAATAATGCTTTTTATAAATATAGTTCTCACATTCAAGTCACGCACTTGAATTCTTATGGAAAAAAACATTCTAAGAATATTTATTATATTAATTACTATATCAAATATAGAAGCAAATTGGACATAACTTATCATAAATGTAAAAAAGAAATATATAGTATTATTCATCACATGAATAAACAACTGACAAATACAAAATCCACAACCCTCCCACTAGAGGTGATCATTCATGTATCTCACACCCATTGATCTAGCATGATCATCATGCTTCTTTTGCGCAAGAGGCTTTGTCAGTGGATCCGCTATATTCTTTTCAGTCGGTACTCTGCATATGCTCACATCTTCTCGATCGACAATCTCTCGAATAAGATGGAATCGTTGAAGTATGTGCTTAGAGCGCTGATGAGATCAAGGTTCCTTGTCCTATGCAATGACATCATTGTTGTCACAGTAAAGAATTACCGGATCAACAATGTTAGGAACTACATCAAGCTCGCTGATAAATTTCCTAATCCATACAGCCTCCTTCGACGTATTTATAGTAGTGATATGCTCGATCTCAGATGTAGAATCGGCAACTGTCTCTTGCTTGAAACTCTTCCAGCTTAGAGTACCTCCATTAAAGCAAAACACAAAACCTGACTGAGACATTGAATTGCCTCTATCAGTTTGGAAGCTAGCATTCATGTAACCCTTTACAACAAGATCTTCCTCTCCACCAAACACCAAGAATACATCATTGGTCATTCTCAAGTACTTTAGGATATTCTTGATGGTTGTCTAGTGACCATCACCCGGATCAGACTGATACCTGCTAGTCATGCTCAAAGCATATGAGACACCGTGTCGAGTACATAATATTATATACATGAATGATCCAATTGCTGAAGCATGTGTAATCAACTTCACGCGGTCCTTATCTTCCAAAGATTTATTACGTCGGTTCTTAGAGAGACTCACACCATGTGACATGGGTAAGAATTCCTTCTTGGACTCAAGCATGTTGAACCACTTCAACACCTTCTCAATTTATGTACTTTGGGTCAAATCCATCAACTTCTTCAACCTATCTCTATAGATCTTAATACTCAGTATATAAGTTGTTTCACCCAAGTCTTTCATAGAAAATTAGTCCTCTAGCATGTTCTTAAAAGCTTGCAGGGTCGGAATATCATTCTCAATCAATAGTATGTCATCTACATAAAATATCAGGAATATAATAGTACTCTCACTAATCCTTTTGTAAACACAAGGCACGTCTTCATTCTTGATGAAACCAAACTCTTTGATTTTCTCATCAAAATGAAGATTCCAACTTCAAGAAGTCTGCTTCAATTCATAAATGGATTTATGCAACTAGCATATTTTAGTGGCTTCATTTGGAGATACAAAACCCTCTGATTGTGTCATATACACTTCCTCAAGGAGGTTTCTATTAAAGAAAATCATTTTGACATCCATTTGCTAGATCTCATAGTCATAATACGCAGCAATAACAAATAGAATTCTGATGGACTTTACCATGACAATAAGGGAAAAGGTCTCATCATAGTCAACACCATGAATTTGCTTTAAACATTTAGTCATTAATCACCATTTGAATGTATGTATATTCCCATTCATGTCAGTCTTTTTCTTGAAGACTCACTTGCACTCTATGGGTCGTACCCCTTCAGGTGGTTCCACCAAGGTCCAAACTTGGTTTGCATACATGGAGTTCATTTCAAATTTTATGGTCTCAATCCACTTCTCTGAGTCTGGATCATTCATAGTCTCTTGGTAGGTTGTAGTCTTATCTTCATGATCCATAAGCAACACATTACCTATTTGAGATATGAGAAATCCATACACTACTAGAAAATTGACTTTTAGTGACAAAAAAATTTGTCACTAAAAGTTGGATTTTGGTCACTAAAGATATCTAGTGACCAAATTTAGTTCATCATGAAGTGGTCAAGAATGCCCCGCCACTAAATGACTTTAGTGACCAAAAAGATTTTCGTCACTAAAGTGCATCTTTAGTGATCGAAAAGATTTTCGTCGCTAAATGTGTACATTTAGTGACCAAAAAATTCGGTCACTAAAATAAGTTTCAGTGACCAAATTAATTCAGTCACTAAGGAAGTTTCAGTGACCAAATTAATTTAGTCACTATAAGAAGCTTCAATGACCAAATTAATTCGGTCACTATAAGAAGTTTTAGTGACCAAATTAATTCGGTCACTAAAAGAAAAATTAGTGATCAAATTAATTCGGTCACTAAATATGTATATTTTTAGTGACGAAGTATCTAGTCACTAAAGAAATGATGCAATAGTTACAATTTCGGTCAGTAAATTTTGTTCCAATTCCTAATAAAATATCATCGAATTATTTCATTTACTATTTATTACCATTTAATTTAGACATTCAAACATAAGAAATTAAATAAATACTCAATCACAAAGAGAAATTTGTTCAACATAGATTATTTTAATAATTGAAAAAAAAGGTGGGAGATAGCCCAAACCCCTTAATACAAATTAAAATTGTTTTCATCTCTAATTAAACTAAGAACATACAAGTTGCAGTATTAATTCTTCTTTACGCAGAATTTTGTTTCGGACTTTATTGAATTCCTTGTCTTTGAACTTATTCTCCTTCTGAAGCTTCTATGTGAACTTATTCATATAACAAATGTCACATTGGCATCGATCAAACTTTACACTTTCAAATGTAATAACAATAAACAAAGTGATATAATAATATGAATTTAAATCACGCATTATACATAAAATCATGACAAAATGAATGGATGTGAATGGTCAATTTACCCATTTCAGACATATTGTCTGCCTGCAATTAAAGGTGTGTACTGACTAAACACACTACAGTGCAAAAAATGATGAAATTAAGAAAATGTTTTCAAATTTTCTAACTAACTTAGTTTCAGATTTAGTTGGTCTATGACTGATCATAGAAATACCCATATAGCCGCAATATATTTGGGTGTCTGAGATGATTCTGGATCTCTAGTTCCCGACGGAGCTGATGCTAAACTTGAGGTTGCTTTACCTGGGTCTTGAAAAGAACTTTTATTGCCACCATGTGATTACTCTGCTTTGTAGAAGGAATTCTTCTTTAAGTAGAAATGTATGCATGTGTATGTGTTCTAAAATCGAAATGAGGGATTCATACAATAGAATTTGTAACTCAATGTGGTTACAAAAATCATGAATTGACAGTAATGTTGCTTATAATTAGGGAAAATTCAGTGAACTTGGTGCCCAATTCACTAAAATTGATCCTCATGTTGCTTATAATTATGGACAACTCCTAACCTCTATGGTATACATCTTGGTTATTCCTCATATGTAACTCACTTTCAAAATCAAAATGAGACATTCATACCACAGAATTTGTAACTCAATGTGATAGAAAAATGAAAATGATTACCTATCACTCGTGTGTGTGTGTGTGTATGTTGCGGACCACTCAAGGCTCCGGTAGACCAGACTAAATTAAACCGTCTTAGCCCGGGAGCGTTCGAGCGTGCAAACACTCATAAAAAAGGGAAAGCTGACAAAACTATTTTTTTAACGTGGAAAACCCGTCAACTTGGTGAAAAATCACGCGGTACTATTTGTTGGTTGTTGTACAAAGCTATTTTGAAGAACTCGAGGGCGACAGACCGCCTCTCGTTACAATCATTGAGAGAGAGGTGCTCGGAGGGTGATAAGTCACCACTCACGGAGCTAAGTCTTTTGTCTGTTGTAGGGAGGAATGCTACTCTCTAAGCGCTATGGAGATGTTAACTGTTGTTTGAAGGTTGGTTCAGTGTGCTCTGTACGTCTTTGTCTTCGCGGATCGTCTCCTGCTACACGAGAGGAGTTTGGAGTGCTGGTCTTGATGGTGGCTGGTACGCTTGTTCTTGAGGCACGGGGACGCACTTGTTCATGAGCCCACGGAGGCGCGCTTGTTCTTGAGCGCACGGAGGCGCGCTTGCAGCGGAGCGCACGGAGGCGCGCTTGGAGCGGAGCGCACGGAGACGCGCTTGGAGCGGAGAGCACGGAGGCGCGCTTGGAGCGGAGCGCACGGAGCGCGCTTGGAGCGGAGCGCACGGAGGCGCGCTTGGAGCGGTCTTGAAAGCGTAGTGCACAGAGGCGCGCTTGCAGCGGAGCACTCGGAGGAACGCTTGGAGCGGAGTGCTCGGAAGCATGCTTGGAGCGGAGTGCATAGAGGCGCATTTGGAAGGTGAGCGCACGGAGGCGCGCTTGGAGCGGAGTGCGCGGAGGCGCGCTTGGAAGTGGCGCGCTTAGAAGTGACGTGTAACATCCCGGGTCTGCAAATAGAATATAATATAGGTCCGGCCGGGACCCCAGACATATAATATCCACAAAGCCTAAAATGTTAGTAATTGATACAAGCAAACATATTAATACAACTCAAAGTAAACAAAAACAGAAGCTAACCATAAGCCCAAAACAAAGGGGCCAGAATGTCCACAGCTAAAAGGAAAACCATACTGAAATGACACGGCCTTAAGGCCTAACATGGCTTTCAACAAAGCATAACAAAAGGGGCTACACGAAAACCATCACAAGCACACAAAAATACCGAAAGTACGGTCCTAAGACCGGGGAAAGAAATCGTTACTCTTGCAGAGCGTCGCGGAGGCATCGAGATGATCGTAACGGCTGACCACGCACGAAATTTGCACTCTACGCGTCGATTTAAACTCCAAATCGACTTTCCACGACGGCACCGACCCTCCTTGGCAACTCTCCTCGAACAAGCAAGGATCTCCGCTCACCAACCCTGTTTAGGAGGGGCTCGGGCTTGAGCCGTAGCAGAGACACAGCAAACGGAGGAGATATCGGGCTCGGCTCCTCCTTCTAGCAGCCAAGCAAGAGAGAGGGAGAGGGAGAGGAGGTCGGGCTCCTCCTTCCTGCATCAGAGCAAGGGAGAGGGAGAGGAGGTCGGGCTTCTCCTGGCCGGTGAGAGGAGGGGACAACTCAGGAGAGCGATCGGGACGGAGGAGGGGTTTGCGGCTGGTTCACGCAAAGTGAGAGGGAGAGAGGAATCAGGAGAGGGTTTTAAGGGTTAGGTTAGATTTGCTAACCGCAGAACAAGGCTACTAACCGCACCCCTAAAGCTGCTAAACGCAGACCACGCCCCAAATTTGTTAAACATCGAAGTATTGGGGGCATTACAATTCTCTCCTCCTTAAAGAAATTTTGTCCCGAAATTTATTTTCAATCTTAGTAACGAAAGATACAAAGCGTCAAATTACAAAACGACCTATGGGTTATGGACCCACCACGCTTCCGCTGCGCTACATTGATTTACACCTTCATGAGGAAAACCACGTGATCTTAACCGTCGTGAGATACCAACCTAGAAGGTCACGAATAACATTCGTACGACTTTTCAAAGCTCGGGGAATCATCCTAGATTCGGACATACAAACGTCGACGAATCTTTACACATATTATATCACCAAGATTCACCCGTCATATATGTTATAGCCACAAAGCCTTGCGAACTCTCATTTTCGTCCCTCCATGGTCAATCCATTAAATCGAGAAGAGTCGCGCTCTTCCCAAAACGAGGAACCTCGACCTCTCAAAGGAGAATCAAATCACTACATTGATTCCAATTCATTGCGAGTTCACTTACACTCCAAGCACGTCAAGACTGCGATAATTTTGGAAGTCTATCATTGGCGGTAATCATACTACAACATCACATCTATTCAACAATTAAAAACACAACACCACCACTACCATTCATATTTTGTGTAAGCCACACACAAAAGAGAAATTAATGCCTGAGATATCACAATCTCAACAGGGCGCTTTCTGTTGGATTTTCTCTACACTTTCATTCAACGCAAACAACAAGCTCAAACAATCGAACCTTTCTAGAGGTTTCACCACATAGGTCATCACGATCATATAAGTTCACATATGCGATGATTTTAAGGATCATGTCCTCAAACCATCAATCTCCAACTCACGACGCATATATATTCTCGTATTATCGCGCCAACAATTCAGTTCCGAACGAATTACCTTGAACCCATCACAGGATAGACTAACAACGCTTCACGGGTGTTATTTATCAAGTGTCACAAATAACAATTTCCATTCACCAACATGTTAGGAAATCAAACTCATAAAGGGGTCATCACTACATAACCACGCAATAAGAAAACAAGACTAAATCGCTAGAATCATCTTTCACGCTAAGTCCACGATTCTTGCACGAATCCGAACATTGTGCATGATAAATACGCATTTTGCTACCAACAATTTCAATTCTCGCTTATCAACTCAAAACCTCAAAAGAAAGATGTCAATATTTCGTCATGGCTCTTCCATAGGTAGAGCAATAGCCTTAACATGCTCGCATTCGTCACGATTTATTACAACCAATCCAACTCATACATAAGCAAATCACCAAAATGACACGAGCCTTAATTAATCCATGCTAGCAAATTATGAGTAGCACTTACATATTGCACTCTTTCTAGTACCACCCCATACACATTTCATGTGTGACAATGCTCACACAATCCAAAGTCATTAACTACTACCCGAATTTTGTGTAACTCACACACAAAAGAGAGAACCTTATCCAAGATAGTTCAATCTCGATGAGGCGTTTACTTGGGTTCAAACATGTACGAACCTCTGTACGAATCCTACCAAGCAAAACTACGAACTCCATTGTTTGAGAACCTATTCATGATTCAAACTAAGTTGGACACACGTCCAAAGATCAGGTTCCCAAACTAACAATCTCTAACCTCACGACACATAAATTTTCATAGTATCGTGTCAACAACTCGACTTTGAAGGAGTCACTTTCACTCTATCTTGAGGTAGACTAAAAACTGTACACGAGCGTGCTAATTATCAAGTAACATAGATAGTAATTTTCATCATCAATACGTTGCGAGGTCCAACTCATATGCGGTCACAACTACATCGTTACGCAACAATTAAATTTCAACTCGTCCGCTATAGTCACCATTCATGTTACGAGAACCATGTACAAAAACATATCATCAAAAATGGGCTTGACTCTCAAAGTCATACAAGAGAAAGATAAACCCCCAACGAAAGTCCAAAATAAAGAGGGTATACGCTTGACACATATAACAAAACATCGCTCATAAGTGCGACTACATGCGCACACAAACTACAACGCATGTTACCTTACATGAAAGGAGGGGACAAAAGATGTCATCACCACTGCTTCTTCAGGACTAAGCTCGGCACCCACGCGCAACGTGACATTGACGGCCACAAAGAAAGCAAGCAATAGGTGACTTTTGTCTCTTCCTTGATTCTCTTGAACTTTCAGCTTTGGATTCTTCAAAGGCATGTGCTCTTTTCGATTCAGCAGCCAACATTCTATTTCTTTCAAACTCCTCTTCCGACTCACTCTGCCCTAAGCGAAAGACAAGCTCCAAGTTGCAGGCAGCTTGAATCAAAATGGGGAAACTGATAGACGTTGTTGCGCGCAATCTGATCTTCCACTCCTCGCGCAAGCCTTTAAGAAAATATCGCGCTTTGTCCTCATCAGTCACCAGGACATGCTCAACATAATGGCTCAGTCGCAAAAACTCTTGGAGATAAGTCTCCACAGACATCTCCTTTTTCCTCAACATCAGAAAATCTTCTCGTAGTATAAGGCGGGTAGTCGTCGGAACGAAATGTTCCCAGAAAACCGACGCAAACTCTTCTACGGGGATTTGGGACCAAGGGCGTCGAGCAAAACGTCCACGACACTCCTCTTTCCACCATCTCTTAGCCTCCCCAAAAAGTGCAAAGGAGATCAGAGTGACCCTCAGCTCCGACATGACTCTTAAAGGCCAAAATGAGATCTTTAATCCATTCCAACCAATCTTGAGCATAAGCGGGCGACTCGGCATCGTTGAAGAAAGGTTGATGGCAACTCAAGAAGTAAGTCATCTAATCACGAGTCTCGTATGTTGCTTCTCCAATAGCAGACATAGGTGCAGATGCCACAGGGATGGGTGTCCCACTAGTAGTTGAACCGGCACACTGATCTTCCATAAGTACTCCTATTTCATCTTCACTAGCTATGGTTGTCTCCTGCAAGGGAGTGAGACCAACCTCGTCACCAATCACCTAGTAGAAAGACGAAAGAACTTAGCAACACACGCGACATTATATAACACAAACAACTAATTAGCACGCAAAGAACACTCAGGTCCTTAGTCACAACATCCAATGTATGACTGCTCCAACGGTCTTAGGATAAGACTTTACAAGTGACACTTTAGCGACAACAGAGTTCAACACACCACTGTTAAAACGATGTCAAAAGTAGTCACCACGCACGTAATCCATCATACGGAATAACAACAGCGTGAGATCATCAAGTTGAATATTAGACTTGAGTCAAACCTAGTTCTCTCATGGCACTCACACTATAGGGTATACATAACCCTGCAAACACACATGGGCATTTACTTGCCCGGAAAATCACACCAGACTCTCGGGGACCCAAGTCACAGAGTTTACAAACTCAAGGCCAAACTATGGCTCACAAACACAAGCATAGTGCACACAAAGCACCCAAACTAAAATTTGACGTACACACCTCCCAATTTCACTGAACCTCTTACCGGTCAGAACTCTCAATTCAACCTCACGATCTATCTCGTGTTTCAGCACACAAAAGAATAGATTTTGTATTTAACTAAAAGAGCGCGACAGAGGGGAGCATCCCGTAACTGTCCAAAGAGAGCGTGACGGGAATCCACCCATCCTTACAATACACTTCATTGCTCAGGAATCAAAATTCATCACCGCCATTAACATAGCGTGTCATTATTTATTCATCAATCTTAAGCGTGAATTTATGCGCTCGCTTGCACACATCGGGGTCACACCATCAAGCGTAGGGGTAACACAATTGATCGGATGGCTCTTTTCATATATCGCAGCATGTGTGTAATCCAATGATTCCAAATAATAGGTCGACAAAGGTTTGACACCATCTATAGTTATCTAATACAGTATCGGGTGAAATCACTACAACAAATCTAATCTTACAGACCATGACTTTTCATTCCACTAGTCATGTTCGCATAAGGGTAGCCATGAAGACTCACAACACTTATCAGAATACTAAGGTGGTCAACACCTAAGTTATGGAAACACCCAAATCGTAGCGGCGATTCTCCTGACATTCGTATTTCTTTACAGGTAACCGCTCATTCCATTTTCCAATAGCGCAATCCTTGGAGAAAGGAAGGCCAAAATCACTTCAGCCAGTCATTAAAAATGCTTACACATGTGAGACACATGATCTAACAATTATAAATAGGGGAAATCACTAAGCAGGGGACGCTTAAATTCCCAAAAGTGCACGAAAACCACAATTTTGGTCATTCCTAAGTGGACATTCTATTTAAATTTAGTCATTTAGGTTCTTGCACTGTATGTGCTCACCACCCGTTAAAAAGGGTTCGTCCCGAAACTTAAAGGCTAGTGGATCACAAAACCTAAAGTCTGATACCAATTGCCATAAACACCATGACATATAGAATATAACATGGGTCCGGCCGGGACCCCACGACATATCCACAAAGCCTAAAATGTTAGTCATTGATACAAGAAAACATGCTAATAAAACTCAGAGTAAACATGAACGGAAGCTAACCACAAGCCCAAAACAAAGGGGCCAGAATGTCCACAACAACAAGGAAAACAATACTGAAGTGACACGGCCTTAAGGCATTACATGGCTTTCAAAAAAGGTACAGACAAACAAAAGGGCTACACGAAAACCCCAAAACAGAGAGAAGATCCTAACCAGCTCCTCAGCAACCCATGGGCTCCGGCCCATTACACACCACTGCTAGCTCTGCCACCTGAAACCAAGAACAAACAGGCGGTGCAACGAAGGTCAGCATGGGGCTGACCAACACAACGTAACGATTTATTCCCCTAGTCTTAGGACCGTATTTTTTGTATTTTGTGCTTGTGATTATGTTCTGTGTAATGAGAGTCCCCTCACGCCGTTTCGGTTGAGGGCAGGGACTCCGCCATGGCGTGGGATTGTGACCCCGGCATATGTTTGTGTGAGCTGTATGTAGAGTCCCTCTCCCGCTATGCGGTGGAGAGCGGGGACTCTGCCAGAGCGTGGGATTGCAACCCTGGTGTAGTTTTCTGCTTTTTCTTTGCTTAGGAGGGCCACCCACCTCCAATTGGACATGGTGTGTGTTTCCCTCGGTTCATTGCGACCCCCCCCCCCTCCCCCGTGTCGATTGTGTCCGTCCCCTGCATAACTGTGCATTAGTGATCCGACGTGCGAGTCTGGATTTAGTCATACTGTGTGAAGCCTACCCGTGGCGGTAAGCCCAGATTAGTGATGTTTATGTGATGTGTATTGTGATTAGCCCTTGGAACGGGAACGGGAATGTCCCGTGCTATTCGTCGTAGTATTATAGGAATTCGTGGACTTTACTCGTGAATGCCCCATTCCTAGGCGGGCCTGTGTTGGGCCCGGTAGAAGGACATTTTTGTGGGGTTTTGTTGGACGGGTGAATCCCCTTCAATGCGTAGATTGCGCTTCCTTTGATCAGCCCTCTGCCACGTCAAAGGCTGTTGTATGTCGTATGTCTTCTGACCAGCCCTCTGTCACGTCAAATGCAGTTGTAGGTCGTATGTCTTCTGACCAGCCCTCTGTCACGTCAAAGGCGGTTGTAGGTCGTATATTTTCTGACCAGTCCTCTGCCACCTCACAAAGGGGTAGTTGTAGGTCGTTCATTCCAAATGAGTCCTCTGTCCATGCTATGGAGCAATTGTAGGTTTGGTCCCTTTTGTCACTACGATTGACCGAGTCGCGGTCGTGCTGTTACTGGGCGTTGAAGCTTAGATCGTGCATTTTTCATGTATTCATGACATGTACATGGTGGTTTGAAATGTGACGCTTGGCGTGTCCCCTGGCTCTTTGTTCTCGGTTCCTTGTTTGCATATTTTGATTTGCGTGTGTACTTACAGGAGAGCGATGTACTCGCCTTGGAGTCCGCTAGGATGGCCGGGGGGAGGAGTTGTTATGTTGTGTTGGTCAGCCCCATGCTGACCTTCGTTGCACCGCCTGCTTGTTCTTGGTTTCAGGTGGCGGAGCTCGCAGTGGTGTGTAGTGGGCCGGAGCCCATGGGTTGTTGAGGAGCTGGTTAGGATCTTCTCTCTGTTTTGGGGTTTTCGTGTAGCCCTTTTGTTTGTCTGTACCTCTTTTGAAAGCCATGTAAGGCCTTAAGGCTGTGTCACTTCAGTACTGTTTTCCTTGTTGTTGTAGACATTCTGCCCCTTTATTTTGGGCTTGTGGTTAGCTTCCGTTCATATTTTCTCTGAGTTTTATTAGCATGTTTTCTTGTATCAATGACTAACATTTTAGGCTTTGTGGATATTATATGTCGTGGGGTCCCGGCCGAACCCATGTTATATTCTATTTGCAGACCAGAGATATTACATGGCGTACTTATGAGCGCACGAGGAAGAGGCGCGCTTGGGAGAGCGCGAGGAAGGGGTGCGCTTGGGAGCACGCAAGGAAGAGGTGAGCTTGGGAGCACGCAAGGAAGAAGGAGGAGAGAGAAAATCCATAGGAGGATTTTCCTTTGGAGCGGAGAGGATCGATGCTCGCTTGGAGCGAAGCGCACGGAGGCGCGCTTGGATCGGTCTTGAGAGCGGAGCGCACAGAGGCGCGCTTGGAGCGAAGCGCACGGAGGCGCGCTTGGAGCGGAGCACTCAAAGGCGCGCTGGAAGTGGAGTGCATAGAGGCGCGCTTGGAAGGGGAGCGCACGGAGGCGCGCTTGGAGCGGAGCACTCGGAGGCGCGCTTGGAGTGGAGTGCACTGAGGCGCGCTTGGAAGTGGCGCGCTTATGAGCGCGCGAGGAAGAGGCGTACTTGGGTGAGCGCGAGGAAAGGGCGCGCTTGGGAGCACGCAAGGAAGCTGTGCGCTTGGGAACACGCAAGGAAGAAGGAGGAGAGGGAAAATCCGTAGGAGGATTTTCCTTTGGAGCGGAGAGGATCGAGGTTCGCTTGCAGGGGAGCGCACGGAGGCGCGCTTGGAGCGTTCTTGAGAACGGAGCGCACGGAAGTGCGCTTGGAGCGAAGCGCTCGAAGGCGCGCTTGGAGCGGAGTGCACGAAGACGCGCTTGGAAGGGGAGCACACGGAGGCGCGCTTGGAGCGGAGAGGATCCAAATGAAGGGGAATGAGGGTCTATTTATAGATTCCAAGAGGGGCGACTCGGTAATTTCTTCTGATAACTACCGGACGGACTAATAAAATGCTCTATTTAGAGCACGTAGATCACCACTTTTACGCAAATGATGAGACCGTCCCTGGGCGGTTATTGGCTCAACGGAGACGCAACTGCTCCTCCCGCGGGGGAGGAGCAGCCAACGAGGCAGGCGGTCGGGAAAGGGGACCACCGGCCAAGGTCGGGCGGCCAATTTGGGCGCCCGACCTTGGAGAAGTGGAGGACGACCCTAATTAGGGGCGGCAGCCAAGCACGGGCATCCGATTTGGCCGTCCGGCCTTGGAGAAGGAGAGGTCGCCACCCCTTATTAGGGGAGGCGACCAAGGACGGGCGGCCGATTTGGCCGCCCGGCCTTGGAGAAGGAGAGGTCGCCTCTTGTTAGGGCGGCGGCCAAGAACGGGCGGGCGGACGGCCGCCCGTCTAAGGCGAGGGGGAGGCCGCTCCTTCTAGGGGCGGAAGCTGAGGACGGGAGACCGAATGGTCGCCCGTCTACGGCTACAGGGAGGCCGCCCATTTTCGGGATGGCGGTGGAGTCGGCGACGGCGGCGGAGTCGGCGCTGGCCGCGACGACGACTACGATGGCAAGGGCGGCGAGGGCGGCGACCGCGGCGAGGGCGGCGACCGCGGCGAGGGAGGCGACCGCGGAGAGGGCGGCGAGGGCGGCGACTGCGGCGAGGGCGGCAACTGCGGCGAGGGAGGCGACTGCGGCGACTGCGGCGACGGTTATACCTCATGTAGTTACGCCGTTAGTGAGATTTTTGGATAACCGCACCCCCGTGGATGGGGTTCGGTTAGCGCCTCTAAGGAGACCCCATCAATATATATATATATATATATATATATATATATATATATATATATGTGTGAGTGACAGTGAACGGGAGGCCCCCCGTACCCCGCATGACAGTACCCGGCTCGCGGAGGCGGGCTTCGCCTGTAACATCCCGACTTTGAAAAGGGGTCTAGCCGGTTCAGTTGAACCCTTGGAGGAATCTAGGCCGGGTCATCAGGCAATCACGACCCGACCTTCACCACATAGAGGTGGTCATTTAGAGAAATGACTGTTTTGGGTAGCATCGTGCTTCGCCACGCGTCAAAGTTGTTTATTGAACATACGTACTCCGAATCGACTTCTGTCAGTTGCGTTAAAATCGTATGGTCGATACGAGTGCAACGGAATTCGTTTCGTTTCAATCAGAGGTCATTTGGTGAAAGTGACCGTTTTGAGTATCGCAGCGCGTCACGACGACGCAGTTTTAGAATATGGAGCATACGTGCTCCGAATCGACTTCCGTCAGTTACGTTAGACTCGTATAGTTGACACGAATACAACGGAACTCGTTTTCGTTTCGATCAGAGGTCATTTGGTGAAATTGACCGTTTCAAGTACCGTAGCGCGTCACGACGACGCAGTTTTAGAATATGGAGCATACGTGCTCCGAATCGATTTCCGTTAGTTGCGTTAGACTCGTATAGCTGATACGAGTGCAACGGAACTCGTTTGGTTTCGATCCAAGGTCGTTTGAAGAAAACCACTATTTTGAGTAACGTCGAGCGCGACAACAACGCCAGTTTAAAATATTGAATGAACGGACTCGGAATCAACTTCAGATAATTCCGTTAGCTTCGTATGGTTGACACGAACACGACGGCGCCCTCCGCGAAATTGTCTCGTTCCTATTTCGGTAGTCATGAGCATATGTACATAAAATTTTTAGAAATTTATGCATATATATATATACATATATATACATATATATATATATATATATATATATAAACAGAGGGCTGGGAACGGGAACCCGGATGAGCGATCAAAGCACTGGAGCAAAACCTGGGCGGAAAACCGGGGGTGAAAACCTGGGGCGAGAGGAGGAACCTCACCGGAGGTACTTCGAACTCGTCATTGGAGGCATCGGATTGGCCATCCATGGCTATAAAAGGGGCTGCTGATTGCTTGAAAGGGCATGCTCTCCGGGGCTGGTAGAAGTGCAGGTATTATCCTCACCATAGACATCATCTTTTCCATGGATTCCTGCAGGGGTCTAGCGCCATCGTCCTGGTTTATCTTCATCTTCAGCACCCTCTCCCCTCCTCTTCCAAAATTTCTGATAACTCTACCCAGGCCATTAGCTCGATTGCTAATGAGTCTTCAGTCGGCAAGTGATCCTGGGATGCAGGACAATGGTAAAACGATCATGGTTAACTTGTCCTAAAATTTAAAAATGAAAAATCCACAGTTTGCTCACTGAATTTAACAAATAAAAATAATCATGGAGAAAATTTAATGGGGGCAAACTGGCATATGACTCGCCTCTTCGTCTTCGCCTTCTTCATCGAGCTCTCGCTCTGGACAAGGTAATCACTGGCGAATTGGTAGCATCTTCTCTCCCTCTCCCTCTCTTCCTCTCTTACCATCTTGCTTCAGTCGCGGCCTCTTTATTTTAATTAGTGAGTTCTTTTCTCCAGCCAACTTACAGTTTGAACTAGAGAGGTTTTGGGTTGGTAGCTTAAATGATTTGTGTTCTCTGTCCTCAATTTTTTTTATATACATTCAGCTGGTAGTGCTAATATAGATATAATCTTATAATTCCTGAAGATTTATTTTGGAATGAGGCTAAATGAGCTGGAGTTCCCTCCACTTTGCAGTAGCTAAACGCCATTGCTATATTATTAAGTTCTCTTAACTCATGATGTTGTAGGAATTATGGAGCTTAGCAACATCATGGAACCTATAGAGAGTTTGTTTATTATTCAAAAATTTATTAACTTGACATAAACATTTTTCTGAGGATATGATCAGGTTATACTCTCTTTCGGGTTGATTGAGACCGGATTCTGAGTTTTTTTTAACTCACTCAGTTCGTACATATGCTTGTAAGAATGATTACCTTAGCATCATGACTCACATTTTGCTAGTCCATGCAAGTTCTTGTATATATATATATATATAGTTACATATATTCATACATATATTTGCCCATGCAAGGAGGCTACACATGGGAATGTTGATGAGTACAGTGCAGCTCTCTTTAAGAGATTTGTATCAATGGTTGCTCCAACCTCACCTCTCTCCCTCACTCTCTTTTTCTCTGTCTGAGCAAACTTTAATATATATATATATATAGTTACATGTATCCATATAGATATATATGCCCGTACGAGGAGGCTTCACAGGAGATGGTGGATACGCAAAGGCTCTAGTGCAGCCCTTGGATGTTTCATATGCTCCTACTCTCCCTCTAGGAGCTTTACATATGGTGGATGTGCTAATATCTTTCTCTCTCCCTCTCTCTCCCTATGTCTATGCAAGCTCTTATATATTTCTATATAGGAGTTGTAAGCTTGCTCAGGAAGGGGCCTATCTTGGGCTTCATTTGTGGTTTTGGGGCTGCTCCTTTCCTTGTTGGTTTGGGGGCTGCTCCTTGTTGAGTTGGACTGCAGGTTTGTTGGTTTTGGGGCTGCTCCTTTCCTTGTTGGATTGGGGGCTGCTCCTTGTTGAGTTGGACTGCAGGTTTGTTATTTTGGGGCTGCTCCTTTCCTTGTTGGTTTGGGGGCTGCTCCTTGTTGAGTTGGACTGCAGGTTTGTTATTTTGGGGCTGCTCCTTTCCTTGTTGGTTTGGGGGCTGCTCCTTGTTGAATTGGGGCTGCTCCTTTCCTTGTTGAAATGGGGGCTGCCTTATGAGCTGTTTTGCTTTGGGCTGCTCCTTTCCTTGTTGAAATGGGGGCTGCCTTATGAGCTGTTAATGTGGGGGCTGCTTTTACATTTCTGCTATGAGAAAATGGGGGCTGCTCTTTACTTTCCCGTTATGAATTTTAAGGGTTGTTCGACTAATTTCTGCTATGCTTGGGGATTACACGAGAATGTCGGATGATTTCATTTATGTGGTGCCTATTAAGAGTTCGAATTAGAAGCCATAAGGAAAATATGGGAAGTTCCTGATGATGGTTGTCGGCCCGCATTGGTTCAGTGTCTAGTGGCGCACTTTGATGGGTTTTCTTTTTGTGAAAACAATTTCTATATGAAGTGAGATTGTTGGCATGACCATGTGAGCTCCATTCTTATGCGGCAATCTCTATATGGAATGAGATTGATGGCATGACCATGTGAGCTCCATTCTTATGCGTCAATCCCTATATGAAACTAGATTGTTGACATGACCATGTGGGCTCCATTTTCATACGGCAAACGTTATATAAGTTTTCATAGTTTACCATTTCTTATGGGGCTGTTTTGCTTTGGGCTGCTCCTTTCCTTGTTGAAATAAGGGTGCTGCCTCTTTTGATGTTGGTTTGGGGGCTGCTC
The DNA here is from genome assembly GCA_033032865.1 of Dactylorhiza incarnata. Classification (NCBI taxonomy): domain Eukaryota; kingdom Viridiplantae; phylum Streptophyta; class Magnoliopsida; order Asparagales; family Orchidaceae; genus Dactylorhiza; species Dactylorhiza incarnata. The sequence continues at coordinate 3,865,098 of JAWHQI010000271.1, forward strand.
CTTGTTGAGTTGGACTGCAGGTATGTTGATTTGGGCTGCTCCTTACCATTTCTCCTGGGGCTGTTTTGCTTTGGGCTGCTCCCTTCCTGTTAATTAGGGGCTGATTTCATGTTGTTTCTAGTCGGGGCTGCCCTTTGTCTTCTTTTCTGAAGGACTGGGGTTGTTGGTCTATCCTTCTAGGAGTCTCATTATTTGAGATGACCTTTGCCTATGCTTTATGGGGAAATCGGGCTGGTTTATCCTTCCAGGAGGATGGCTGTTGGTTTACTCTTCCAGGAGCTTCACTATTAGATGTTGAGTTGGTTATACATAAAAGGGGCGTTTTGAATGAGGTAACGAACTCGTAAGAGAATGGAATGACTATGGGAGTTGATCACCCATGGTCTACTATGATATACACCTCGTCTATCTTCCTCTTATTCCTGTTTTCTCTCTTACTCTTTGATGCCACTACGTGTACCAATGAAGGAAATAAAAGTTCATGGGAGTTTTGGGCTTGATCGCCAAACACCCAAGTAATTGGCAGAAGCCTACTTGAATACAAAATTGTGCCTCATGTGGATGGCTTGGGTTTGATTGCCAAGCAATCCAAAAGATCGACAAAAGTCGGATTAAGGTGATTGTACCATTTTAGATGGAATATCATTAAGCTTATGAAGGGTTTTTTCCTCCCCCTCTATAAACTCTCGGGATGGAATTATTGCTAAGCTTAAAAAGAGTTTCTTTAGTCTTCTCTTATGAAAATGAAATGTTGCATTCGAGAAATAATTCCTACGGGAATGAAATGTTGCCTTCGAGAAATAATTTCTACGGGAATGAAATGTTGCCTTCGAGAAATAATTCCTACGGGAATGAAATGTTGCCTTCGAGAAATAATTCCTACGGGAATGAAATGTTGCCTTCAAGAAATAATTCCTACGGGAATTTACTGTGCCTTCGGGAAATGTGCCTTCGGAGAGTATAGGATGGCCGATGAGTCTCACTCTGAGGCAACCCGCACGACGGACGGTCTGGGAGGGCAACCCGTGCGAAACTAATAGAACTACGTGGGTCTGAGACCGTATGCAGGACGATACGGAGTACGTAGGCGGTGGTCGTGGGAAGACTGCCTCGGCCCAATAAGAGTCCAGATATCCCCTCCCTTATAAATGTTATATTATGTTTGTTTGATAGTAAGGGTTGGATTCTCTTCGTGGTTCTAATAACTTGTCTTTAGCACAAGTGACAGGTGCAGATGAGGGACAACACCCATGTGTGGATGAAGCTATGGAGCGAACTACGTCAGGTATAAGTTTGTTAAGCCGCATCTCCTTTTATTGTGCCCTATCTCAGGGTATATATATATATAATGGCAATAAAGCCTTGATGGATAGGATTTAATGTGGCGGCGAAATCGATATTATTCATACAAGTTTTGAAATTGTGGTTTCTGTGATAATTAATCTTCCGCTATAAATCATGTCTTCCGCTAAGGGTTACAAAGCGCACCCTTTAATAATGTCTTCCGCTAAAATACTGCTTCCTTACTCTGTTGGTGTGTAGTGACTTTCGCTTAACACCACCCCTAGGCGTGACATCGGAGTGTTCAAGGAAAAAGGGTTGGAGAAGCTAGTACCTCCACCCTTCGGGATCGCTTCGGCGTCATGCTAAAGGGTGGTGTGCGATAAGATCCCCCGGTCGGACCGTCGATTTGGGAGGGGGGGGGGGGGGGGGGGGGGGGGGGGGGGGGTCTTACATCGCCCACCCCTGGCGCGTTGCTGTCAGGCGGCCTTCGGCCGCATCTAGGCTTTTATAACATGAGTCTTGTTTTTTCCGATTTTGAACTCGATTTGTATTTATTTGAAAAGGTGATGAACATGAAAGTTGTAGATCTCATCGAGAAGAATAAATTTCATGCTGATCACTCATTGATTTGAAGCTGTTTAGAGCCCTGATTTAAGCCTCAAAAAAGGTCACGCCGAATCAGGTGCCTAAATAGCTTCAAATTAAAAACTGATCAACATGAAAGTTATTCGACTCGATGAGATCTACAACTTTCATGTTGATCACTTTTTCAAATAAAATAAAAATTAATGAGAAATCGTAAAAAACGTCATCAATCTAATTGGTGGCTATATATATATATATATACGAGTGACAGGCACGGGCCTCCGGCCCTATGTGAGGTCAATCGGCGGGCTTTGCCCGCCCCCCCCCCCCCCCCCCCCCCGGCGGGCTTCGCCCGCCCCTCAGCCGTTACTAATTATATATATATTAAGTAATTATTATTTTTATGTCCGTTCGACGAACGGCGAACCTCCACCGTTCGTCGAACGTAGGCGCCCCGCCGTTCGTCGAACGCACAGCGATCGACGAACGGCGCTGCGTTCGTCGAACGCAGGGGCACCTGCGATCGACGAACCTCCACCGTTCGTCGAACGCAGGCGCCCCTGCGTTCGACGAACGCAGGGCGTCGAACACAGGCCTTTTTTCTACAGGCGCACCTGCCGGTGGCCAGCGTTCGTCGAACGGAGACCGGCGAACCTGTCGGTGGCCTCACGCCGGCCAGCCGGCTGGTCAACCGGCGGCGGCAGACCAAAACGGGGCGAGAAGGACGGGAGGGAGGGGCACGAGATTTCGCTGGGTTTGAGAGTTTGGTTTTTTGAAAAATTGGCTATTCACAGGTCTTTCTTCTAATTTGATTTTAGATCCAACGGCTGTGGTTTGATTTTGTCTCAATTTCTTTGTCATGAAGTGCTTATTTACCTTGCCATGGACACAAAAAAGATATTTCTTTATAATATAGTATATATATATGGGCGTTATCCGGTGCGAATGAGGGTAATCTGCGAACATGCGAAGAGAGGATGTGCACCATCCATCATTGTAATCTGCATCGTCCATCCTTGTAATCAGAAGATATATAAGTTCATGGTAATAGCAGCCGGCGGTGGCGGGCTCGCCGGCCGCCCTGGGTTCGTCGGAGTTCACGCCGCCGAACCCCCGACGGCTGGAGAGCCCACTGCGCCACGCCGGAGAACCCAGGGCGACCGGTGGCCGGCAAGCCCGCAGCCGGCAGCCGTCAAATCGATCCCTTTTTGATCTGATGACGGGCTGGTTCTTCGCAGGGCCGGCCGGCGGCAGCGGGCTCGCCGGCCACCGGCCGCCCTGGGTTCGCCGACGTGCCAGGGCGACCGGCCCTGCGAAGAACCAGCCCGTCATTGGATCAAAAAGGGACGGCCTAGATGCACTATTCGCATATTCGCATGCAAGCTTCTGCGCACCCGAACATTCACACATATACATATATATATATATATATATATATATATATATCTTTTAAGTATTTTATACAAGAAGTTGTTTTTGGTGCAACATTCAAAATTGTTAAATATAACATCATTCTTTTACTCCAATGACATAACATATATTATGAAAAAAATGAAAATTTATAAAATATAATGGCTATTTGCAGACCTCCTACACCTACTATAGTAGGTAATCATTAGACCTCCTAGACTACTTTAAGTTGATTTTTTTTTGTTAAAATATAAATGTTTTAAAAAAAACAATTATAAAATATTAATTAAAAATTTTGTGCGGTCATTTTGAGTACTCATATATATATATGTTGTGGGCGCAAGGGCGGGCGAAGCCCGCCCGCGCGAAACCCGTCAGGGGTGGGCGAAGCCCGTCATCATCGGCTAAGTACTATCGCGCTTGACAGTAGAAGCAAAACCCCGTGTCTCTCACACGTATAGATATATAACACAATATTATAAAATGATCATGATTAATGGGAACATAGGAAGCACGTGGCATATCCTCCCAGAGTCCTAGGTCAATCGCTAGTTTCTCACCAAGCTTCTTCCGCCCCAAGAAATCCCCAGCGACCGTAAAGCGCGAGTTTGAATGGCCACGTAGGCAAATTGCTGGACTTAATACAATGTGGGCCCAGCTGATTTGGCAAATTTTCGAACCGTCTACAAGCTTCATCATCACGAGAATTAACGAAGCCTTGGAAAAGATAGAACTGCCAGGTAGCTGCGAGCTTCTAGAAGGCATCTTGCCCACCGGTCAACGGGCAAGGGCTACCAGCCCGCCGCCATGTGATGAAATATTTCGAGAATGAAACTAATGGCGGCGCCGCCAAGAAAAATTGTGAAAAAAAAAATTTACAACGTAAAATCATAAAATCTTGTGCGTGTATTTTTAGGAAAAGTGCAACACGAAAGTTATAGATCTCGACGAGATCTACAATTTTCGTGTTGAATGCCTTTCCTAAAAATGCATGTACAAGACGTATTTTTAAAAGACGCGTAATAACTCACAGAAATTGCTGTGTGAGTAGCCAAAACTAGTGTGCTTATAACAATTGCCATGAATAATTGCACGACATTCAAGTGTCAACAGTGAAACAACAATATTATCGCACAAAATTAAGTTGAAAATACTCAAAAACTTAGGGTTGAATTAGGATCAATTTAGAGCATTAGTTGTAACTAGGGTTATTTTAGACATAATTTCAACCAATATTAAATATCTTTTATTTTATTTATTTCAAATTGATTTTGAGCCGGTCAAACTGATCCGAGTCCGGCTTGGAAATTAAGACCGAGCCTGGGGTTTATCTTATGCTCAGATTGTTTAAATTCTATCTGAGCTTGATCCGAGCCAAAACGCTAGCCTATTTTTGTGCGTCCTTCGATCTTCGATAACAACCCTTTGTTGGACCTGTAGAAATTTTAACCATACAATTGGTTCGACTTCGAATAATTTCAAGCTTGCTTAAAATCGACTTATTTGCTCCTGTAAGTTTGGTCAAGAACGTTATTATCGTAGTATGTATGTTTGGCAAGACAGAGGTTATGACCGCTACCAAGAAAATAAACTAGTTTTGAGCACAAAATGCATGAATTTTTTTAGGTGAGGTCCGGCGTTCACGAACGACGGTTCATGACCACCGCGTTCATGACCGCCGCCACCGCGCCAAACGAATTCTAGTCAATTTCTTTGATTTCAAAATCAAATTTCACTTATTTCGAGTCAATTCGAATTTGTTGACACCGCCCAAAGGTACATATCTGAAACCGAGAACCGCTTTCGATTATCGGGGATGAAATTTCGTTAGATTCATTAAACCAACAAAAAATGCTCTATCCCTTCTATAATTATGAGCACATTAATGAGATATTCTCCCTCATTTTGGGCGCAATAATTACCTTAATCTCTCCTATAAGTATATGTAAGCTTTAAGGAAGAAGATACGTGAAGTTTAACTTTAGCCTAGCTAGCATTTCTAATCCTCTATTTCATTTTGTAATATATATTTTTTATTGTTGGAGGAAGTTTTTTTTTTCACTCCCTCCTAGAGCGAAATTTTGTATACGGCTGTTAGGATCGTGACACCTCACACGCGCATGGATCGTCCGGATCGCGTCACGTCGGCAATCCGTGGGAGGTTAACTTCCTAATTTGGGCGTGATCTAATTTTGGAATCCCTTCATTTTGGAATCTATGGATGGCCGATCAATCTTCTACCGTTTTTGGGGCAAATCAAATGAGGAGAATATTGATTCCCGGACCGCCATTAATGGCGTGGTTAGAGATTTAGAAAAAGATCCCGGGCTGCCATCTATAACTTGATTTCTGATTTTCTTTTTTGGAATGATTTTTCCTTTGACATTTATATCTCTTCATATGTGGCTATATATATATCAGGATTAATAATATATAAATCATTGGCTATTCATGCAACCAAGTGGCTGGGAAAATTGAGAGCCATATCAGAGATTAGCTTTGGCGGCATGAGGTTCTCACCATTAGGCAGGATCGGCATCTGGCCAAGTTAGCGGCGGCGAATCCGGTCGGTCCAGGCGGGATCGGCATCTGGCCGAGCTAGCGGCGGCAACTCTGGTCGGTCCAAGCGGGATCGGCATCTGGCCGAGCTAGCGGCGGCATCTCCGGCGACATCCTCGGCGATAGCTTCAGAAGAAGTTCTGTTCTTGGTTTTTTGAATTATTTCAATTTGTACTCTTGTAACTCCTGATTTATAGTGGATTTGTCTGGCGCGCTCTCCCCGTGGAGTAGGAGTCTCATACTCCGAACCACGTAATCTTTTGTGTCGTCTGTGTATGCTAAAATCTCGTTCCGTATTTTATTTTGCGCGATACTGGTTCTTGCTCATTCGTAAAATTCTGTTGCGCTACCGCGGTACTCGGTCCGATTGCACAACATACGGCCCCGTCTCCGGATTTGGAGTCATGGCCGTTATGGTAATGGCGTGTTCCAATGATAAAAAGCGCTTTTAAAAACAGTTGTGACATCTACTTTTCGAAAAGATGATTTCAGCTTGCTCGGGATATCATTTTCGCTCACAAGGAGATGATTTTTGCTCGCCTGGCATACCATTTTTTTTCTCCCGGTATCTCATTTCTAAGAGATCATGTTGCTTTCCCGAGATATCATTTCTGCTCGTCCGGAATATCACTTTTGTTCGGGCAAGATATCATTTCTCAGAGATCATGTTGTTCGCCCAAATATCATTTATGCTCGCCGGGTGAGTAGAAATGATATCGCTGACAAACAAAATTGATATCGGGGGAGCATAAATGATATCTCGGGTAACAAAAATGATGTCCCGGGCTAGCAGAAAAGATCTCCGCAAAAACTAGAAGTCGCGTCTGCTTTTAAAAACATCTTTTACAATTACCACGCGTCATTATCGCAGTTACGGCCCTATACAAAAATTCCCAATCTTAGAAGAGAGAATTCCACTAGTAAATTTTTTCTTGCAATTAATTGTATCAATTTTCATATGCGGTGGATTTTAAATTTAGGCAATTGTTATCCGTAGATCATAAATGGCT